>JBBKCR010000018.1:8694049-8730224 GCA_037577295.1 Ladigesia roloffi
ATTATTATTATTATTATTATTATTATTATTATTATTATTATTATTATTATGATCAAGACCTATACACAATGCACATGAACACAATTTCTCAGCTGGAAGCCCAAAGTTCTATATCCATGGAGAAAAGGGCTGGGCCTGATAAAAATTATCTGCCATGGGAAAATATTATTGCTTATTTGATATTAAATTCAAAATGTTTCCAGTTTGTTTGCAAATTTAGTTTTACATTAATGGAATTATGTAAACCACAGATAATTGTGAATTTCTCTGATTCATCTGAATGATTCCAAACCATTTAAATTACACTAAATGAGTCTTTACACATTCTGGTATATAATGCCTGCTATGAGAGCATAGGGCGTTATCAGACTAGGAACTGTTAAGTCAAGTCAGTACACTCTTTGTCAACAAACAATTCTCAAACACTTTTTTTTTTACCATTAAGCCATAACACTGCCATGAAGGGATGAGCTTGGACTGCAGCAATGTTTATGTAGGGGCTATCTCTCAAAGTAACATTGCCAGTTATCTTTCTTTGCTCTCCCTGGAAGTACCAGGAATTCCCTGGTGTTTTGGAAATGCTTTAAATCAATATGGTTCAGATCTTTACAATTGCAAATTTTCCTACTTCCAACACATGTACCTGTTCACCTGCTGTCTAATATATGTCACCCGATGACAGGTGCCAACAGGACAAAGTTATTCACTTTATCTCTCAGTGGCTCTATTGTCATGGTTAATCAATGTACAGTAAACCCCGACTTTCACGCAGATCAGTAGTCGCTGTTTCATTCCATCATGGACTGTGTACAGCTGACTGTGACATCTGGGCTTCGTACGCCATGCAGCAGTCACCAACTGAATAAAGCTCCACTGCTCAGCGCCACCCCAAACATAAACAACCAGCACTAAGATCGGGGGGCGTGGCGCTTGAGGCCCGGACGTCATAGTTAGCTGCACTCAGAGGTAGCCAATCTGAGAACATTATATGTTTCTCCTTACTCTCGAGTATTAATTTATTTTGTTCCTCTTAAAGCCCTGTATGTTTATTACTGTCAATAAAATTCATTTATTACTGTATTTACACTGCTTATACCAGAGAAAATGAAAGCCCATTCATTACAGTGCAGTCTATACAGGCGTAATGTTACAGCAAAAATACTGCTAAAACTTTATACGTTCTTTCAGGGTAAAGAATTTATGATGAAATTAAAATGTTTTCTACAGTGGCCCTGAAAGTCAAAACACAACAACATTTACAAAATGCACCGGCATTTCAAAAACACACCTACATTTCAAAAACGCACCCACATTTCAGATAACAGATTTTTGAAATATGGGTGCATTTTTGAAATGTGGGTGCGTTTTTTAAATGTGGGTGTGTTTCTGAAATATAGGTGTGTTTTTAAAATGTGGGTGTGTTTTTGAATTGTGGGTGTGTTTGTGGGCCACCATAGTTTTGGGAGCATATCTGGAGGCATATTTAGGGTTTACACGATTAATATTGGCTTGTTATTTCAACATCATTTGAATTGAAACACATGGTTCTCATTTACTGTTTTGTTTATATTGGGAAATTAGGGTTTTCTGTAATATGAAAAATGTGTTCTCTGCATTGTTGATAAGCTGCTGCTGTACTCATATTTTAACATGAATATTATGGGTAAAAGGCTACGATATATCTAGTCTTAGGTCCCTAATGTGCTGCCATTACTGCAAACATTCTGTAATGATTTTTTACAAAAACAGATCATATTTTTTAACTTAAATGTGTACCCTTAGTAACTTATTTGGCCACCTTGTTTTATTAATCCTGCCATCAGGACTGAGTAGAACCCAAAGAGCTAACGTCAAGGCAGTTTGTAATACTGCTTCTTAACTTTAAAATCAACTGTTTTTTCACTGGGCTATAAACTCTACAAATTGCTCTAAGATCAAGTCCTGACCCCACTGGCTAGGAGAGTGAAATAATCTCTAAATTTCTCAAAGAACAAGTATTTTCACCTGTGAAAGGAAAGAGGGAGAATCCTGTTGCAAAATGTTCACATAGCATGATGTATATTATTTTCAAAGTATCACAGAAAAGCTTATATGACATTAATATCATTTCATCATAAATGATGCTGAGTGTGTGTTGTAGCTTTCTCTGTGCTCTGAACAGTTCTTCTTTACAGTATTCAGCAAAATTACTTTGTTGGGAACAAATGGAGAAGCACTATCGTTTATTGTAATACTGAGCATATAATTTTCAATTGAGTCAATTGAGGTTGAAAAAAGCATAAGACAAAAAGAATTCTTACTCAGAACCCTTAATTTTAATCCATCTATACAACAAGAAACTTTCATCCTCCCTACTGTAATAAAACCTTCTCAAAAATGATGTTTTCAACACAAAAGCTACTTTAATTCCTAATGAAATAACATACAATAAAAAGGGAGCTGACATTTTATTTTGGCATGAAACCAAAAAGACACACAAAAAGCTATGGAATGTGATCAAAGAGGACTTATATCATTGAATCCACAATGTTGCTTGACCAGACATTCACAAAGGATGAAAGGAATCAGACAGCACTGATGTATTGCACACACTTAAATAATGGATCGGCAGTCAATGTCAAGTCAGGATGGCTGTTACACAGCTACCTCAGGGGTAGGAGAAATGGGAATTATAATGAGGCCACAAGTGGAAGGGTCAAAGAGGCAATTCACAGTGTTACCACCCATTTGTCTTTAGAATGTATGGTCAGTATTGCAGTATTGAAAATGTAGAGCTATAATAGGATTGTACTTTGAAGATTTTCAAAACTTGCACCTCAAAATCTATACCAATACAAAGATCCATTTGATACCATTTTGACTAAGAGAACACTGCAAGTAGAATACACACTATTTGCCCAAAAGTACTCAGACCTCCCTGCGTAATAAATTGCCATTGGAGCTACTACACATGAGACTGAGGTCACCATGCTCAATGCCAAGTATCAGTAAAGAGGTAATAAAGTATCCTGGACTGGGCTGTAAAGCAGTGGAAGTTCATTCTCTGGAGATATGAAGTTCCTTCCAGTTCTTTTGGAATGAGCTGGAATGGCCTTTGTGATCCAGAATTAATCATCCAACATCAGTACCTTACCACTCTAATGCTCTTGAGACTGAATGCAATCAAATCCTCAACTTTGTGGCATATTTTTCTGTGATGGCACATTTCGTATTTTTTTGTAACTAATCAGAGGGTGAACAGTATTGTAAAGACTGCATGTGAGTCGGTCATAAAAAGAATGTTTCATCATCACTATTGAAATAAAACCTTCTCAAAAATGGAATTTTCATCAGAAAAGTAATTTTGGAATAACATATAATAAAGAGGGAAGTGGATATTTGACGTAAAACAAAAAACACAAAAAGATTTAGGAAATGTGTTTGAACAGGTGTTATATGATTGCATTCACTTCTAGGAGAGAAATGACAAATTTGTATTTTGTATTTTCTTGTAAGTCTATGTGTAATATTTTTAAGATATTCATCAGAGGTTGAAAAGCATTGTAAAGACAACATTCCATCACCGGCGTGATGGGGCAAAACCGCAGTGCACTTCCAGCCATCATGGACCAGGTGCAAGCTAGTAGTAGATCAAAGCTGCATGGAAATAGAGTAGCTGGGGCAATCTACTTAATTCATTACTGAACATCAGTGCATATGCCAGCTATGAACATCACCTCCTGCCCACAAAACAAAGTAGGCTACTGCGGCCAAAACAAGCACCCGAAAATCACGATTGGGCTATAAATCCAGAAGGAAAGAGAGAGAGAGAGAGAGAGAGGGCAAGAGGACTTTAGGAAAACACTGATGACTCAGAGCATCAGCTGAGAAGCTTCTGTTGTGTTCTTCCTCGGACGAATAAATGTTCGCTATGTGACAGTGTTACACATCTAGCTAGGTTTTCCACAGGAGAGATCATTAGGCTTCGCATGGAGTGTTATTAAATACATAGTGCTCCTGTGCCCTTAGAATTCATTTACAAACCATATTGGCTTCACTCAACCCAGAAATTACACTCAGTTTAATTAAATCTAACTAATTAAAAACAGGAAAAAGTTTGATCCCTTGACACTGTAGAATAATAAAGAAAAAGGACATGATTTTAAAAATGAGTAGAAAACTCACAGTGGAAAAAGAAGGTTGTTTTACAGAAGTTATCGCCTAGCCAAATTTATAGAGATTATTAGATCCAGATTAAAATATGGGTGTGACTTTTCATAATGTGTGCATGTATGTAATCAAGAAAACAGCCAATTGTGATTAGACTCAAACATGGAGAACTCAAAGACTGGCATGGTGGCACCTAATTTCCCTACTCCTGTGATTACACCTCTGACACTTCAGCACTTCATGAACTCATCAATGATGGCAGCCATGTCAGTATAGTCAGAAATTGATGTAAATTAATTAACTACTACACTAAACACTGAACAAGACTGAAAGTCAATGTTATGTCTCAGGGAGTTAAATAACTTGATGGTCTTCCTGGCAGTAGGAAGGGGGAGTATATGGCAGTTATCCATCATATGTGAAGGGCTATCCCCTGTTTAAAGGCAAGTTGAATGACATTTGGGTGAACTTTGCAGTGCAGCAGAAGCTATGTCCTAATGAATGTCATTCTGAACATGCTGGGCCATGGCATTTAAATGTTCTCTTTTCCTGAGATGGTTACAGCTCCCACATAGCAACCTCTCACTTCTAATAACTCATATTTAGAAAGATGAGCCCAAATAACATCTTTGTGTTGTTTGGGTCATGAAGATAATGTGTTCTACCTGAGGACATAATGTATGTGACCTGCTGTTCTGTATGCTCCTGACTGCTCTAGGACTTTTCTGGGAATGTTCGTGTTTCACAGTTCTCAAACAGGATCAGTACAGACCTCTGGGAATGCATTATATGGATTTTGCAGTTTTTCATAAAGCCATTTTGGTCTAAGAGAAAAATAAACCTTACAATTATTTCTTGTTATACATTTAAAAGTTTACAGCATACAAGCTAAAATCCATGTATAAATCATTGACATCATTAGACTGCCCACCTCACCAAAATATCTCACCAAAAGTAGCTTTGGCAGTAGTGCGTTAGATGTGAATGATGTTTTTTAGAAAAGGCGCGATGAACAATTCGAATAATAATATTAACCAGAACAAAATATCAATAAACATACACTCATTTTCTTAATCTAAAAATGAGGTGGTTACATATTGTGTATATCTAGGACAGTTTCCACAGTGCATCTATAAGGCCTTTCAACACCCATCCTAACAAATATAATCAGCTATGATATGGTCTTGGCACAAGTGTGCTTTTACAAACATGTACACACATATGCACACACTCTCTCTCTCTCTCTCTCTCTCTCTCTCTCTCTTTCTCTTTTTCTTTCTCTCTCTCTCTCTCTCTCTGAATAATTATAATAATTTCCAAAGAAAAGAAAAGTTGCACAGCAGCTGCACATGTGGCCTCCACTGCTGAGCTGTGGAGCAGTGGATCTGCATTCTCTGAACAGATGGAGCAATATTTAATTCATCTAGTACATGAGTTGCAGCAGAGACAGTCTGGACAAAACATTCCACTCATCAAGTTTTTTTTGTAAATGTTAATATTAATTCTGTTTTTCACACCAGAGCTCAAAGTTGCCATGGTCATTTTTCACTTCTGGAGAACTTGAAGATATACCCCCCTTTGCTATTTACCCCCACATACACACAGAATGGGTTATCATAAATTGTCTAAAAGAAAAATGCTAAGTTTATTGCTGTTACTACTCAACGAATCCCCTTCTCCCTCTTTGCCTCGTTCTGCATTCTCAGCGCTGAATAATAAAACTGCATTGGATTTTATATGAAGGCTTCAACATGTTAAACCTGTAAAAATCACCTTTGTGTGAAAAGGCTTCTTGACAACTGAACATTAGACTTTAATTAAGCACAGAAAAAATGCTGACAGTGTTTCCTTGTGTGGCAGCATGGAAGTATAACATTCACTCCTATTGTGGCACACAGCGCAGCTCACTGCTGTGTGTGTCAATGAAGGAAAAAACAGAATTTTTTATTACCTAAACATGCATATGAAACTACTACATTTTAAGGCTGTTTATAATGATCTAAAAATCATGAAGTTCCAGTGCTGTTATGTAATGATGTTGAAATCATGAAAGAGTTTTGCATTATATCTCAGTTAAAAACTCAGTTAAATGCTCCTTGCATGAATTTACTGATATGGATGTTGAGTATTTAATAATTATTTGAGGGGGGAAAGTGTACACAGTGTACTTTGGAAGTATTTTTGTTCACAATAGGACATTTTTAAATCTGGAAATCTTAAAACCATATGGAGAGCTGATTTTATTATTGGGATATTTATTTTTGGTATATTTCATCAACCTGAAATGAATTTTCTTCATTCTCTACAGGTTTCTGTGTAACCGATCTTTATTGGCCAGATCTTCATCTCATCGTATTCCACAGTAGTGCTCTTTAATATAATATACTGTGGTTGGCCATTGTTTTCATGTTTTCTTGTAGTTTACCTAATTTGGTAAACTACAAAATTCAGCTAAGAAGACAGACATCTTTTAATATCTGCATTCGTCACTATGAAATATTTGAAACACACCTCTCATCTGAACTGTTGATAAGTTGTCAACCTGTATATGTCACTGCAGACTGAAAGACAGCACATGACAGACCATTTCTTTTATCTATACATATTTATTACACCGCCCATAAGTATGAGTGTAGAGCACACATGCACAGACACACATTCTCACACTGGGCTATTAATTTGGCCAAAGGACCTCATTACACGGGTGGCTAGGTCATCGAGCTTCTCTATTCTCATTGGTGGAGGGTGAAGATGAAGGAAACTAATCGCTTTTTCTACCTCACTCACATTTCAAAAGTTTGATGTGGTGAACAGAACAAGTTATTTCTCTTTTTAAACTGATACATTTAACATGAATAATAAAAAAAGTGCTAGGTCATAGTTTTGACAGTGTTGTATTTAATGATAATATTTTTTTTCTTTTTGACATAATATCTAATCATTTAAAATTACTACCTCATATCTGTAAAATATGATAATAGCATTTGCACTTAATATCTAATAGCTATTTGTGTTAGCATATCTTTTTTAAACAATATTGCTGATTTGCATTTATTGGCAATACTGCTTAATTTAAAGTTGCACAAGTACCTCCTGCGTGTGTGTTGCCTGCCTGAACTAACCATGCTTTCATGAAACAAAGGACCACCCCAGATGCAGCAGGAGTGCCAGCCTGCCTGATGAGGTTCCAGTGGTATTACATCAACACCAAGCCCAAGACTGCCGCCTTGACCAATTGATTCAAGTGGTGCCTGTGATACCAGCTCTGCCACTGGGCTTCCTCCGATGAAAGCAGAAATCCAGACAGAATTACCCTAGCAGGAGACTATCCTCGACCTAGATGGCACCATACAAGTGAAGAGTCACAACTTTCCTCAGCTCTCCCCACCTGGTGCCCAATGCTGCACCTAACTACCTGGTTTTCCTTCTCCCAAGAGCAAGTCAAGGATGACTTTGCTGTGGAGTCCATGAAGGAATATCCAAGCTGCCCCCTCCACCATAAAAGCAAAGGTTCGTGCCGATACTGTGAGAAATCTGGGCATTGAAATGTCAAAGGATTGACATGCCCACTATGGGGTACAGACTGAATTAGTGTCTTTGTCCCAGTTTGTTGTCTGTTAGGTTGTGTGTCTAAACTTTCTGTCTCTTTGCCGGCCCCCCTAGAGGCTGGCACAGCTGGGCTCTTTATCACTAAGTCTTTCGTTTCATCTTTATCCATGACAATGTTTGCTCTAACACACCCTGTCACACTTCAGGCCCTGGACAGGAGCTTAGTCACTGTCACTCCTGGCATACATATCACAGCTCCTGTACAACTGGCCATTGTTTAGACATTGAACAGCTCCAAGGATCAAGTATTTTTACTACACTTGACCTGCTGAACACCTTGTGAATATTTAATACAATGTTTTCCAACACATCAGATGTAACATTGACAAGATGATGACTTATGGATAGGTAAACACCCTCAGCATCTTCCATGCATGAATGGTGTGTTCATGACATGTTAAACTGTTTTGTGATTGTCTACATGAAAATTATTCTTGCGTACTCAAAATCATTCGATGAACAAGGAGAAGGCTAAGGTTACTTCATTAACTGAGTGGTCAGAGTCCCATGCGGTAAAAGAGATTCAAAACTTTCTGGGTTTTGCTAACTCTTACTGCAGGTTTATCCAGGTCTCAGTGCTGTAACAGCCCTCCTTTCTGACCTCCTCAAGTGAATGTCTAAGCTGTAAATGATATGTAGAAACAGCTGTTTGCCATTTCATACAATCTTGAAATCCCTGGCCCAAAGGTACCTTTTCTGGTGGAGATTCACATGTTGGAGGAAGAACCCCCAGAAAATTACATCCCTGCACCTTTTTTTGGAACCAGAAGAAAATGTAGTGTAACGAATGTTAAGGTGGGTTTAGAGAAGTGGAAGCAATTATTGGAAGAGTTCCGGCAACCATTTGCGGTCGTGACCAACCTCCAGAACCCAGAATACATCCAGCAGATACATCATTTGAACTCTAAACACGTGGTCGCTTTACTTCAGTCACCCAAATCATACTATCATGCAGCAGATGGCCGTCCCAAATCTCCTGAGACCATTCTGCCTGCGACCATCTTGGTTGCCCCAGTTCCTTGGGGTCTGGATTAGGAGAAACCCCCGGAGATTCAAGGACAGCCTGTGCCCCCCAGTTGTTCCTTTGATACATGCCAGAGCCCCTGTGCGAGTGCATGGTGGGTACCTACCACTCCCATTTTGAGCTATCCTGGTATCTCCTGCACAGGGGATTTCGAAAGAATAAGTCCTGGTGGCAAACCCGAACTTGTGATGTAAGAAAAATAATCCGTTTTTGTTCAGTATGTGCCACTACAAAGAATTCAAGTTGACCTTTGGGAAGGGGCACCCTCACCATCGTCCTGATGGTAGCCCAACGGGGCGGCGCTGTCATTGTTTTGTAGTGAATGCCACAACCCTGGTAATCCAGACGCTGGAGCACTGAGCATGGAATCACTTTCCCCCCATCCTTTCCCTCAAAAATTGGTTGTTTGGACTTGTTCTGCATGTGTTTCTCTTACTATTTATACCTAGCTTGAGCAGGAGTCCAGTCCAGGAGTCCAGTCCCGCGTGGCAGGGTTTCTTTGTGCCCGCTTTACAGAGTCAACAAAGAAGTGGACCTGGCAGTGTGCCTTCAGTGGACACTGACCAAGTAGACAAAGCAGCTGAAGCTATCATTTCATGGGTCTTCATCCTCCACACCATGGTTGGTTTCGAAGAGGCCTCTGATCTGTATTGATTTACTATGGAGTTAGAATAGTATTCTCTCCAATATTTTGTTTGTGGACTGTTTCTGTTCTGCTGCTTAACTGAAGTCACACCATGTTTTGGAGTTCTATTTCTTTGCCAATACTGCTTCAATAAAAGCTGCATAAGTAACTCTGCAGGCACATCACACATTTACAGTTATCTAAGTTTTCAATGTAATATTTAACTTATTATGTATTATGTATTATGTAATGTGTCTTGCTTTATGTCTATTTTGAGTAAGGATCCCTTACTTCAAAAAGCACAAATACGAATCTCATTTTGAATATCAGTACATTCATAATACTTTCATTTAGTACTCAAGACAGTAATCCATCCACATGAAAAACACTTCTCTCAAACTGTAATGGATTCTACTACTAACTATATCATGACTTCTCATTTTCTTGAACAAGACAAGTCTACATTATTAATTTTTTAACGAGATTTATGAATAAGCTAGGTAGCGGAGAAAATTACAAACAGGTGCTTTAAATTAAATCTCAATGCATAATCTGTAAATCTTAAACAGCTATTACTCAAATTAACTCAAGCCTGGCCTGTTTAGGTGAGGTTGGGTCTTTTCTTTTACATCAGTTTATTATTAGCTTAATTTAGCACACACTATGTGATCTATACCATGCAGGAGTAAGTTTTAACACCTGCTTATTTGGCAAGTGTGACCACAGGGTATACTGAATCACCCAGGCACATTTGAAAAAGTAGACCACTCAGTTAGACGACTCTGGTATATGGCAAAAAGACTTTGGTTTAGATCAGAGGTATAGTGTTCACTAGAACTTTGGACAGATGAGAAAATACAGGAAAATTTGGATTCAACATACAGAAAGTAAGAGATATTTGCTCCATTTTGTGATAGCTGTGTTTCTTGTAGAAACCAAAAAACCCCTGCAGATTCAGTATCTGAACATACAGAACCTACTCTGTAAATCTGGCAGCTCACTAGATGCAAAGGATAAAGCAGTGAGGCAGGGGCATCGGAAGCATTTTTAATGTGAGGGGGACGCGTGGGGCGGGGTTTGGGCATGGGGGCGAGGTTTGGGCGTAGGGGCGGGGTTTGGTTGGGGGCAGAGTGTTTGGAACCCCTGCTGAATCTTGAATCTTGAATCTTTCGTGAAAAAATCTACTCCACTTAATCAATAGAAGAACACACGCCAATAGCAATCCCCTGTTTTTTTTCCACCAACTCATCAAATGCAAGAAAAGAGAATCGTCAGTGCAAAGACAGGCTATTCAGATTTTCAGTGGTGTGTTTATTCTTATATCGCTTTAGTGGAGTGGATTCTTTCATGAAAGATTCAAGATTCATCAGCATTGTGTTAACTAATCATTTAGGTTAAATATGGGGGCCCACATTAATAATTATGAAATGTGAGGGGTGACTGAATGGCGACGATGCCCATGCAGCGAAGGATGTGATGACCTAAGCATGCAATGTGAGAGCAGATCAGTGGGGGGAATGAAGTGAGGACATGATTTTAAACATGAATTCTCAGCCCAGTGTGTCTTCTGTTTTCCAGGTGCTCATGTCCGGATATTAACAGAGGTTTTCTTTTGTACCTAAGCAGACATCAGAACAAACAATTTCCTTCGGGATAAATAAAGTTTTCTGATTCTGATTCTGATTCTGCGTATTGTCGTCATCCAGGGTCTATATGCTGTATTGTTGGTTACGGGATAGGTGCTGCAAAAATAAGACACGATCACTTGAATCCAATGCAATCATTATGAATTATATTACTGAGAACTCCCTTTATGTACTCTGTGTCAGTGAAACATAAGGCCAAACCGAATGATAATATACCATTAAATGAAGCCTCCCCTCCAGTACAGTAATTACCATAACCAGCATGTTAATGGATGTGATGTAACTATAGTCTGTGACTCAGATTTGGGCATAAAACTATACATGGGTCATAAAGCCAGGTTTTTGAAAGTGCTTGGTCTTATAGTGTCAGGTTCATTCTCAGCTAGAGTCCCTTAGACCATTTATTCTAAATGTTTTGACTACATTTTGACTACATTTATCAAAATCAGTCATATACTCATAGATTCTACCTGATTTTGCTGAACCCCTGCCCGCTATAGTAAACGTAACTCTTAATCTTAAATACATACTCAGATCCTTTCATCTAGCAGTTAGTAAACCCAGATTCCAAATTTTATCCTCATGATTTACATCCAACACCCATTTGTTTTAAAGGTATTAGAGAAAGGGTTTAGATCCTCCATAGCAGTGAAAACAGCATTAACTAGAGAGATGAATGATTTACTGTTGTCTTTTGACCATTGTTACCTCACTGGTTCTGGGCTCCTAAACCACTGTAATGTTTGTAACCATAAACTACAGAAGGTTGCCTGACTGACTTTAATGTCTTGTAGAAATTAGAGCACGCTCTTCTGGTTCCTACTTGACTGACTGCTATCGATTTGGTTATGTAAATGTTTGAATTGATTTTCCATAAGTAAAATATGGTGTCCAGCAAGGGTCAGTGCTTGCCCACTACTATTCTTTTTATATATTCTGCTGCTATGTAATGCAATTTGCAGGTATGACATTACCATCCATTATTATGCTGATGACTCTTAGCTTTATATGTCAGCTAAACCAAACACCCATAATCCTACTAAAATAGAACTCTGGCCCTGGAAGGCCAGCATCCAGTATATCAGTGATTTCCCTGCAAAAATAAACCTGGTTCAACTCATCTGTAAAATGCCAAATTTACTGAGTGTGTTTGAGTAGGCAAATAAATCACCAACCTGTGTTTGTGCATGCATGGGTTAAAAGAAATGTTCTACATGGTCTCAGATGTATGCCAGCACAACTATCAATAACCTAGATGTAATGTTTCATTAAAATCATTAAAATCATTAAAATCATTCATAAATGCATTATTTTACCTATGCAACATTGCAAAGTGACCGAATATACTTTCCTTAAAGGTGCTGAGAAGCTTGTCCATGCCTCTATAACACCAAGGGTGAATTACTGTAACACCTTTCTGACCGGTTGCTTTTACAAGCTTAAGCTCTTTCAGATGTCAATTAGAATTCTATCCTCTTATCTCTGTAGTTAATTATAAGCTTCAAAAGCTAAATTCCACATTGATTTTGAAATATTTATTCTGATGCCCCCAATGGTTAGATATTTTTCTTAAGTTTTAGTTTACTCTGTTGTTCACTATATGTTTGTCATTATTTAAGCCATTCCTGCCCCTGCTGACTCCAAAATCTTGGAGGTAATATGGACGGTAATATAATTAGAGTATTGTAAATGGTTTAACACTAATTTGTCACAGGAAAAGGCAATTGCATTACTTTATTTTGGTTCCTTTCTACAAACACTGCATAAGATTAAACAGCCCAAAATATAACATGCCTTTTAATATCAAAACTTAAACCATCATAGTGCACAGAAAAGTGTGGCCAAGTCTAAACAAGTATTCTTCCCTATTTCTACAAATCAACATTCTACTGTCCCAGCAAAAAATGGTAAAAATACATGTAAATTCAATACCACGGAGACCACACTTTCTCCCGCCGCTTTCTCCCTCCAGTCTACAGTGAGAGGTTTTGTCAGACTTGGCCATGTTTTAAAATTATCATCACCCAAACACATAAATCACCAGAAGGCTGCGAACACACACTTATCACTGTACTTCAGTCACCACGGCTGTCCTCAGCTCCACTACTTTTCTTTGGGCCAGTGTTTCTATATTAAACCCACTCTGTTTGTTTATTTAAATAGGGTAAATTTAGAAGTAAATATTCAGTCATTTCCAAGCCCTAGAGAGTCCAGATAAGGCCCTTAGATATTAAGTACAAACACACTGTCTGGTTTAATTAACTAGAGATCAACGATTCAGTCTTCTTCCGCTACCCAAGGCTACTGCATAATCAGAGCTCACCCTTGCCTCAAAACACCAATGCAGAGAAGGACTTAAGATTCTTTTTTATCTTACAATCCTACAATCATTTCTTAAATATTTCAGAAAAAAATCTACTAAATAAATACATCTAAAGCTCTTCACATGTTTCTTAGACAATAGAGCTTCTTTATTTGCATATCCTATTTTTTTTTACTTCTACTAGTAGAATTGGTTATGACCTCAATGCAGAGGACCAGCTTCAGTTCATGGCTACCAGATTTTTAAATTTAATCTAAGACATTTTAATCATTTAATTGTATATGATGTATTACTACTTGTTTCAATAGTTTAAATGTAAATAAATAAAAGAGAGAAGATGACATTTAGATTTAAATAAGACTTATAAGCTTTGTCCCTATTTCTATTTGGTTACCTCTGAATGATGATACAAATAACATTAAGTGACAAATCCTACTGAATGTAGGGGGGCTTAATAGGGCCTGAAATGGTAAGTAGAAATAATAACTTTCTCTGTAATTTCACATGTACACAATCAATAAATAAAGATAAGGAATCTTATTGGTTGTCTGTGTATTAGACAACACAACAGATTTTCATTGAAATGTTGAACAACTAACCATTGGCAAATGTCCATGTCTATAAGGCGATATTCAATCTTTCCCACAAAGAGCCAGTGTGACTACAGATTTCATCCCAATTAAGTAGGAACTCTCATGACTCCACTTGTTTAATTAGTGGGTCTTAGGTCTCAGTCTCAGTCAAATAGTTCCTCCTGCTCAAGCTTTGTTGGTATGAAAACCTGGAGTCACATGGGCCCTTCGTGAATAAGCTGGACACCTGTTTGGCTCACAATCTAAGTAATGAAAAAAAGAAAGATGTTTGATTATGCTAATTCAGCAAATATAGAAGTGTGTTGCAGTTTAGGCCTAAAATCCTTTAAAAATAGCTTAAAAGCAACATACATGTGCAGGATATTCATACAAATGTCTCAAAAGAACTCAATTTTCTCCAAACCAACACGCCCATACAAAAAAATATTTAATGGTAAAATTGTTATTCTGGGGTTGCAGTGGGCAGTGCAGTTGCTTTACAGCAAGAAGGCCCTGGGATTGCCAGGCCATCACAGGTAGGCTGACGACAACTATATGAATGAGTAAACTCTTTTTGTTAATAATCCTCTAAATTGTTCAACTCAGTTTAATCTTTTATTGCTTGGTACACACCTATAAGTCTATAATTCCACCCACTGACCAGGATTCCCTATCACACAATACCACCAACACTGGAAAGATGACATGCTTTCCTAAGTCACATGAACCTGGACACTGGACACTTTCTTAAATATTGTTACCACAAAATCACTGAAAATCTTGAACATGCTGGGAGGAGAGCACTGAGGGCCAATTCTGTTTGTGCTGGTGTTGTCTAACATTAGGCTTTGAGTGATGGGAATTACCTTCCTAGCCATTTAAATAGAATGAAGCTCATTGTGCTCACTTGGACTTCAGGTCATGGATGGCTGGGGCACCAGATGTTAGGGCCAACACTTAAGATAGTTACACCATTTAGGACCATGATTTTATGTAATATTCTAAACTTTAATGCACATATGATATATGTTAATAAGAATTAACATATGACATATCCAGAAAAAACAGGTCACTGGACAACTGACTGTTCACACACAAGGAAATGTGATTCCTTTTCAAATTTCTCTCTATTTATTCTACACAAACCCATGTAGAAAATATATATACAGATGCACACAGGGGCACGCACACACATGTGTAAAACGATGCAAACCTGACTAAACAACAACTTTTTTTGCCTCATACACACCCAACTATACAGAATATGTAATAATTGTTCTAACAACACACTTTTCAGCATCACAAAAAAACATAATTCCGTCTTAATTTGTAGTACAGGTTATATACATACTATTTAATGAAAAAAGAAAATATTGACCCAATAAAGTCATACGAGTTGCTTTGGCAACTACTCTTAAAAATGCCCCTTACAGCACTCTTTCAAGTGTCCATCTAACAAGAACATGAGAAATAGCTCAATCTATTTAATCAGGCTGGCAATCAGCTGACTTCTACTCTTGAGGTCACCCCTGCACCCTGCTGCGTCACTATTGGAATATTCTGTACTCTCCATAAAGCAAGTCTGCCTGATATAAGCTCTGCAGAGCTATTCCATTTCTCAGTCTTGCTTTACAAGGTCAGTAAGGTCACTGCTGAGTTTGGCATTGAAAAAAGAAGTTTGGGATGAGATTCGGGCATAACTGGTATCTTGAAACATTCAGAGTTATAGTTTCTATGTAGCGATGGGGCAGATGATTCTGATTAGATCTGGGGCTACTGACTATTTTTAATTAATATTACTTTTTAGATAACGGCACAATTCATGAAACACTCAGGGCTATTGCTCCAAAAGTCCAGGCCAAAGGATGGCCTTGCTCTGAATTCTCCTCATACTGAGTAATTTTCTCTGCATGCATCTAACTGGGTCTGCCAATTTGCAGAAAGCAATTAAACTCTAATGATTCACGTCACAGCACAGTGCTGGATGTTGTCTCAGAGGCCTCTTTGCTAGCCAACACACCACATGTGTTCACACTTCTTGTGAAACTATTGTTGTTCAGAAGATGCTGGGGTTTGGAAACTGTAATAACAATTGGCTGAACAAAGATGCTTTTTTGCATTTTAATTTCTATTTCTCTTTTAATAGTGTTAAGCCAAGGTGGCTGGTGGTGTAGTGTTTAGGGAGATATCCTTGCGATTAGGTCATTGGTTTGCATCCCAGGACTGCCAGTAGAATCATCAAGGTACATTTAGGCAAGATACTGTCTCCACACACTGCTCCCCTGATGCTGCATTTGCTATGCACTGCTTCACTTCTTAAATGGGTTAAATGCAGAGGAAAATTTTCACATTTTTTCACAGTGTGTTGTGTGATGTGTTCATGTGTGACTATAAGAGGCCACTTTACTTTATCATCTATGTGACCTTAGTGAATGTCATTATTCCACAGATTATGCCCTCCTGACTGAGCAGTAGGGCATGCTGCCTCCCTCATGATTCTTGGAACACCAGGAAGGCTAATAAACCTCTTATGTCCGCCTCCATGTCAGGGTCCATCTTGCGTCATCTCTCCTGTGCTCATGCAGGGTTACTGCTGGTTCTGCAGTGTCACGATTAACTACGTAAGAGGGTGAGACTCTGAGGAGGAAGGAAACTCATCCCTGGTGTGCTCCACGTGACTGAGGAAAGAGCAAGAGTGGTGTGCGAGCAGCCTCACAGAATCTGGACAGATCCCCTGAGGCCCCGGCGGCTGCATTCCCTGTATCCCTTGTGTACGCGATGTTCTTGCTGACTGCCAAACTTGGAACTGACATCTTAGCTCCCGCAGACAAAAGAGGCCTCGCTATTCGAGGTGTGGCTGCATTTCCTGTGTCCTCTGGGTTTCCATGTTCTCCTGGTGACTCCCTGTGTCCCCTGTGCATCCCCTTGCTCTTGCCGACTCCTGGACAGGGAGTTGTTGTCTTCAGGCCCTCAGATGAGAGTGACCTTTGCGTTAAAAGGAGGACGGCTCTGAGCACCTTAGTGAAAGACTGACTATAAGTTAAGTTGTCCTTGAGCAGTTTTGTCTTTTGAATGGTCATTAAACCTCCATGTTTCTGGTACCCCTGCAGCTAGACATGACCACTTGTGGTTTTATGTTCTAGATTATGACTTTACAATTGTGTTAGGATAGGTAAGTGGCTTAGGTTACGTCTCACAAGACAAGATAAAAACAAGACAAGATAAAATTAGTTACAGTACATGAATGAATACAGTAATATAATTAATTGGAGGAAGAAGAAGTTCAGTTCAGGGATGTTTGTCCTCACTATCCTCTAGATTATCTTGTAATATGTGTGGCTTCTTTTTGATTGGAATGAAAACCTGCACCCACAGTGGCCCAATCTGGACCAGTTTCATAGACACCTGCTCTAGACAGTTCCTACTGAGGAGCTGTTTATGGTCAGTGGAGAGTGATCACATCTTGACAGCTACCATTTTTGAAAAAGCAAACAATAGGCAGCATGGAGTTTCTTCTATTTAGTAAATGACAACACAGGTGACCTGCTGGTAAGGAAGTTTGAAGGGACCATTGGTTTAAATGCCAGGATGGCCCAGGGCACCACTGTGGTACCCTTGAGCAACCCTTGGTTCCATCCCCATACACTGCTCCCAGGTGCTTTGTTGTGAGCTGCCCACAGTTTACACCGTGTGCTTTGATGTGGTGTGCTCAGGAGCAAGGTTTTAAGAAATACTCAGTGGTTTACAGGGATTTACCTAGGTTTCCTCGATTTACAACAGTCCTGACATACAACGTTTCGAGTTTATGACATTTACTCCCATAAAAACTTTGGCTTGCACCATTAGTGTCGTACTTATGGGCTTATGGGAAACTAGTTCGGCTAGTTTCGGTAGGAGAATACGCAGTATCTTGACTAATGAGTGCTTGAAGTGTGCCGGAATGCAGCGGAACGCAGAAACTGATCCTGCACTTATTTTTTCCCAGTTCAAGCACTGTGTATGAGTCAGCGAGTCCCCAAGTACACTACAGTCTACAAGTACATTATGTTTATGTCCTTTTCTTTCTTCTGTGGATTAGTTGTGTTATGTCCAAACTGTTCTCATCCCCTGTATATTCCACTAATTAAGCCCTCCTGACTGAGCAGAAGGTAATACTGTCTAAACCTCCTAGGTCCACCTCCATGTCAGGGTCCATCTCTGTGCTCTGGAAGAAAGCTGGATTGCATCATCTCTCCTGTGCTTATGCAGGCTCCCAGCTGGTTTCGCGGTGTCACAACGAACTACGTAACCGGCCGGACTCTGTTCACACTGTGTGCTTTGCTGTGGTGTGCTCATTTGTGACAAATGGTCCATGTTCTTTCACACAGAATCCTCCAATTTCATATGCTGAGTCATTTTACCCAGCATGGACATGCATACATTGCTGCTGTTCTGGAAGCAGAATTAAATATTTTAAAAGAACAGGCCCTCTAAAAATCTCTAAATGTAGACATTCAGCATGAAGTCTGAGGTTCCTCTATAGCACTGCTTCAGAGAACCCTATTTAGCACCTTCATTCAAAGTGTAGAAAAAGAAGATTCCTCTGTACTAATCACAAAGAACAGAGCTGGGTATGATGGTCTTATTAAGAAGCTTGGTTGGCAGTGGACAGAAGAACAGAATCTTTAGCAGTAAATTAAGCATTAAAAACTGCACAGGTGGCAAAATGGATGAAAAGGAGCAGCTGGGAATTTCTGCAGCGTTGTCGACAAAACACTGTCCCATAGTCTGCTCTCCCTGCCAGCAGATGTTTCTCCGGCTCAACATTTGTCTCCCAGCTTCGTCTTAAATGGCAGGGAGCCGCTGCTAAAAAATCAGACAGCTCAATCACACAGCACTGTGCTTATGCAGAATACAAGTGTTCAGGGAGCGGTTTGGCGAAATGACACGGCAGCTGCTCTGTCTAATGACACGTCAGTTCTACAGCTGTCAGTCAGAGAGATGACCCTTATTCTGCTGTTCTGCTCAAAAAGCACACTTTAACAAAATGTTCTGAAAAAAAGTAATGAGACTGCAGAATCCAGCATACATTTATTTATTTATTTATACCAGAGTGAAAGCCGACAGAAATGGTCTCAAATGACTTGAACTAAAATCATATTACATTAACAAATAAGCTTGAGGTAAGGAACTTTTTCGACTTTCCACTTTCTACTTTAAATGACCCTATTTCTCCAAAGGCAATTGCTGGCCTAGCAATGAGGGAGTTTGCCCTGGGAACAGGAAGTTGTAGGTTCAATTCCCAAGACTGCTTCGCCACACTGAGGTACCCTGAACAAGGTGCCATCCCCACGCACTGCTCCCTGGGTGCCATGTTGCTTCACTTGGTGTTTTTGAACCAGAGCTAATCATCCAACATCAGTACCTGCCATCACTAATACTCTTGTGGCTGAATGCAATCCACTACTTACAGCAATGTTCCAGCTTGCTATCATTAGCATTTTACAGATAACGATATTGAAACTCCTACATATACTCGATACACTTAATGATACAAATGTCCATAATTTGGCATGAAATACAAATACATCACATGAAAAGATGTGAAAGACATCAACAGCTACCCTATTATTACTTTTTATAGAAATTACAAGCTAAATAGTGTTTTTATTTTCCTATATACTGTACATATAAATATATAAAACAGGAGAGGAGCCATTGCCACAAATGTCCGGTCAATAAATGTGTGGTGGTGATGTGCAAAGTGATGCTCCCATTCCTCCCACTCCACCAATCCAGCATCAATCATTTGAACATCTCTGTTATGTTAGAATGTACTAGCATTGTATAAATCCCAATAGCCGAATCGTTTGTCCAGGAGCTTTTATCGGTACTGTTGATTCAGTTTAGAAGCAATTCTGTGAACGTCCACTAGGGATACCCAACAGTAGTTCCATCTAGTGTAAAATGTTACAAAATGAGTAGAGGCTGTAGCTGAAGCAAAGGGTACACTCTCTGTAAATACTTTTGAAGTGTTCCCATTAATTTTCAAAATACCATTCTGAGTTATGAGTTTTTTATGAAAACAATAAAATGCTGAGAGCGTAGCAGAATCTTCAGAATCAATACTCTGGTCACAGAGGGACTTCCCCATCAACTGCTCGCTACTTTGATCATGAAGCCTGGCACTGACATCTGCAATATAGTCTGTGAAACATTCACATGTCAGATGTCAGATGTGTGCAAGCATTGTAAATTTAAAATACCTAACGTATCCCATTTTCATTCAGAGTAAAGAGTGATGCAGCATGGTGCAGAGTCCTGGCTCTGTTCACACACTGATCTAGCATGCAGAAGAGCTGCCGCACCAACTCTGACGCACACAGTATATAATATATACACCCAACACACTGCATACATTGCACTGCGAAATTATCCACCTATTCAAAATCTCGGACTCACATGTGTGCAGCTTTTAAATGGCACATTTCCTACTTTTCTTTCTTTTTTTCTTTTCCTTACAATAATTCCTTGTGATATTATAGTTCATTTGATATTATGGTGGACAATGTCTAACTTCATACTTCATTGCAAACAGTATGAACCCAAATATTGAATGTTTTGTCCAGACAGCTTAATTTAATGTGTTACTAAACATATATTCATATATTTCAGGCATGCAACAAATAAAAGGTTGGGACGGTAAAGTATTTACCACTGCGTAATATTTCCACTCCTTTTTCCCAGTCCAGTCCAGTCCTCAAATCCTTTTCTTCCACAATCATGCCTATGGAAAGTATACAGCATTTGGTTTTGCAGTCTTGTTGAAAAATGCATGGACGTCCCTGGAAAATATGTCATCTTGAAGGCAGCATATGTTGCTCTAAAATGTTAGTGCACATTTCTGCATGTGCGCTGCCATCACAGAAACATAAATGAACATGACAGACACAGACTTTCGGAATTGTTGGTGCTAACTCTCTGTGTGGCATTTTCCATGTTTGGTTCAGGAAACATTGTGTCATTTTCTTGCAAAGCATATCTGGGATACTGATTTGTCTGACCACAATTCACATTTCTGCTGTTTCTCCCAGATGCCCCTGAGAGAAGTTGACAGCACACCTGAACTTGGTTAACCGAAGGCCTCTGTTTTGCACAGTAAAGTTTTAAGTGGCATTTGTGAATATTACTCTGTATTGTTGCACTTCATGAAACATAGCCAAAGGAATTCCCTGCCTATGTGTTTATAGCAACTTAATGGTGGTTCTTAAAACATTCTTATCTGAGGGATTGGAGCTCATAGGTTCAGAGGTGAGCTTGAGCTTGCCCTTTATGCACTGAAATCCCTCTAGATTCCTTGAATCTTTTCATGATATGCAAGGTAGAGAGAAAAATGTGCAAATCCATTCCAACCTTTCTGTGAGGCACATTTCAATCATATTCTAAGGAAGTTGTTGCCAAACTAGGGATCCTACACAGGCCTGAAATGCAGTAATGAATGTATACTAACAAATGAAATAAAGCAGATCAGAGAAAACATGAAAATAAGTCAAAGTGATTTTTTTTATTATTGTTATTATTATTATTATTATTATTATTATTATTATTATTATTAGTAGTAGTAGTAGTAGTAGAAGTAGTAGTAGTAGTAGTAGTAGTAGTAGCATTAGTAGTAGTAGTAGTATTAATATTAGTAGTAGTATTAGTATTAGTAGTATTATTATTTTTTTTTATATATTTTTTGTTTGTTTGTTTGTTTGTTTATCTTTCCCACTGGGCCTGATTCATAGCTAAACTGCTATACATTACAAAACCAACCGCTTAATTTCACCCCTTAAAATTACCTTAACTTTGAGGTATAAGGGGTAAAACTACTGAATTTTCTGCTTGCTTTTACAAATGTCCCCCTTACATAATAGAAACCTCCTGAATTAACACCTTAAGTTTTAGTTAAAGGGGTTCATGCTCAGGCCTTATTCCTTATTTACAAACACATTATCTTACCAAGTGATAGGTCAAACAGGTGAATACGCATAAAAATATTGGATTTCATGACACAGCAAAGCGATTCATAAAACACGTTTTGGATTGGATGGAAATGCTCTAACATAACATGAGGGCCGGCTTCAGAGCGGATCTACCAGGCTGGCATCTAACTGATGGAGGAGGGCACTATCAATCATGAACTATATTCATATGAGCGACACTAGAGGTAGTCCGGGGTCATGGTGCATCACTAGGGGGCAATGCCAGTGAATGCTCCCATTTACTCTGACACTGGATAACGCTGTTTACATGTATTGATCAAATTGTAATTTCAAAAAGCAGGGGTAGAAAACATGATTTTTATTAACAAAATTCCAAGTTCTAAATTCTAAAACTAAACAATTATACTCAAACTATATATTTGAATTACATTAACAAAACAACAAAAAACTTTTATACTTTACAATTTAATTTAGTCTTATAAATTCCACAGACCGGGTGTTTTTTTTATTACTTTTTATCAGTTCTGTCTCATGATTTTATTTTTTTTTATTAGAACAACTGCAAATAAAAATCCAGATCTATTCCAGAACTATTTGTTTTTGTGTGAGGACCAGAGCCAATCATTTGTTTTTCCAACACAAACTAACAAATGTGAATACATTTAATATTAATAAAACAATTTTTGTAAAACATTTCAATTTTTGATTTTGTAAACCTGAGTAAATAAAAAAATGTACTGTTGCTCATTTATATCAACTGTTAATTGACGAAGATTTTGACAAAGGACTTTCCTGACAAACGATTTTCATACAAGCCAGATTTCTGCTTTTTCCTTCACGGCACAAAAGGTGAGGGAAATCCAGTTTTCCATGAAATAGATACTTTAGCCTTAGAAATTGCAAGCATCCAAAATGACAATCCTAAGCTCCCGAATTGGAGCAGAGTGCTGTTTGGCCATGGGGCATGGACATAGTGGAAAAACACACACATAAACCAAAGAAGCTATGTGGTCACCTCTTTCCCCAGCCTAATTCAGTTTGCTGCTCAGAGAGGGCAGTAAGCCTTTAATACTCAATATTTAATGCAGAAGTAAGATGAGCCAGCAATCTGTGTTTGCATTTTTAACACTAGCTGCAGTTTGTAGTCTGTCACGATCTGTGGGGTACATGCTGACAGAGAGCAGATAGGGGATTTAGGAGGTGCCAGAAAGACAGGGAGGGACTGAAGACTTTTTAGGGTTTCAGCGCTCGAAAAACTGAGAGGATCCACATACTTTCAGGGATTTAGACAGGAGCAGGGTGTCTCATGTCTGTCATGCATTTCAGTTTTTCAATTGCAAGAGAGAACTGAGGCTGAATCTATGGTCTCTTTGCTAGATCTTCAGAACAGTGAGTCAGCACCGTTTAAAAGGGGTAGCTGGGCAATATGAAATAAAACTTACTGTAAACTCCAGTCCAAATGAAGTTGATCAGCCAAGACATGTTTGTTGTCCAAGTTTTGTTTCTTTAGCCCTGGAGCTAAGATTAAATCAGCAGTCAATCATTTCCATAAAAACTTCCCCAACACAAAGCACACCCTGGACTTCCAGACTTGTTAATATGGTTTAATGTACAAGATGAATTACTGTGAGTCACGGTATATCTGAATGCATGGAGTTGTGCTAAATTTTGACTACTCTTTTTATATGTCACACTGAAATGCGTGTCAGCAAATTGGTTTAGCAAATGTTCTTGGCATCATTGATGTTCCAGTAAAGTGCTGTTTAAGTTTAGATCCACAAACACTAACCTGGCTCCAACCAGCACCTGAAACCTGCTGGCCATCTTTTGGATTATAAATGGACTAGATGGAGCCTCAATCTATGGTTTAATCTTCATTCACATGCTGTTGATAAAAAGAAGCTGACATGACTTATGTAGACAAACAAACAGCATAAAGTGACAATTTTGTCATATGTAAACACAACAGAGCCCACTGTGTTTTAACCCATTCACCAAGTGAAGCAGCCGACTGCCAGGAACACAGTGCCCCGGAGAGCAGTGTGTGGGGATGGTACCTTGATCAAGGCTACCATGGAGGTGTCATTAGCAGTCTTAAGATTCAAACCCACAACTTTCGGATTGTAGGGGCAACGCCCTAACCGCTAGGCCAACAGCACAACCAATAAAAAAATATATTTTATTCATTTTTCATGGATAACAGTAAGTCATACTGTGTCCTAAACCGCACCCACAAGTCTGTGAGAGCATAACCTTTTTAATGTATAATCAGCCAATGAGATTTGCCATGGCTGGTTCCTAGATACAATTGTCCCACCAGAGGCATTGAAACACAGAGTTAAACCATTGAGTTTTGAATGCTGAGGCAACAGTCAGCATTAGTTCTACCAGCTCTAGAAGCTCTGTCTGCTGATTCCCAGACAGCACTCAGCAATAGCACGGTGACACTTGTGATAGGTTTAAAATACACTCCTGCAATGGGTCTTACCTGTGTCACACTCAAAAAAGTGCTGAGCAAAAGGTTAACTTTTTCAGTCACCGCAAGTTTGCCTTAAACAAAGTAGCAAATATGTAACAAAAATTTTATAAGGTAAACTGCCAAAAGAGTCACAAGCCAACTAATTTTTCTTTCAATGCGAGGGTTAATACAGCCTCAGTAGAGACTGTTCACACTTTGTAAAGTTTACATTTGTGGACAGCACTAAACACTTTCTAGCCATTTAACCCATTCACTAAGTGAAGCAGTGGGCAGCCAGGAACTCAGCATCTAGGGTGTAGAATGTGGAGATGGTACATTGCTCAATGATACCTCAGTGGTGCCACTAGCAATCATGGTATTCAAACCCACAACCATCTGATTGCAGGGGCCACTCCCTAAACACCAGTCCACCTAACATACACCGGCTTCCCCTAACATATGATAACTAAACCGTTAGGTCACACAACCTTTATGTTTATCATCACATCCAAACTGCAGTAATTCACAATTATGTAAACAAACATGGCTGTGTTTAAAAAAACCTGATTTAAAAACACAGTATACTCATTAGTTTCAGTGTATAAGAGAACCAGAACATATAAAGTTCCACACTCTACTAGAACAGGCAAAAACAAGAGGATCCATGATTTGTAGTTTGATTTTCCACAGTGTTCTGCAGACCACGGAAAGGATACGGTGTGCTATAATCACTCCCCTGCCATTTGTTAGCTATATTAGTCTTGTACCTCCTAAAGGAACTAAATTTAGATTCCAAACATGCGTTGCCTGATCTAGTACATTTGGGTTAAGTGCAAAAAATGTTCTAATAAAATGAATAAAGTCAAACAGGCAGACTTACTAAAGCTCACTTCTAATTTCTCACACCAGCCTGCTTGTGAATAGGCATACCCTTTGTTGTTTATCAGCAGAATGATGATCTCTCAGGGTGGAATCCTGGCTTTTGTGCAGGCAGCATCAACGGCACTTGAAGGAGAAAGGGGAAATATTATAAGATCATAACTTCTGCTAGACTTGCAATTAAAGCCAAATTGTTAACCTCTTTTTTCATACTTTGCAACCCGCAGAGTGCCACTAGCTCTCCCTGAGTCGACTCTGAAGACACTTTCCTCAAATAGATGATGTCTCTACCGAAATGATAATATCTCCATGGTTAAATGATCTTACGGGCAGACTGGTGCAGAAGGGATAGAAGGAGAATGTAGCTAGAGAAAGCAGCTATTGAATATAGGGCTAAGGCCTATACTACTAATCCACTTTACAGCATTCTGTATTCAGAGGACGTAAGAACACCAGAGCCCAAAAATGTTCAAAATGTGAAAGCACACTCAGTGAAGTATTAACTTTGGAAAAAAATGAGTGATGTAACACTACACATAATTAAACAGCATGCACACTTAATTGTTTTCTCTAACCTCTGGAG
This sequence comes from Ladigesia roloffi, assembly GCA_037577295.1. Taxonomy (NCBI): domain Eukaryota; kingdom Metazoa; phylum Chordata; class Actinopteri; order Characiformes; family Alestidae; genus Ladigesia; species Ladigesia roloffi. The sequence continues at coordinate 8,719,885 of JBBKCR010000018.1, forward strand.
GTTTATGTTTGCAGACACTTTCATAAAAATCAAACTAGAAATGACATAACACCCTTGACTGCAGGGAGAAAAATATATGGTGACAACCGATTGTCAAGAGTTTGTGGATATGATTTTAGAGCCAAGAAAAAAAAAGTCATTCACAGCATTTGATGGCCACATATGTGTGTATGTGTTGGCAAGTGTAGCCTGTGGAAGCCCAATCCCCTGCTGTAGCAGTCCAGACAGCCCAGGCAGTGGCGGTAACACGCTGGGGCTCTATCAGTATTGGCAGGCTGTGGTTATGGCCTGATTGCAGGTAATTCAGATGCCAATCACAGCACCCTCCCACAGAGGAACAGAACCGGGGGAGGACAACATTCCATCTTCACCTTCACCATGACAATTATGACAGGCCTTACTTAGAGCAGGTGCAAATTAGTTTCTGAGTGAGTTTGAACTTTTAGCTGCAAGGCTACACTGATATTAATTTGAGCCCAGGGATCCAAAACGATGGGACTAAGTAGTGGTTTTGTGGTCAGTGAGGCAGGACCCCTGCTTTGAGACTGAAAATGTTCTCTCACACTGCTCCACCGCATACATGTGCTATGCTGAGCAGGTTTCCACAAAAAATGTAAAAGTGACACAAGACATTTTACAATTAAATGTCTATAGCAGTAGGGTTAAAATTTGAATTCAAATACACATCAAAATAATGCGCAAGTTTGGTTTATTTGCAGAATTGTTCAAACACAAAAGAGCATCAACATGGCCGGCGCTAAAAGTATGGCAACGTTTATTTTTTTATCCACATAAACTGAGATGAAAGATATCATGGAACATATTTTCACTTACAATATCCTCCCATGAAATTTGAATGATTTGTTCCAGAGTGTTGCATATGACTTACATATATCATCACTATCAGAAGGAAATTCTGTATCCTCAAAGATCTTACTTCATGGGGAAAGCCATGCTTAACAGGAATTTACTCTAGTTTATGTTTCACTATTTCATTTGGGTTTTTAATGGCACAATGTAAACCGAAGGTCCATTTTCAACTTTTTTATAAACATTACCAATGACATATCAGGAGAAGGAAAGCATAATCATTTTCTTTAAATGTCCAGACATTTAAAATAAATACAATTTAAGGCAATGTTATATTTTATTCCATGTCATTTTGGACCATCTCTATTTGTTCATTCTTTTTGAAGTGTTCACATGGAACATCTGCTGTATGTACACTATTTATTCCAGTCAGTTGAACCGCAGCTGGTTGATCAAATACTAGCTTGTAATTAGGTTACACAAACACAGACAGCATATTATTGTATTTCTGATAAAATATGTTCTTCACAAAGATCGCTTACTGTCAGCATACATGGAAACTGAATGTTACAGTGTCTTTGATCCTGATGTGTCAAAACTAACCCATAAGCAATTTCAGGTTGTACATACAGTCACCATATTTTACATTTATGAGGAATAAAGAAAAGTGCTTTCAAACAAAATTGGGTAGGCTCAGTGAATTGTGTTATGAAGTCATGATAGTTGAAGGCTTAGTGCTGGCCATGGGGGTTGAAGGTGATTAGTTCCTTTACTTTTAAAGGTGCTTCAGAATGTGGTGACAGTAACTTAGAGGACAATTGCAGCTGTAAGGGCAGTTATGGTATTCCATTAGAGAAAGACAGAGAGAGAGAGAGAGAGAGAGAGAGAGAGAGAGAGAGAGAGAGAGAGAGAGAGAGAGAGAGAGAGAGAGAGACAGAGAGAGAGAGAGAGACAGACGGACGTGTGGGGGAGCCGGGGGGAGAGAGACAGCGCAGATGGGTAAGGAATGAGTTAGTGAGAGCAGAGGGAAACAGAGGCATGTTACTGAGGTAATGGGAAACACAGTGAAGCATAAAAAGCAGCCTGACTGGTTCTCACCACATGAAATCCTGGCTGTAGTAGGACACTGGAGACTTTCTCCAACAGTAAAATACAATAACTGAGCTCATACAATCTTACAAATCATGATTCTAGTCTTGCGTGATGTGCAACACGCCCGAAAGAGCAAGATACGGAGAAATTCCTGCCATATCTAAGCAAATTATCAGATGCTTGGTTGGCAAAACTTCACTGCTGAAAACTACATGACTGTGTATTATTTCCCAAGAAACAAATTGAATGTCCAGCACAACATACCATTTTAGTTTTCAATATATAATATGTAAAGTATTTCATTATGTTTCTCACAACTCAAACAGCTCTTCTACTAATTAAGTGTAACTAAGCACTAAACATTAAACAATTTTAAATGGCAATAACTTCAAAACCTGACAAACTAATGCACACACAAACTATTTAAGTCCTTCTAACCATATAAGCACATATGCGTGTAAATGAAATTTGTTTTAAAGAACAATATTTTTATTTTGAAATTAGGAGAATTATCGTCAGCAGTTCTTAGAAACTAAGGCAGTTCAATATTTGCACCTATGAAAGATAAAACTGGGGAATTTGGGGGCCTTGAACTATTTCTCATGTTTTGCAAACCATTCCTGAGTATTTCTGCAGTGTGGTAGGGCATAGAGGAGAACCCTGCCATTACTGTTGCCATAAAGGTCAAAAGGCTGTACTTTGTCTGCAACAATAAGTGGTATGTGTCAAAGTAACATTCACCTGAATGCCAGGATGCCAAGTTTGTGATGTGATGCCCAAAGCCACACACTGCCTCTGCTGACATGGCTGCCTTATCATAGTTCTATCTCTACCCCATTTTACACACACACAAACACGCACACACACTTGGCTTTCCACATGATGTAAAAGCAAAAAAGTGTTTCTACAGACCATGGTTTACTACCTAATACATTCATATGTGTGATAACATCATCAATGGTATTCACTTCACCTATCAATGTTTTTAATGTTATTGCTGATCAGTGTATATCCGCATGCTTAACAAACACATTTTTATGGAAATGACCTTTATATAGTGTATCAATTATGTACTGCTAGTATTATTGTATATATATTACGACCTAATATATTGATAGTTCTTATGCAAAACTGTCTGCATGTCAATAAGAGTGAACATTTGTGACGGGATAAGAACACTTCTTTGTGACTTTGGGACACATCTCAGAAATTAGAAGTTATATTTGTTACAAAGACACTTTCATAGTAGCTACATTTTCAAGAAATGCAAAAATCTGGAATTGCATATTCTAACTAAATGTTATAATTTCAGAATGGCAGATGCCAGCGAGAGCATCAGAATCTTTTTGGCAGCAGGAGAATGTTTAGAGTAACTTTGCAACTAAGAGTCTGAAACGATTCCTATTTAGTGTATGAACTTAAAGGTAAAGTCAAAGTGAGGCTGCGTAGGTCGGTGGTGTGTGCGTGTGAGAGAGAAAGAAAGAAAAAGAGAGAGAGAGAGAGCAGTCTCTCTAAATGTCAAACCTCATCCCTGCCCACCTAACCTGACCACATGCTGCTCCGGCGCTCTTGCTCTCACCAGTGTATATATTATTTATGGTCGTAACCAAACGTGTTCTTATGTCCTGAGCTCTAAAACAAGTCACAACATGTGGAGCCAGTGGGTAGCTCCGAGTCTCACACAGAGAGACACAGGTCCAGCCGCAAAGATCTCACTCTCTCTCTCTTTCAAAACCACCGCACATAAAGCAAGCACTTCCAAGGTCTTAGCTTCTGAAAAGACATCCCTTCCCAAAGATCTATTTCAAACCCCTCGTGACCATTTTTCACCACAATAAAAGCTGAGTGAAACTTAACATTTACCTGAAGAATGGTGCAATGCCATGCATTTGTACAAACAACCCTTTGACAAAGCATGCAGAAACAGTGGGACAATTCAAGAACTGGGTCACAGTGTCAAGCACAAAAAACAAAGAAAATATGCATATTTCTGTTTATTACCCAAAACCCTTATTGTGCCAGCTGCAAGAGCTCATTCTAGCATTATATTTTCTATATTTTCTAGATGATGATGTGAAACAATGCATTATAAAGAAACATACTCATCATTCTTTACAGTGGTGTTGATACAACTCTATTCATTATCCAAAAAAAACGCTGAACCTAAATTATTACCCTTGATAAAGATGATTGAAAAGACATATTAAAATACTCAGTATATTAACAACAAAATCACAACAACTGGCACCCTAATTAATCAGAATAAAGAAAAAGTAAATAACGTATGATTGCATGTATTTTATCATATTGTAAGTGGGCCTAAATGTTTCCTTTTCCCATGGGGTATAAAATTGAGGTGACTCAAGGTCCAGTCCCTTTATTTATACCAACCACCACAGTGATGAGCATTCTATTAAAAGAAGGCAAAGGTGTGCAGACAACTATCCTGAGCCAGAATGGAAGAAGACGCAAGGCTGTTCTGTCCGATTAATTGAATTATGTTTTTCAAGAAAGGTTTTTCAAAGGTTTGAAAGTAAAAATGAAGCTACCAAGAAGCAAAATGTGGTTATAAATGGATTTTAAGCAGGTTAATGATGCAGAGCACACATCCAAATGCACCCAAAATTGGATAAATGAACAAAAAATCGTCCCAGTTAATCCACATGAAAGTTGAGGCCAGGAAGAGAGTGCGCATGAGAGAACCTATGATTCTGCACTGAGGAATTCCATAAATGTTTTATTGCTTGCCCTATGTTTGAGATGTTTATATAAATTATTGTAACAGTTGATGGTTTTTATGTCTCAGCAAAAGGCTTCCCAAAGCTTTTATTGCGATCCATTGCATCCCTAGGCCTGAAAATTGAGATTTGGAAATGAACTGTCTTGGAGGTTTTTCAGGACTGTGAGAGCCTTATATGTACTTTCAGAACACCACCAATCCCATATGCCTTGCAGAATCAGACACTGATCCTGGCAGGTTTATGAGACAGCGGTTCTTTTCTTGCCCTCCATATCTTTCCTTAGCAGGTGAGGCCTTGGGAACAAACCCATTAAATCACCCTCACTTACCGCAAGCACTGCAGTCAGGCCAGCAGAAGCAGAATATAGTAAGGCTGTTGCTGAGAAGTACTGGGGAGCTTGAGGGGATTATTGGGTTCCAGGCTGCTGTGAGTGAGCTTCATGGACCACTGCAGGACATGGCCTTGCATTCGGATCAGTTCACCGGATATAGGGCACTTTACTTTTAACTGCTGGGGTCTAAAAAACCAACATGTTGTGACACATTGATCAACAAGTGGTAGTCCAATTTATCTGACTCAGTTGACCCCCACATTTTGGGCAGGAGCTTGACACACCGCCTGAATACTTGAAGCATGATAGTCTGGTTATCTGAAAATGTGCTCTGAATCTGAATGCACAAAGATTGAGTATGTTTGTAAGCAGTGAAATACTGATCTGTTCATGAACATACTATTCACAACAGAGGTCCCAGCTCACAAGGCCAGTCCTCTGTTTGGTCAGATGAATGCTAACGAGTCAGGCCAGTTATAAATTATAATGTTATATCATTTTATGCTATGTTAGAAAACTTTTGTGTTACCTTAATGGCCCTTTCATATTTAGATCTAAACATCTTATCTTTGCTTTTGTACATGTTATTTTACTTTATATTTTGAATATAATTAAAAAATGCCAGTTATGATTTTCATTTTGTTAATATTTCACACCTTGTAAAGCCATTCTGAGAACATCCTTAGGACATCATTAGCCACAAGTAACAGGTTAGCTGCAAAAATCGGCATTATTCCTCCAGCGCAGAGTATGGTAACAAATCTGCCTAAACGTCTTGAGCAAACAACTTCATGGTCTATTAAACTTGTTGCAGTAGCCAAATATTATTGCCTATTAACCAGGCAATTAGGCTTGGACATGGAGACCACAAAGACTGACACTGCTGTAAAGGATAGATACATAGGTCACCCGGATCGATCCCAGTTGTGATACAAACAGTAATTTAATGTCAACAACATGAAAATGGACACTGCTCATATCAATTGGCAGTCAGTGGGCAGGGTTCAAACCACAAGCATCTGCAGTGGAGCTCACATGAGCAGAGAGAATTGGATACTGTAGGGCACAGTGCTGAGCGACAGACAGAGACAGACAGGGAGAAGTACGTAGCTTGAGATGAAACGGCTCAAGGCAAAATGAATAGTTTCACACATATAATACATTATATAATTTGAGGAGTAGGTTCTAGAGAAGGTTTGCCCAGGTTTGATATTGAAAGGCATTTTATTAGTCTCTTTGAATCCTCAAGGGACATTTTCAGTGCATGGTGGGAAAATGAGGAGGATTCTCTTTTTCACACATCCTCCAAAGGAGAAAAGAAAGGGAAAAAAGCATGAAAGGTACAAAGGGATAAAAAAAGGTGAGGTAAGGAAAAAAGACAAAAAACAACCTGATCTAAAGTGGAGAAAGAAATCCTTAGGGAAGAGGGGGGAAGAGAAGGTCAATTTCTCCTTTGCTCTGAATTTGCCTGACTTCACATTATTGTCTCTTGAGCATTTTTTTCCTGTAAAAGGACGGATCTGCTGACGTGCCCAGACACATCTATACTCCTCCATACCCCTCCGTGATACCAGTCTGATCTTATCCTCTCTTTGTTGCCCTGAAGTTAACTTATTCATCTTGGTATGCTGTAGAATCCAAGGGCCAAAGCAATTTGGTTGATACCTATTTTCTGATGCGAGACTCTTCAGTTAAGATGCACAAGCAGAAGCACTCAAGAACATGAATCACTATCACCAAGTACATCATCACCAAGAGTGGGTTCGCCCAGTCCCACATTCTTAGCAAGTTTAATGGGTGTTTTATTTGCGGCACTCAGCAATCATCAACTCATCATTTACATTTACATTTACATTTACGGCATTCAGTTTATATATTCATTTATACATGAACCATCTGACTGGCCTTGCTTCATTATATTAATACCAAGTTTCAAACAGTGTCTCTGCTGAAGCACCACCTTCAAAAGCCTTGACTGCTTTTCTAACCTTTTGTTGTAGAACCTTGAGGAGAGATAAAAGCATCTGATTAATGTCTATACATGGATAAATATGTGGAAATTATCTAGAGAAATGCGATACATGCGATACAGAAAAATAAGATACATTGCTCTGAAATAAGATTTCAGTTGATAAGATTTTGGGATATTTTGCAGTTTACATTTACAGTATTTGGCAGAGGCTATTTTCTACAGAGATGTGCACAAAGTGCCTTGCAAAAGTATTCACCCACCCTGGCTTTTTACCTATTTTGTTACATAACAACCTGTAATTTAAATGTTTCCAATTTTACTGTATGTGACACATATGTGCAATATAGTTGGAGAAGTGAAACTAGAAATATATATATTATAACAAATAATTCAAAAATAAATTGTATGTGTATGCACCCCCTTTGCAATGAACGCCCTAACAATTTCAGGCAAAATCAGTTACCTTCAAAGTCACATAATTAGTGAAATGAAGTCCACTTGTGTGCAGGCTCACATGACCTCTAAGTATAAATACACCATTTCTGAAATGCCCCATATTTTGCAGTACAACTAAGCAAGAGGCATCACACCATGAAGACCAAGGAGTGCTCCAAAGAAGTCAGGTTTTTGAGAAGTACAACTCAGGGTTGGGTAATACATATAAATATCCAAATCTTTGATGATCCCCAGGAGCACTGTGAAATCCATCCTCTTCAAATGGAAAGAATATGGTACCACAACAAACCTGCCAAGAGAGGGCTGCCCACAAAATCTCACAGAGCAGGCAAAGACGGCATTAATCAGAGAGGCAGCGCAGAGACCAAAAGACCCTGAAGGAGTTGCAGAGCTCCACAGCAGAGATTGGATTATCTGTCCATAGGACCACCATAAGCTGTACACTCCATAGAGCTGCGCTTTATGGAAGAGTGGACAGAAAAAGCCATTACTCAGCTTTAAAAATAAGAAGGCACATTTGGTTGACACCCCAAATATATGAAGGATGAGATTAAAATGGAACTTTTCAACCATGCTATGTTTGGTGAAAACCCAACAAATCCCATCACCCCAAGTATACCATTGCCACAGTGAAACATGGTGGTGGCAGTATGATGCTGTGGGGATGTGTTTTAGCAACAGGGGCTGGGAAAATGGTCTGAGTCGAGGGAAAGATGGTAAATTCAGGGATATTATTGAGCAAATCCTGTGTCAGTCTACCTATGATTTGAGACTGGGACAGAGGCTCACAATTCCAGAAGTACAATTGTTACAATCAGCTAGGGATTATTACCATAAAACATGAAAAGAGGTTGGAATGTTAAGAAAGTTAATTTGCATGAAATCTACCAGAAAGAAAACACCAAGCAACAAACAGTCAGCAGTTCTTTCTACCATATGTACCCCCCAAGCCAAAGTATACCAATTTTTCCCCAAAAGAAAAATATACAAAAATTCCCCCAAAACCACATCCACAAGTACACCACAACCCCCCAGTTTCCAATGAGTGTCTCTCTGTCCACAAAGTCTCACTACGATTGCTAATCACAAACTCAGCATTGAAGGAAATAAAAACACAAAAATGTCCTGATTGTGCCCACAAAAATAAATTCACTGCACATAACCCCCCCCCCCAAAAAAAAACAAAGCCTTCCCTTAATGAGAAATGTTTCTCCAAAAACACTTGATGGCTGTGGTTCCGGTGAGTTCATGCAATTTTTCACTAAAAGTGGGTAGAAAAAGTGTGTGTCACAGGTCCGGCATAGACTCCCTGTTTCCTTTCTTTTCTCTAGCACCCTTTTCCCCCTCCTTTATCCTATTCAAAAACAAGGGTAACCTCATACCGACACTTCAGGCAGCTGACGATGAGTGACAAGTACTTCTAGTTCCATGATGTGGTTTAGATAATACTATTTTTAGGTTTGTTGCCTTATGGCTCTTATTTCTCAATCATAATGGAAAAAAATCTTTGGGATAACCATTTTATTAAGGAAGCTCACTACTTTTTTGTGGCATCTTGCCTTTTAAATATTTAAAGGGAATCCTGCACTTATGTGGTAATGTCACACAATGACCCGAAGCACACTGCTAAACAATACTTGAGTGATTTAATGGGAAACATTTAAAGGTGTTGGAATGGCCTAGTCAAAGTCTATACCTCGATTCAATTGAAAATCTGTGGTCAGACAAGATTGCTGTTCACATGCGAAAACCATCCAACATGAAAACATTCAAACAATTTCCTTCGGGATAAATAAAGTTTTCTGATTCTGATTCTGATTCTGATTCTGAAAGAGCTGGAGCAGAGGAGCGCTGTAAGAGGTCTACTCGGTCAGTTTAGGAGAGGAGCTGCCAATCTGTTCTCAGCACACCCCAAGGAGACTCCATATCCAGCTGCTATGTTCTACCTAGTCAGTTTCTTGTGCAGGACAAGAGCTGCCCAGGGTACAGCTTTCAGATTTTTTTACAAGAAGAACAGACTGACAGACTAATGGAACAAGCAACCCACATTAGCAAGAAGCATGGTGGTGAATGGAAGCCATTCTTAGATACAAGCTTGATATTAATAGGGAGAAGGAAATGCAACACAGGTGCAGACCATTGGGAGGACAAGGTAAATCAAGTGCGGCAATCAGTTGCACAGGAGAAACCAAATGAGTGAAAACAGATGGAGAGCAAGGGACCAGCCTTAGTGTCATGCTGAATGAGTTGACGGGGTGTGGCTTGTGAGGCATGACCGTGAAATGTTCATGTTATTTATTGCTAAATTATTATTTCTTTAAAATCCCTTATTTGACATTTGTTGATATTAATATCTAATTGTAGTTATTATCCTCGTATTACTGAGTAAATCCTTTATCCAGTTGGGAGTTGCTTTGCTTTCTGTAAGTACAGACAACCACCTACATTTGTAGTTACAATCCAAGAGCATGTAGTGAAAAAACCCAAATTTGTGATGTGGTAAAATAAAATGCCTAAAAATACCACATTTTTATAGTGTAACCCCTACATATGCCCCGGATAAGCTCCCAAAACATTTGGGATTTTCATTTTAAACTCTTAATATATTACCTTTAAAAAACTGGGAATGTTTCTGATGCAGGAATACTGGAGATGCGTCAGTAGCCAAACAGCATCAAGGACACTTGAATATTGCTTTCAGACTGGTGTTACGAGCTGCGGCCTTAGCCTTAGCCCGTAAGCTACCTCAGGTGAGGGGAAGGGAAGCAGGTCGAAACAGGAGCTCCATTTTAGGGTTTTTTATTAAGGAAAACAAAACACGAACTTAAACAGGTATGCGGACCCAAAACAGAAACTGAAGGCACTCACACTGAGAACGGGAAAAACACAGGAGGAAGAGGCGATGGTCACATGCTGGGCTGCACACTGAATCAGGCCT
>JBBKCR010000018.1:8736579-8764871 GCA_037577295.1 Ladigesia roloffi
ATTATTACATATATAATTATACAATTAATAAACCCCAAAATAACTAATAAAACAATAACAATTATTAATAACACAAAATATGAAGAATTACCATTAATAAATGCTCATTCTGCCACAACACTCTCCACTGCTAGAATACAATTTCTGTCATTATAGTGTATTCATTCAAAACAGTACTAAAGCTGTCAGCTGCACTAAATGTTGTCTTGTCCTTTTGTTTTGCTGCTCTTGTGCTTTCCTTGCACTTTATTTCTATTTGCATTCAGTGGATTTAGTCTATCTGTACTTGCAGTCTTGCATTGTTCTGTTTCTGTTCTTGTGTTGCACCATTGTCCTGGAGGCACATTCTTCTATTTCACTGTGTGCTGCGTATATGGCTGAAATGACAATAAACCTACTTGACTTGACTTGATAACTTTACCATAGAATGCACTGCTGTTAATATGTATTGACTCAGCACACCCTGTATTGACTCTAGGCTTATTTCATTTTCTATTTTAAATAAATAGGTTAGGAAAACATGCCCCTTGCCTCTGGGAAAGTAAATGCAATGTCTCTTCAAAACACATTTAAGTTACACAATAGGACTTTAAGGGCCATGCGTGCAACTTCATGTGTATATTTATATTGATTGTACCTTGGTGAACATGAACAGTGGAGGCTCTTGTAACACAAAGCCAAGAGAGCTCAGCACAATACCCACATATTCTTGAATAAAAGAACAAAAAGAAAAGACAAAAATAGACCAAATGGTTTGTTTTAACGGCCCCTCCGTTCCTGGCTTGTGCTATTAAAGTGGCAGTTAGTGCCACAGGGAGGCCACTGGTTTTGGATACCATGGAGATGGTTGCCACGCTGCCAGAGCCAAGCAGTGAGATCATTTGCTCACTTCCTGTACTCTGCTCCCCCTCCCGAGGAAGCCAGAGAGAGGGGAGAAAGGGGAGGTATATTAATACACATTTTGGGGGTTACTCTGAAGCTAATGGTCTTCTTGGCACTGGCAACGCTTGGCATGGCAGGCAGGAAACTCAGAAAAATTCTGCTCACTCTTGACAAGCTCTGAATGCCAGCACAATTGATGCTTTATGAAAATAAATAAATAAATAAATAAGTCCATGACACAATGCAGCCGGAGTATAATTCTCCCTTCACCAATAACTTCCTGCAACTGAAAACAGTGTTGAAATTTTCACAAGATGTTCGTTGTACATAACGTAAAAAAATCATGAAATTAGAAATAAACATTACATTCCCGCTTTCAGATATCCACCAACATCCATAGATGTTTGAATTATTAATAAACTGCATTGGAGTAGTTTTTCAATTCAGCTTCTCACTTCTTTATAATTATAAGATGACCATGACATGTTCAGAACTGACACTCATGTTCAAGGTACAAGTGGGATCTTTCTTTAATTACATCTCCGTTTTCTAAAACAGACTTTGCTTAGGGGCACTAGTTTTAAGTCTGTACCCGATGAGGCACAAAGTTAATTTTCTCAGCAAGGATTACAAGGCCAGAGCTGGCATATCCATGTGAATTGAGAAGTATAACACATAAATAATAACTAGTGGGACACATGTTGTGATATTCAGTAGCATTAATCAGCTCAAAAGAAAAACAAATCCAATGGATTTTTGTCCAATGGAAAAGGTCTACAGCAGGCATGCACAATTCCAGCTCAGTGTGCAGCACAGCTTGATGACCACTCTGGTCAAATGTACCTAATTCATTGACTAGGTTTCATGGGTTGGTTTGAGTAGGGGAACTACCCAGGTGTCCCCTATACATTAGTCTATTCTCCCCAGGTCTAGATTCCAAACAGATTTAAAAATAATTTTGTTTCATGAAGCTACATTAATGTTACATGAAAGTACATGTGATTACTCAATATTACTGATTTAAAGTGAGTGTAATGGATGCATAGAAATGCTGGAGGTAAGAAACAAGTATTTGGAGTCTTCTTCTGAAAGAAATGGTATTTAGGTTAAAAAGAGATCATTGAAAACACATATTTAGGCGTACAAAATTAATATTAGGAATGTGACATTAAAGTACATTAGCCCCTTTAACATTCCAAGCACATTACATCCTAAGGCTTGCTATTGAGCAATTACATGGTAATTACTCAATATCATTATTTTTCTAAAGGAGTGTGAAATGGGTGCCTGGAGCTGCTGGTGGTTCCTGACCACTCAATGGGTTACATGTAAGAACAACTCTACTGGTGTTGCATTCCTTTGGTGTGCATTCCTTTTTTTACGGTGAGAGACCCTTTGTCCTAGATGTGCACACATTTTAGACCTGGCCAGAAAACACAGGGAAAATAAAGAACAACATATCTAATTACATTTACTGATTTTCAAGTGAGTGCTTTATTCTTGGATGCTTCAGTTTTAAATGCTTCATGTTTATCTAAGTTTACTACATTACTAGAGTACAGATTTAAATCAACTGGAGCCTCTCATTGCTGTATAGCGCAGTATACCTCTGATGAAAACAAAATGAAATGCTCCTCTCCATATTTCCTGAAATATATTCAATTATAAAATCTGGACCTTTTTAGTCACTATATTGCTCAGTTACACAGAAGCCTGAAGCAGGTGAGTGGCGATGCACACACCAGTGGTAAATCAAGAGAACTTGTAAAGCCTAGCTAAACTGCAGGGAAGGATTGAAGGGTCCTTGTATTATTCACGGCTCAGTTGTTATATTTCAAAGACGCAATCAAGGGGTGATTCCCGTGGACTAGCGGCCTAGCGCAGTAATGCATGCTTATGCAAATGTATGTCTGGTAGGTAGGTGTTTAAATGAAATGGAGACTTTATAACAACATTCATTAATCACTCAAAGTAACCTCAAGTTCAGCCGGTGCTCTGGCAATGCGCCAAAATTAATTGGCATTCCAGAGTGACAGCCAGGCACATTTTGATGAACCAATTACTTTCATATGGTCACTCGACCTTCTGTACTAATTACACTCCTGCCGCACAAAAGAGCCATTGCACAAACACAAAAGTCTCTAATATGGCTGTTTGTTTCTCTGATACGTGTACAAACTGATCAACACACTATTCTAGTGTCATCATTCATAAACATGGGGATGACAAATGCAGACATGATTCACGAGCATTCTTTTTTTAATTGAGTTTGGATATATTGTGGTCATAACAATGACATACAACACTTGTTTGCTTTGGTGATTATACGCAATCAGAATGCATTTAAAATGAACTGTCAGCTTAACAAGGTTGTGGCACACAGGACCACTTACTAATTGTGCCGTGCTTGAAAGGAACAAACAGGTGAGGTGGAACAGAGAAGATAATACAAAGGAGATGCAATAAAAAGTAATTTGCCTCTAAAACAATGTACACAGGTAAAAATCAAACCAACAAAACAGGCAAACAAGGCAAAAGTTTCCACTAAGAAAGGGGTTTCTGATGGACACCCACACAACCCTTCGACAGTATTTTGTGCCCCCAATGTTTGAATGAACAGTGGTGTAATATAACTCCAGCTCAAAACATGCTAGGAATATCCAGGCAGAAGTTTGTATGTGAAATTTTGGCCACTTTTGGTCACATTATAGTTTTATTTATAACGTGAAAAGTTAACACACCATCAGTTGTTGTAAAATAGCTGCCTTAGTCAATTTTGACATTTGATTTCACATAATGTTGTGACAACTGACAGTTGTTAGAACACGCCTCCATTACATTTTTAATGTAGATTTATGTCACTTGTCATTATGCGTCATGTAACATTACAGATACAGAGCCCTCATTGAAATGTTACTCAAAACGCTTAAACAAGTTATATCCTACATGTGTAAGGCATGACTCTCATACATTTACAGAATTTTTGGGAAAAATATAAATCAAATATGGCATGTGCAAAATCTGGGCAGCATTTCAGTCAATTAGTTTATAATTGTTTGTGAGATCGTATTTGATCAATCCAAGTCAGGTGTAGACTACTAATATAATATAAACATAGAAATTACTTCTCAGCGTGTGGTGCTTAAACTCAAAAGCCATGGGCTTATATTTAATAGACATACAGAAAATAAAAACAATAGCTGTGCTTTAGAATTTTCAGAAATATTTAATATGTTAGTTTGTTCATAACCTTTCAGAAATTCTGTTATTGTTTGTTCAGAAATTATGTATAATAACTCATGTATAATAACAAATTTCGGTATTTTAAGTATTTTACTGCCAATTATTTTACCACTCTGTATCAGAGGTGATGTAAATGGGCGTTATCCATGAGCTGTGAAAATGAAAAGTTAATAAAAACATGTAAATATTAATTGTTTATCTATTTACATATAAAATGCCATATTTGAAACAGCAGTGTATAACTGCATATGAGCAACATTTATACATACAATGTGAGACTAATCTGAGAAGTCTGTCTACTGCTTTTATTACTGGTATACAACAAAATGTTTGTTGAAATGTTCTGCTTTACTCATTGTGCCATTTCTTAATGTTAGTAGACACAGCACATTCAAAACTGAGAAACAAATGTAATGTAATTTAATAGATTTTTATATATAAAATGTAGATGTTAATGTAGATGCAGTCCTCTGCACCGGGTTCATTGTAACTTCGTCTTTCATTCAGCAATAATGAGGCTACAACAAAGAACAAAAGGACATATACACAGACACACACACTCACACACACACACAGTGAAGTTAGGCCAAGGGTAAAGACAACACACAGAGAGCAAACTGCAGGTAAATGTGGCTGAAAAATTCACTTACTATTTCAATAGATACAAAGTACAAAGATGTAAGACATTGGCCAAGTACATATAAAGGAAATCAGTTTTTCTGTTATTTTCACACAGTTACGTGTAAATTAAATAATGTCAACATTGTTAACTAATGTCAACATGAGAGGAATGTATTTTGTGTTTGTACATCTAGCAGCAGCTGTGTGTTTAGGCTTGTATGCCAGGTTTGTACATAACATGTTGTTTTTTTGGGCACAATACTGCCTGTTTACACTTTTTCCAAACTGGCACAGAGCATTGACGGCTCCATGTAATGCAGATTCTCCTTACTTGAATACAACATTCCTTTACAATGAAACTCTACTGAAATGCTTGGAGCTTTATTTGATCTATTTTCCACATTGGTGATTGACGTCAGGATGGGTCAAGAGAGAAACTGGCTCTTTTTTTTATACCACATTCTTTTTCAGTGCCTCAGCATAAAGGGACTCTGGCAAGCATCCCCTAGAGCTCCATCATCCTCTATTCCTCTCACTTCCCTCTTCCCCTCTTCATCCTTTCCTTCCACCCTCAGTTCAATGATGGCTCTTAGGACCTCCCTCTCATCTCTCATGGATGACCCTCAGCTCTATATTCTGTGACCTGATGACTTCAGTCAGTGTCTCGCAACACTCCTTACATTCAAATGCCAAGACAGAAGACGGAAGGTGAGGAGAACAGAAGAGAGAGAGTATGAAAGAGAGAGAGAGAGAGAGATAGGGAAGAGGAGTCTGTTACCTTGAAAAGCACAGTAAAACTTAATCCTCTGTCTTCTGAGAGAGAATAAAGCCTGTAGAGTGATTATAATGACAAATGTCCTCTGCAGTCTATTAGCCACAGGAAAAGCAGAACCCGTAGAATTTGGGAGCCATAACCCTTTTGAAAATATTATCAAATTTCAGAAGATTTGAAGACATAATAAAAGCACTAAAACTAATCATTTAAACTTGATAATAAAAACTGCAAGATTATTTTGTAGAAGAGCTAGCCCTATAATGGGGGAACTGCTAGTTTGATTCCTGGCAATATATCAGCCATCTGTTGCTGAGAGGTCCAAGAAAGAATAATTGGCCTCCGCCTCAGTGGGTGGGTACGATGGCCCTTTCTTTCCCCATGAATCAGTATGATGCTAGCATGTGTGTTTGCATGTATTACAGATTAGGTTGATAGTGTTCTCGTCCAAGCATGTTGAGCTGTCCAACAATGTTGCATTTGGGGCAGTTGTAAAAAAGATGAGGCATATTATGTGCCTAGGAGGAAGCACCTGCTACTCCTCACCTTCCCAGTTTGGTAGCATGTAATAGAGGAAAACATAGCTAGCAGGAAACCAGGGGACATTTTGAGTAATTACCAAATAATGACTTCAAAAAACTTCTCGCAGTGTCAGTGTTTTTGGATCACAACCAGGGATTTAAACTACAGGTTTAGTGCCAAAAGAGTGTAGCCTGGGATGATGTACAACTCACATTTGTTACAAAACAGATGGCTGTAGTAATGAGGAAATAGCCACGAATCCAAAATATTGCTTGTTAGTCATATAGTTCAAAGCATATCATTGCCATCATGCTTTGGACTTGTTTTCATTTGTGCAACCTAAAAACAGAAGGTGGTAATGGATGACGTTGTCCTGTTTTTGCCTTGTTGACCTGTCATCAGAATCCATATCATATCAGCGGGTCACACAGTGTGCTGAAAAAGGATTTCATTTGCAGCATCTTGTGTAGCGTGAAGTACAGCAAATTCCAAAGACCACTCTAATCATACAGTTTACAACAGGCCTTACACAGAGCCCGCTGTCTGGCGGCTGCCAAGATGATTCGATAGCGATATTATGAACTCAAATTTCCAGCACATTGTTTCACTTCCTGCAAGCGATGAGTTGGTCCATTCCCTAATCCGGCTTTAGAGTACATCAGATTTAATCAGATTTAATCATTTTAGCTATTTCTGGTGCCCCCGCAAAGCGTGCAGGGCCGCCACACAGCGCAGGAAGTGGTGGAGAAGCATTTAGGGAAGCCACAGTGGCCCTGCGCTCTTCTATCACAGGGCACCACTGATAGAATGTGTAAAGCTTTTTCTTCCACTGCCAGCCCATTGCCTCAGTAAAATCAATTTACAGTGTCAATAAAAAGCGTTTCTAATCATTCCCAGGGCATCACAATTTACAGTGCTCAGGGTGCCGTGGTGGTATTTTTCTTTTGTAATTGACTCCCCTCCCCACTCCGCAGAGCCTTCTCTCATCTGGCTTGCAGAGGAGAAGATAAAGCTCGTGTTTATCTTGTGTTAAACGCTTCAACACGACATGCAAGAAAAGCAGTGCATTCTCTAAAGCAGATTTGAGGACACCTAGTGCAATTTGAATTCATGCCTGTGACCTATCGCGCCACTCTCCTTTTATTATTTTGCCCAGCAATCTAAAGATAGCCCGTTAAAAGCAGAGCAATTGCGGAATGGTGTGTTTATCACAAGAAGGACGTTAATGGGGTTTAACACGTTACCCAGAAGAGGAGTCAAACAGAGGAGCTCCAAGGAGCACACCCATTTAAAGCCTGTTCACACAGAGAATCAACAAGGAAATCTGTGATTATCCGCCCCCACATATTCATACACAGTTACACACACACACACAAGTGAAAAGTGGAATGACAAGGTGGTTTGCAGAATGCCTCACAGAGGTGATAATGGGACACAGCAGCAGGTGTTCAGAAGGTGTTTCCTGACCCTGATCTCAACAGGTGCACTGCAGTTCTGACTTTCTTTCAACATCTTTATCTCTTTCATTGCATCTCTCTCTCTCTCTCTCTCTCCCTCTCTGTGAAGTATTCATTTTAATCATTAAACACAGTTTCACGGCTTAGACCCTTCTTGCCATTTAGCAGCACCTAAGTATATTACTGTGGCACTCAAATATTTATGGACTTCAGTGGATCTTCAACAAGCCTGGATTCCCATTGTATTAAATCCCCTCACAAGAGCCTTTGTGCTAACATCCATGCTAAATGCCAATTAATAAGAATATAATGGGGCTTATTTTCCCACTGTGGCAGTGCCATGGAGACAAACAATTCTAATTATGTCAACTAAACTCGAAAAAGAAGCCATAAAAAGACGGTTAATTTAATTCATTTTTGTTCCCCTTCTGTCACTGGGCATGTGCTTTCAGCTGGTCAAGCACACCAGAACTACATATATACACTTGTCCTCACACGTCATCAGAAACACGGCCTGAAAGTTCATTATGTAGCATTGTGTTACTTTTCCCTCTCAAGTGCTCTGGAGGAATAATTTCAGGTAATGATACACTGAATAGCACACGGACACACACATATACATGATGGGAGCTATCACATGTTCTATACAACCTACAGACTGAGGTGTTTTGACAGAGAGTTGATCTAATTCCAATGAACATCTTTTACTTTGAAGCAATATGAAACTTACCAGGGCTTTAGCAGGGATGTATTTTACTTCAAGGCCTGCAGCTACCAAAAAGGCTAAACTAATGTCGTGACTCAACTCACACCCTGAGACTAAAGACTCTCTCCCCAGGTACTCGACTGAGACTCACGCCCAAGAGACTCGCCTCAGACTTGCACCCCAGAGAATCAGCGCTTACTCACACCCCAGGAATAAATGCATGACACTATCTGGTTTAAAGAGCCTTCACATTACATAAATGTTTTACACACATGCCCTTTGTACACACAGCTCTCTGAATAGCTATCTTAGTAGAAAGTAGTGCTTGTTTCTTTAATCGCCTGATTACATTTGGCACCCACTTTTTATATAAGTGTTCTTTCTGAGAGTACGTATGGTTGAAGGCACTCCTAGGTAAATGAGGGCTAATTATCATAATAATTGGATTTTCTAGGGTTTAATATAGCAAGCAGGAACAGATAGAATGCACCAGCGAAAAATTGGTTGTCCAGTCAATCAATCAATAATTAAATCAATCAATTAATCCAGTGCAAATCAATTTATATCAAAATACTGTACATCTAGACACAAAAAGTACTGCACCATAGAATGTTCTGGCAAAAGAAAATACAGACTCTGTGTCGTTAACATTCTCAGCTCTTGTAGATTCCTTGCAGTGAATTTCAGCATATGGTTTGGAATCAATGCATAGTAAGAAATACAGTTATGTTCATTTCAGCCTGTCAGAGTTTAGTGCAGAGGTGCTTGGTGGAACTCAGTGAAAGTGGCTTAACGCTGTGCAAAAATCCCATATTCACATTGTCATGGTACCTGTGTGACTCTATAGAAGTTCGGGGTTTGCGTGATTATGGCTTGGCAGGACTCATCCCTCTCCACTTCAATAGCAATGGAATCCTCTGAAGACCATAATAAAATAAATAGATAAATAAATAAATAGAGAGGCAATAACAGATGAAAGATGAAGCTCTCAGTACATCCATGGTCTCAGTGGAAACAATTTCAGGTTTTTTTTTCTCTGTTTTTCCTTGTTTGTTCAACATGTATAGATCCTTCTGCTACAAGAGTGATCAATAACCTTGTTGAGGATTTGGTTTGCTGTGGGAGTGAAGATATCTAACACTCATTTTAAGTTCGCTGGGGTCTAAATGGTTTAAATCACTCTAAGTGAAACTATTCGGCTTCTTTTATTTAATACATCTGTAGCAAGCTGCGTGTTTGATGTTTGTCAAGACATCTCAATAGAGTAGCCGTGGTTTACTCAGGCCCTGCTCTCAAGAACAATGGCCGAGTAAACAAGGAGAGGCCTGTGGTTCACAAAAGCTCTTCGCCATAATGGATTTTTAAACAGAGAGGGGAGAGCAGGTCTCCAGTCAAATCACTGCCTTGTTTATTCACTTCCTCCTTTCTGAAATAACTTAATCCACCATTCTTACAGCAGATTAGAGAACATTTGCTTCAATTAAAAGCAAACTCTACAACAGAAACGCAGCACACAGCACATCAGCACAACCGCCCTGCTTTGTGTGGGGCTTTGGGTCGATAATGGTGAAGTGTACAGCCAGTTTGCATTTTCATTCTAGAGACAAATAAAAGTGGGATATGGTTTCCTCATCATCATTCATCAACATTTCACCTTTCAATGCCACAGTAACAAACATAATCATTTCTTTTAGTATTACTTTCACCATTACGGATCACAGCCACACTGTATCCAAGAACCAGCGACCCCACACTGCCTAAGCAGCAGTGGAGTGACCAGTGCGGTAGTCCTCACACTGCTCATTACCTGTGCAGCAGTGGATTCTGAAAACGTTTCATCATTTAGCGTTAGTAACACAGTTCCTGTCTTGTACATCAGCAGCATGTTTATGGGTGTGTGAATCAAGGCTATCTCTATGTCAGCACCTCATAAACCATTTCATCCCTCCTCATATCCACAGCACCATCAGCCTGACTCACTCGCTGCTGCAGACAAACTTTAGAGTGGAGATAACACAGGGCATAAATGCCACTGCTTGCTCCAGTCCAAATTTGAGTCAGAGGCCTGCAGATACAGATAAAGAAAACAATGATACGCTCAATCACTGAGACGCTGAACTGCACCAATACAGAGAGTAATTCTTCAGCATGTTAATACGAGGCTTTGAAAAATGTCCATTGTTCACACATTTTGTGTCACTGTAAGCAATAACAGCTGAATGGTTTGATTCAGGATTCAAGAGCTAATGTAGAAAGTAAATCTAATTGGTTCTGATTTTGGTGAAAAATCTGCACTTAAGGCTTAAATTCCTGACCAGTTATGCAAGATCCAGAAGAATTTGCGATTGGTCACTTTGCATTTTTATATTAAAAAAAAGGTTTTCTTCGCTATAAAATCGGAATGTTTGATGTTTTCTAAACCTTTGCTGAACAATCCATAGCAGGCCTGAAGCAAATGTGCTCCTAAACTGTGTGTCTGTGATTGTAGGCCTCCTTCAGAAATACAGGACAAATACTGGACAATGTTTGGTGAGGACCTGAAGATGCAATATGATGGTCCTACTGTAAATTAAGTCACTTAAATTAGTTTGAAATAAAAGCCATATTTATTTGATCAGGAAAGGGGGCATATTTATACCTTTGCCGTTTTTCAAATGAAAAGTCTGGAGTGAAGATGCATGGACAAACTGTAGTAATTGTTAGCTATTCCAGCTAAAACCTTCATGAGTTAAGGCTGAAATAATATATTCCAAATGTGGACAAAAGTCCCATGACACCGACATGTTATTTTGAAAGCATTTTCCTTTAAATAAAAGTTCACACAAATACATCTGCTCACGTAACAGTTAATATTGTTTGTGTAAACATATAAAATGCAATGCCTGCTTACATATGTGCTGTCACAACCTCAGGACCATAAACAAACATCACTGTGGAAAGGTGAGTAGCACGCATACTAATACAGACCTTCCCTCCTGCTGAACACATCTTGTGTTTGGCTGCATGTTTGCCTATTACACGAAAGTGCAATACACAAACAACATGTTGATGTATTCGTCTCTAGAGCACATAACCTCCAAGATTCCACATTTAATAAATTCTTATCATATTACTCTCAGCGAACATGTCTCTTTGGTTTTTATAGATCACTGCTATTTGTACGCTTTTAAAATGAACTTTTAAAAATACGGTTTTTCCAAAATAGTAATTCTCAAAATATGGAAAATGAATGTACATTGATATTATGTACAGGTAATATTATGCTGCTTTTCCTTTCAGATATCCGTTTTACTCTCTGTATCTCTATTGTCTTATTATGCTTTTATTGTAGCTTGATCTGTTTGTTGATATTATTTTATATAATGTTCTGCAATACTAATATTATATCATTACAGTTTGGTTGGAAATAATAGAAAATGTAACATTTTTCCACCCATGGTTTCAAGATTAATTTTGCTAGAACGCCCTGAACTCCCACTGACAGGCCCTGAACTCCCACTGACTGAAGACCTACTGCGTTAGATTAACCACCAACAAAATAAGGCAGTATACCAGGAAGCAGTTTCATGAGAAGTAAATGTCACTCTAGGCATACAGGAGGTTCTAGTTACCACACAGACTGTGAGGGTGGTAAACAGCTCTACTCCTGGAGTCACTCTAGAATTGCTACATTAAGGATAACATATGTTTTCATGTTTAGAATATTTAAAGCTATATAT
The DNA here is from genome assembly GCA_037577295.1 of Ladigesia roloffi. Classification (NCBI taxonomy): domain Eukaryota; kingdom Metazoa; phylum Chordata; class Actinopteri; order Characiformes; family Alestidae; genus Ladigesia; species Ladigesia roloffi. The sequence continues at coordinate 8,748,502 of JBBKCR010000018.1, forward strand.
AAAGCTTTGGGTTAAATATATAAAGCTTTGGGTTAAATATGGAACCTCTTTAATATAAAATTCTCAAAGCAAAGTTAACCTGTAGCGTTAGATTAATGCTAACTTATTACTTTCTAGAAATTAGCGTAGAAAAGTGATTTTACTGTTTTAAATGGGATGATAATGAAAGTCTAGCTCAAATAGTGAATGTCTACCACTGTTAATTTTAATATGCCTTGTAGTTAAAATATATCCATTCTGGGTCAATCAATCAATCAATCAATCAGCCTTTATTACAGAGTCCAGATGACATCACATTAAATAATTTAATCCCTGAGACACCAGACAGGTGATGAGATGTGTGTGTGTGTATGTGTGTGTGTGTGTGTGTGTGTATATATCATCATCAGCTGATTTTATTTATAATCCAGAGGCATGATACAGGGTTAATGTAGACCTTTGACTATATTCATGAAATAAACATGCCCTAGAGCTTCATGTTTTAAGAGCATGAGATCTTTGATGAACAGAAAAAACAGCTGAACCATCCTTCTAAAGGCAAAGCACACTCTAATGGACCCTGGTGGATATTCCGTATTGCTATAGGAAAAAAACAGTTGCTCACTCTAACCTCTGGGGAAATGGAAAATTCTGAATGATTGCCAATGTGGAGCAGATCAATACTAATGTCAGCGCATTGAGTTTGCCACAGTCCCACAGGATTAATGTGTGATAGGCTTCTTAAAGTGGAATGATTTGTCTGTATCTGCATTAGCATGTGAAGCAGCATGATCATTCAGTTACTAACTAGCTACATCCTGCAGGCCACATGCAGGATGAGACGTGAAATGCTTTTCCCAATACTGCCCTCCGAGTGATGTCCCGGCCTGACAATGGCTTTTCAGCAGAGAACCTCCTTCTATCTGTGTGTGAAAAGTTCATTTCTGCACAGCTCTGAGCAAGTGTGCAGTGAATGGATTGTAACAGTCTAGTTATTGAAATCAATAGCAATAACTGCAATCCCTCATTTTCAGAATGGCTCTCAACCAAATCAATGGCTACCAAATTACACTTTGTCTATTGCACATAATTTCCATTTGAGAAATGGAGATCAGGATTTCAACAGAACAAAAATCGATGTTCGAGAATGTGCCTCATTATGAACCATAAACCTTTAGACCTATGTGAACACACTGTAATAAATCTAGTCAGAAATATGAAAGCAGAATGAAACCAATGCCGTATTTACTTTTTATGTTGCCCATTGCTTGCGTGAGGGCGCTGTATTACATCACATGGAGCTCAGATTGATAGAAGTATCAATATGGTTACATAATTAGCAACCTATTCCAATTTAAGTGGCTGAGGTCTGTAAAGACACTAACAGAAAAGAGTGAAATCCTAATTAAAGATATTTCAAGCAGGAATCTTCCTTCTCTTACCGTAGCATAATCGCATTTTTAAAAAAGTTTTCTTTCATTACATTCCTGTTTGCTTCATATCACACATGTACAGTCACATGCGAAAGTTCAAACATCCTAGGTTAAATGAGATTGACTTTTCTTGGTGTAAAAGTACACATACTCTACAGGGAACAAACAACTGTAAACAAATCAATAGAAATTGTGCATTGAATTGTACAGAAAAATGTTCCCTGCCGAGGATGCATGAACATAATTTTCACTTCGAAAATCAACAAAACACGTCATTTGAGTGGAGGTGTTTAAACCTATGCATGCTACATTATGAAAAAGAAAGTGAGCGAAGAAAATTGATAGCACATGATAGATAGTTTTACCCTTCTAGTTGTGTGTGTAATGTTAGCTTTAAACAGATATCGACATGCATTTCAGTCAATGATCATTACCTACATACCATGGACACCTCATTAAAAAAGAACAAGTAAAAAATGATGTTTGAGTAAGTGGAGATCAACGCAGAGACATTGCGTAGGGGTTTTATGGATCGTTGAGTGTGCTGCTTTGCAATGTTGGCTAAATATATTAATTTGTGTAGGGGGTGCGACAGAGAGAGAGAGAGAGAGAGAGAGAGAGAGAGAGAGAGAGGTGGATGTGGAAAAGAGCTCTTTGATCCTCCAGATGGCCTGCAGCATTCAAGCTCTGTCCCTCATATTCACACATGCAAACAAAGCTTTTGAAGTATCAGACGAAGGGGTTTTTGACCCTCCAATCATTAGCGCAGATAACACTCAGACCTGCGGCAGCTACTGTAAAGCACATGACTTCAGTGACCGCACTCCTAAAAAAACACCACACCACCCCACACCCCACAAAACACCCCACCCACCCCACTCTTCATGATGTCCTGCCACATCTTAATTCATTAAAAGTACGAGCGTGCATGGAATCTATCCTGAACGACACAGCAAACAAAGAGGAGGAAACCCCTCAATAAACCCCATTGTAACTGGATGTGACAGCCTTGTGAAAGATAAGAGTGAAACAAGATATGAGGCTTTTTATTCGCATCCAGCAAACGGAGACAGTGAGCACGGCTTTCATACTGCATTAGCAAACTGAGAGATATAAAAGATCTCATCAGGCCTAATCGAATGATTGAGTATCCAGATGTGTGGCACAAGGGGGGAGTCAAAAGGACATTTGTTAAGGTTAGAGGAGCAGCTACTTGGGTTTCATGGATATTGATGCAGGTGGAATTGCATGAGAGAAGAGGAGAGACTTACAGAGCGAATATCATTCATCCCTGCAGCCTGTAATACACACATTGAATGAGGTGCCAACCTGTGTCATTCAAAAAGCCATTTCTGTCCACCCTGCTCTATTGTCCTCTGACAGAGCGAGAGGGAAAGCAAAGAGAAAGAGTGTGGGTGTGTATGGGAGAGAGTGAGTGAGAGAGAGGGAGAGAGAGAGAGAGAGTGAGAGGGAGAGAGAGAAGAGGGACAGCAGGGGTAGGAGTGGAGCGGGTGGGGTGGACATTCATCAGTGTGCCCTTTTGTCACTTCAAATGGTTGCTTGTGAGAATAAAGAATTGTCTGTTGCCTTCTGCAGCTAGAGCGAATTCAGCGACTGAGAAAAGGGCACAGAGAGGGAAAGAGGGTGAGAGAGTGGGAGAGAGACAGAGAGAGAGTGGGAGACAGAGAGAGACAGAGAGAGGAGAGAGAGCAGACCACTGTTCAAAAAAACCCTTGTGTATCCTGGAAGCAACTTCTCAAGAGAAGGAAAAAAGTTCTTTGTGTTCACTGTAAGATTACATAACAAGATCTGTTCTTTTTGGACCACGTTTTTGCACCTATGCTGCAAGAAGAGTATTAAATCTGTTTTGGTACCTTTCTATGAGCTTTGCAAGCTGTTTGGGAATGATCCATGCCTATTATTCTAAGCAGATTCAGATTTTCTGGCAGATCCAGGTTGTTCAGGTTGGTTGGACGACACTTGAGACACAGTTTTCAAAAAGAGACTTTCAGTTGGACTGAGTTGTGTACATTTACCTGGCCATTGTAGAAGATCTCTTCGTTGCCCAACCACTCTTGTGATGTTCTTCTATATCACCCTGGTCCAGACCTGATGCTCACATACCCACCGTAGGCAATTTTGGCAGTGGCAAATTAGCCTGGCCAATCTGAACCAATCTGTGGCTACGCCTTTCACTCACACTAAACTGCAGAGCACAATGAGTTCTCACACCAAAATTAACTTTGGTGTCAGAACACAGCCTTCATTGTCCAATGAGCCTTGATTTTTTCACTGGCTATCCTCCCTTGGAATCCTACTTTTGGCAGGTACTAAACATGGCATACAGAGAACACCCATTCGTCAACTAAAAGAACCATTGTAATGACATAATCAACAATGTATATATACATACCACACTTACATTACGTGCAGAAAAGTATACGGTCATGTCGAGGCCCCTTATTTCCAGTGAAGGGCAATCTTATTTTTGGACAATGTCATTCTTCTAACTTTGTGGACACAGTTTGGGGAAGAAATGTTCAATTCCAGTATGACTGTGTCCTAGTGCACAAAACAAGAATGTTACTCTTAAATGCTCTACAGCATGAATGCACACCCATTCACAGAAACACTTCACAATATTGTGGAAAGAATGGAAGCTGTCATATTAAAGTTTATGTATTTGAATACAATGCTAGTAAAGTCTTCTTTGGTGTAGTATATACAGTGGCGGCTGCTCTAAGACTACAAGGGAAGCTCTGCTTCCTCTAAAATGTCAAAAAATAAATGTACAAATAAGTCGTAATTATTTTGCATTTAGATCGAGTTCAAGTTCAAGACTAGCGCGTTCAGGATCAGGCATTTATTGAAGATTGTTTGATTCGATTTTCTGTTCATACATTTTCGTGCAGCTCAGTGTATTAAACGCTGAAGCTCAGCTTCACTGGACTTCTATGAATAGGCAGAGGGGATGTGTTTGACTGCAGAAAGCTGAACAGTGATAGGATAAAAGCACAAAAATCGTCCCAGCTCAGCTTCTCTGGGAGTAAATGAAGCAGCAGGGACGCTGGACAGCTGCATGATGATTGGGGGAGCTGTCTAAAGAGCAGAAACCCATTTTGACTGACAGTATGTTTTAGTTTGGAGATTCACACTCAGCCCCAGCAGATCTGTGAGAGAAGTTGTGAGGCAACCTGCTGCACGTAGAGTGTTTCTTGCAGGTGATATAAACCATTGACATTTGTACATAAATTCTATAAATAAAAATGTAATTACAGTATTCTGGACTTTGCTCCTTATTTCATATCATTAAATATTGGAATGGGAAACCAGCCAGCTAGCAAGCTGTGTATTGTATTATTGACGTTGTTGTTTTTGTAATAATTATTTTGGCAAAGCAATATAATAATGTTTCTCCCAACGAGAGACTCAAAAGTAAACAAGACTGATTTGGTGCCAAAATCAAGGAAAATAGCAGCTCTTTTAACTCTCCTAGTATGACTAGGTGAACTGGCCGACTGGAAGTGTAAAGACTCCCTTTAAGACTGCTCCCAGTTGGATGAAGTAAGGCAGGGTCAGAGACCACTTTCTGAAAAAGGTTCAGAATTTATGTGCAAATAATGTCATGATTTACACCTAAAATGAGCTTCCCCTATTTGAAAGATTAGCAGCCGCCACTGGTAAAAATATACACATCTAGTGCATATTCTGGAGATAGGGTGAGAGAGAGAGAGAGAGAGAGAGAGAGAGAGGAAGAGAGAGAGAGAGCAAGAGAGAATAAGGCAAACAGAGGCAGACAGGCATCAGCAGTAGTTTAAATGAGACTGAAACGGTACATTACAGTATTTTCATAAATATCTCGGACACAATTGCACAATGTATGATCTTGCCATTCAGGGCTATTCAGTTTTTGGCTATTAATCTCTATATTCAGCTTACTCAGAGTCAGAACATCATGTCCTTGAGTGCTGCACTAGGCTCCTTATCACCAACATAATTTTCTCCCTCTAAAGGCAGTTTTCAGGTAGCAACAGAACTGCTTGGTTTTGCATAATGAGAATCATCAGGAAGGGCCAGCTCCTTCGTAGAAAAACAGAAAAAGACTGGCTCATGGCTCGAAAGTCAGGTGACTGGCATTTTGCACACTGTTTATTCCATTTACATATGAAACATGCAAATATACTTCACAGCAGGCTTATAAACTCCACTGTACTTTGTAATGAAGGGAGGAAAAACTCCAAAATCCACTCAGTGAAACTAAGTACACTGTGGAAATGCAGGAAGAGTCAAGTAGTAAATATAGCCGAGTGATTTGTTTTCATTTGTCACGCATTGGTCGTTCATTCAGGCAAGGTGGAGTCTAATCACGTTTTTCTGTTCATGTTCCAACTTCGTTTGACAAAGCTAGCTTAGAAACCTTCTGGAACCTTCCTACGCTTTCACTCTCTCCGCAATGTGCTTTCCCAATTAGGCCACCTGTTGTGAGAGCAAATGTCCAATTAAAATACAATTCTTTGCAAACATTCTCTGTATAAAATGCTGCTGCTTCTCATGAAATTACTCCTCGAATATTTATGTTTTGGTCTGGAACCTTATCTACAAAGAAAATAAAAACAGTGCATTAAACATTACAAATGAATAAAGAACCCAATCATGATAGAAGATCAGACCAATGGTTGAAATGTATAAATACATGTAGTGCCAAAACTTGCTCAAAGTAATATTTGCTGCAATATATCAAAACCGCAGGACAGATGATAAATTAATTCATTTATTTTCTGTAACCGCTTACGCCTTACCGGGGTCACGTGTACCCGAAGTGTATCCCGGGATCTACGGGTGCGAAGCAGGCACTCACCACAGTCAATTATTCAACAGCAACATTAATATTTTCTAAATATTTTATCACAATTTTTTATAAAATGCACAAAATTGTCTGTATTTTGAAAGCCCCCAAAATAGTAAATTTCAATAAATGTCTTTATTAGTTGCATATTTTGGTAATATAAAAACTACATACAGTACAGAGTAAAAAGTTATTTATCTGTAAAAAAAAGAGAACAAAAAAAAAGAAAATGAGCCATGAAAAAACAGCCACGAATATTTCATTTTATTCCATGAATAATGGTAATAGGGACTCCATTACAGAAAATGAGATTTTCGGTTTAAGATAGGCTTCCAGAGGAGCTTCAAGGAAAAGAGGTATGAAATGAAATTCTCATTAGTGTACCTGGAGTTCTCATTACCCGTATAAGCCTGCCGATGAGAAACATGTGTAAGGGTAATGAGACCCACACAGATAAATTATACCTTAACGGTAACGTTAGCTAATAACAGGTACCATACCACTCACAGGAAGAAAAGCAGTCCTTATATGAATAATTCACATGATTTAGATTCATGCATTGTAGATTTACATTTAGTTTTAGATTACTTTGACTTACAATATATAAATGAATATACTGTATATATATTATATAGAGCGAAAGGGAGGGAGAGGTAGAATTATGAAGTGATATATGTATGTTGAAATACAATGAATACTGGATGTTCTTTTTTACTATCCTATATTTACCATCCTTTACTCTTTTTCATAATTATGGGCACATCTTTTTTTCATAATTTTACTAATGATTTGAAAGCCATGGAACTGCTCAGGACTAGCATGCTCAATTCATTTTCTACACGAAACCATGTTGGTTTTGTGTTATTACAACCATTAATTGCAAACTTTTGAACAGCTCTGTATTATTATGTTGTTGTAAACATTACGCCGTAATAGCACTAATGAAAATTCAAATTGAAAAATGTGTTTCATTATCATGAAAATTATTTTATGATGCAAAAAGTTTTAATGGTCCTGAGATTAGCTCTTTAAAAATTAAAACATGCTGTTTTTTTTTTCTTTGTTCATTTGCTTGTATGCTTTGTTTGATGATAAAATATGACTCAGATAGGTTCACGGTGGGCTTCCACGCGAATCACTCAAATATGTTCTCAAACTGAAGAGTTTGGACAGTGGAATATTTTGATTATGTAAGTGCTTTTTTTGTTTCTTTGTCACATCGTAATTCATTTTGTTGCTTTGTGGCCCTGAACAATGCTTCATTTCTGAGCATGGAGCAAGGGCCAGGCTTTTGACTATGCATTCAAAAAACAGATGTGTGAGCACATGGTCAGTGTCACCTACTGCAGTCCCAGATCCACCACAGACAATCTAAAAAATGTCACTTTCTGTCGATTCCCCACACCCACTTCAACCCTCCCTCGCTCATTCCCTCTGCTCCCTTACTCATACAGGCATATGGCAGTGTCCATCAGCATAGTGGACTTGTTTTGATGAAGGATGAAGTGTGCCTGCTGAATTATGTATATGCAATAGTGTCACAGATCGCTGCGGTAACTGCCACTGACAGCTATGAATACCTGTGAGGAGGCCAGGGACCATGTGACTTACATACTCGCCCCTTCTGCCTCTCTTTCTCTATTTCGGTCTCTGCCTGGGAGTGGGATGTTGTATATCAAAGTGCACTTCGTTTACTCTAAGAAAGCAGATTAATCATGTATCCTGTGGCACCTGTGGCCGCCACAAGCAGGCCTCTCCTCCCTCAAGTCAGACTCATACCTCACTCCACCCAGACGTTCTGATACTTAATCTTCTAATCTTCACTTAGCCCAGTTCTCCTTAATCGCTCCACACCGTGGTTCCATAACCGCTTCTAATCACACATTAAGATCATGCCAGGTTTAGCCACCGAAGCCTAAAAGGTGGTTTAGCACCATCAGGTTGATTTGCACTTTCCATTAGTAAGATTTGAACGGATGAATTCATGGTGAATGTCGGCAAAGACGACTCTCTTTTCTCGGAATGAGAGCCAGTAATTCACATCACAGAAACGGAGACAGTATAGTAAAGTACTGTAATAATTATTGCCATTGTATTGTGTTTTCCCAAACATTATATGATTTCTTAAAGAATACATAATGACACTGCCTGTGCTTAGACATGCATAGGTACAGTATTGTGTAGGCAGCCATAACAAATAGCTATGAATCTATTTATCTATATGTATAAACTAAAAGTTTAATGAGGGAGGGGACGTTCCCACTCTCACTGTGTTTAGCTGAATGCGGAAAGGGCCAGGCCAACTAGTGATAACTAACTGACTAACAAGGATTAAAAAATCAATTTGCTGGTTAATTTCATGAAACAAAATAACAAAGATGGTCCAGCTGTGCTAGGAAGCTAATGGGAAAAAAGTTAATGGAACTACTGCTACTACTACAAAATTGGGTGTGGCTGACAGAAGATAGCTCAAATAAAATTATAACTCCTGAATTGCTATTTTTGCTGTATTGTTGCTATTTATTTAAAACAGAATTGGCCACTTTAAGTTTAGGGTTTTTTTTAAAACCAGGTTGGATGATGCCATCAAAAACAACGGCTGGATGCTCAGAGCATAAAATGTGTCTTTCTCTTTGAAAACAGTAAAAAAGTGACACTGTTTTGCAAACATGCATCCATTTTGCCATGAATACAACCCCCAACTGCGCTTTTGGCTATAAATAGATAGATAGATGCTTGTCATTGTGTCCATACAAATACACTGACATGAATAGAATGAATACAAACATATAGAAAAAATGTATCAACAAAAATCCAAAAACCTTTTTATTATTGTTAGTTATGTTATGAACAAAAATTTGGTTACATTCTTGTGTAGTTACTGCATGATTTTAATGACCCTGTTTATATACACAGCTTTAAATGCGTTAAACCATTACACAGCACAGTCCCTGTTTATATATACAGCTTAAAATGCGTTAAACCATTACACAGTACAGGCCCTACATGCATGTAATTTGCTCTAGTTTTTTTTTCCCTTACAGGTTTGATGATGATAAGGGAAATGATGTAATTACACCCAGCCATGTTTTCCATTTGGGTTATTCAATTAAAACAATGTATAAAAGCCATCCAGAATACTAAAGCCAATATAAAGCTATCACAAAATAAAAGCCATTAAACAATAAAAGTGTCATGGAGGTGCAGCTGTCAGGTGTCTGCCAGGCATGCCAGTCATAAACCTGCTCATCCAATCTCATTTTTTGCACTTTGCTTAATTGCATTTCTATATTTGGCTCAGACAAATCAGACAAAAATCAGGCCGAGTGAATACACACGTTGACGGGTGAGATCAAATTGTCATGGATGCATTAAAAGCACAAACTTGGAACAGTCTAAACAGTTTGGGTGTTTTTGACAAGAAAGGTTTCTTAAAACGATGCTTTAATTAGCGTACTTTGCAGGCTAAGGCTTTATTCAATAACATATTCACATGGGTAAATGAAGACTATGCGGCACATCATGAGGTGTCGTGTGGTGCAGTGTGATGTTTCTTAGAAGTGCTGTGACTGAGGTCACATGCTTTACAGTAGCTGCCGCAGGGAGGAGTGTTATCTGCTCTGATGATTAGGGGTCAAAAACCCCTTCATCTGACACCTCCAAAGCTTTGTTTGCATGTGTGTATGTGAGGGACAGAGCTTGAACGCTGCAGGCCATCTGGAGGATCAAAGAGCTCTTTTCCACATCCATCTCTCTCTCTCTCTCTCTCTATCTCCCTCTCACTCACTCTCTCTATCTCTCTCTCTCTCTATCTCCCTCTCTCTCACTCACTCACTCTCTCTCTTGCTGTCTGCCTCTCATTCCACAGTACCCAGGTCCCTGGCAGGAAATTTGTCTGAGAGATAACCAAACCAGGGTCAAACACTCACCTCACTGACACACCAATTAAGCCTCAATAAGACGCTGTTATTAAATTGCCTTTTAAAGCATTGACATGGGAATGCTGGGCAAGAGAGAGCAGTCACAGGCACTTAAGAAATGTGCCACCTCCAGATAAAGCTTCCTTTATACACACACACACAGGCCTGATGAATGCAGGAGCCTAATTAGAAAAAATGGCATCAACACAGACCAAGTCAGAATACAAAATGGCTTTTGTGTGTGTGCGTGTGTCTGTGTGTGTGTGTGTGTGTGTGTGTGTGTGTGTGTGCATGTTTAGTTGTCGAACACATTAACAGCGTTGTATGGCTTCTCAGAATTCTACGACATTGGATTAAAGGATTGCTTCATCAAAAAATCTAATTTGCAGTTTTCCTCTTAGCCCGAATGCAGAGAGTCGGCCAAGATATTTTCCTGTCTCAAGTTAGTTGTCAGGCTTCTCTCATTTGTAATGGAGCAATCAGGCTAATATAATTCAAGTCTAGATAACCCAAAACATTATTCTTAACATATATCTTTTATTCTTAGTTGTATTAACCTTTGTTTAGCTGCAGTGCAAAACAGTTCAAAACAAAATAAACAGATGTCAGGTCTCCAAGCACACAGTAAAATTCTAAAGACTGCTACAATTCCTTAAAATTTTGCAACCAATTTTTGTGGACATTCATCTATACACCCCTTATCTGAACTGCTTATGCTTAACCAAGAAAGAATTCTAGTTCTCACAGGGCCAAATGCAAAGAAACAGGCTCGACAGGTCACCAGTCCAAACAGGGCAGACACACAGACTAACACATTCATACCCAGGGGCTATTTCACATCCTTTTCGACTGTGGAAGGAAACTGGTGCCCATGCAGACATGGGGACAACACGCAATCTCTACACAGAAGGGACAGCTGGGAATCAAACCCAGGATACAGCTGTACTGGGTTTTTATGTACATGTAGCCCCCCCCGCCATGTATGTCATATATCGACACATTTAATTGTGTGTCTTGTGTAAAAACTGTACTTATATTTATTATGAAATATGTAAAGTGACAAGCGATGTCAACACTTTTGCTTGGGTTAATGTGTACATTTGGGTTATGAGGGCATTTGCCAATGAAAGATGAATAAATTGTATTTTTCAACACTACAATTCAAATCTCTACTTGCGTTGTGTGATGCCTTTTTAAAATCTATTTAATAGTCATCTAACCATGATGTATAATTTAATCAAGAAGTGTCAGTTTATGAAAATTCCTATAATTTTTTTCCCCCTTTAGTTCCCCTCTAGGCGCTCCGTCAATCTGCCAGTCCAAGACTGGAGAATAATATAACCTGCACCCCCCCCTACATTCATCCATCTGCGTCAGCAAAGCCACCTTCCTTAAGCCACATGACACTTGGTGAGGAAAGGAAGGAATGAATCATCTAAAAGCTTACTCACTTTTTTGCAATCTAAATCGATCTATGGTGGCTCAAACATAAACCCTTTTGATGTTGAGTGCACTCTTTTAAAAGTTTTAGATGTAATAAATAATTAAAATATATATTAGGCCAGTGTAATACAATATAACAATCGTATTATAATCCTGTTGTGATTGTACTGCTTTTGAGCTTATGATATGCTTTGCAATGTATCAAGGTCCAGCTTATTCTGTGGTTTTGCTCATCTAATGTTCAGGCACTACACACAGTATAGTGTCAACAGAGGGGTTTGGGGTTACTCTCCACTACTAGCGGCCCCTGTCTCCCAGCTAGTTGATTGACCATCGCTCCTGGACAGAGCTGGGTATTATCTTTACTCCATATTTTGATTATCTGCATTTTCAAATTGTCTTCCAGTGTAAATAGGAGTGGTGCAGCAGGCGGTTTTCTGTGTTTTCATGAATGAGAATGCTCCTCTTGTGCATGCTTTCAGCGGTGCAATTTACATGACAGACTGTAAAAACAGACTAAGCCCTACAATAGAGCTTTCCAACATAAAATGTAATCGTAGTGTTTTATTCCAGAAAGACTGGAAATCCCTTACTTTCACAATTGGCCATAAACACACATTTTACATGCTCATTTTCCCTATAATAGGCAATAATAGTATGAATATCTGATTTTGTATACGGAAATTTTAAAAGATCTTCATCAGAAATGAGATATAATTTTATCATATTTCCATAAGAAAATTATTAATAGTTGCCAATGCTAGATGAGATGGGCCAAACAAATGACTTGAATTATATTGTATACATATTATATACACTGGAATTGGTGGCACTTTTGCTTATTATAATTTTATGTTCATAAACTTAAAATATTTACTATCTAAATATTTTTTGTCATAGATAGTAGTTAGTAAGGTATTTATTATGATATTTAAATATTTGTGAAATATTTTTAATTCATTGAATAGTATTTATTATGGTCTTTATTATGTATTGGAGAAATTCACATTTTAACCATTTTATTCATTTATTTCTTTATTATTATTTATTATTTTACATGTATTCATACTAAGTATTCAGTCAGTGAGTCAGTGGTTCAGTGAATCATTTACTCAGTTCCTGAAGGTTGTGTGATTCATTCATTCCATGCATGTTAGAAGCAACTATATGGTCAAAAAGGTCTTTGGTCAGGAGAAAAATATGTTTCTCTAACCACATTCTGCTGTCTTGTGTTCCAAGGACACTCTGATGCCAGATTCTAATTCCTAGTAATAACATGTTTGCCTATGAAGCTTTCTTTCATGGCCAAGCATTCCTGGCTTGATAAATTACAAAGGATATAGGTGATCATACGAGGGAGAGAAGTTCCCTTTTCCTAATTTGGGCATGGTTCCAGGAGAGATGACTGTGCACTAAAGCTTCAAAGGTCTTTTTCCTATAAAACCTGTAACTCTGTATGGAAGGGGGGAGACGACTTCGGGGACTCTTGAGAGACGACTTCAGAAGCTCTTAGGAGACCCTGAACACCTCTACACTTTTGCCATTGTGTAATAAACTTTCTGATTCTTCTTGAGCAAAGCATTCCTCTGTTATTTTTGGCTGGAGTCTTCTCACCTGTGTCGAGCGAAATTGCGATGACATATGATTGTTCTGTGCAGACAGTGTTGTCTGATGTGCAGATTATGTATGAACGTAGTGTATATACTATGCTGTTGTTGCGGTAACAGTGTTGCTTTAGTAATGGGACTTGTTCTCATAGAGGTCTAAACAATAACCTGTACATCAACCTTTCTTTAACACCAAATGTTCACGTCTCATCTTTTCCCCCATTTATTTGCAGATGCTGTACCTTTAAACAGATTTTCTGATTGAATTGTTTGAAATAGCCTGTCCCCTCAGTGCGGCTGTTTTGTTTTATTGGGGATCATACTCCTATATGTTAATTCTTTCAGGATATTTTATATTATATGAGTTGAGTAGACTACGGATTAAATTGAAAACCATTTACAAAGGTGAACTTTAGTCTAATGACCCTAGCATACATGTCTGCATATGGTCTAATGAGGAAGAAATAATTTGACCTAATGGACATTCCACTCTAAAATATACACTAATTTGTCAGGAAATTGTAGATGAAAAGCTTGATTTCGTCAAAAAGAACACATCTCAAAATGTCAACATGTTCAGAAAGACCACCGAAGCCCTCATAGTGTTAACTATTTTTATTTAAAATCTATATGTGCAATAAATAAAATATTTCATCTGTATTGCATTGAGTTTTGTATTGAGACTTTTAGTGCAGCAAGGAAACTAGAAATAGTTTGTATTATTTGAATTATTTTGGTTTATTGTTACTCATTATGTTTTATTTTTACTTGTTACTTAATGATAATTTTCTAAAAATACTATATAGCCTATGAACTGTACTAAGGTGGTAGAAGATGGACCAGATTAATTAACTAATACCCTAATTAAATATCTGCAATATCAGTACTATAAAGACCAATATCACAATCATGAAAATTAACAAATGAAATATAATAAATAAAAAACAATGGAGCAGCTGGAGGCCTAGTGGTTAGGTTGTTGACTCCCAGTGCTGCTAGTGTCATCACCTGAGCAAGGTACACTCCGAACTCACTGCTCCCACACACTGCCCCTTGTATGTGACATCCCACTGCTTAACTGGGTGAAAGGGTTTAATGCAGAGAAAGAATTCCACACTGTTCACAATGTGTTCTGTGCTGTGGTGTCTTACCGCATGAGTATAAGGGACCACTTTACTTTTATACTTATTCAAATTCCAAAGACTTAAAAATGAGCCACAAATGACTGGTGACGAATCATTTTAGATCCCTAAAGAACCATTTTTGTAAATGAATGTGAAAAAGATTTCTACCTTCAATTAAAAGGCTTTTAAGAACCACAATGATTGACTGGAGTACCTAAAATTGCTTTTTTTTATGCAAAGAATTCTGAAAGCTCCTAACTACTTCACCAAGCAGGAATTCACTGTGATTCATGTTTAATAAAAAATTAACTGTTGGATAGCATGAGTTTTACCCGAGCCACATATCAAAGGCAAATAAATAATTTTAGCATGAATCCGGGAAAAATAATCTTTTATGAGGGTTCTTTTTTAAAAAGTCAAGGTTGCAGAGGACACTATGCCATTCTGTAGCCATCCTTTGGCGGTCACAGACCATTGTAGCAGCGATTATACATGTCTAGTGTTTACAGTCAAATAAACACCTCAAGGAGTTGAAGGTTACCTTGAAATTCTTATTGAAGTTGAACTTCTCTATAGACTTTCATTCCATTTTGTAGGATGAATAAAGCAGGAAGCTAAATGGATTGAGATACGGCCATATCTACCAACACTCTCTCCCCCTCTCTCTCTTTTCTCATTTAGGACTCAGTGTCTCTTAGTGAGGGTGACTCACCTATTACACACTGCAGAAGTAGAAACGCGGAAATGGGGCTGCAGTTCCCATAGTAACAAGGTATGCTAACCAGGACCCTCATGGAAATGGAAAGTGTGGATATCACAGAACGGCTCAAAACAAGTCTTCCACAAAAGCATTACAAGTGCTGCCTTGAAATGAGTTGATTTATATGTACGTATGACTGCAAAATGAATAAAATACATCCACACACTTTCTGCCTACTCCTGTTGATGTAATCCATAGTGGGGTCCCAAAGTCTGAGATGACATTAAGAATATATATATATATTTCATAGCCTGGAGGGAAACAAGTTTTAGTTTAGAAACATTATAAACAAAAGAGAAGTTATGACAAGTAAAATGAAGAAAATTTCAGGATCCTGCACTATTTCTAGCTACTTAAGTAGAAATAAAAGTGTGATACCATTATACAAATAGATCAATCTTATCCTGTCCATGGAAGCACATATTCTGATGACTCTCAGGTGGATTTGATCCACTTACCCGGGGCTTTTCCAGCTCAGGGACTTGCTGTAATTAAGGGAGAAGTAGAACAAGTAAATGAATTCTGAAATTCATTTAAATATTTCATAGATTTTTCTTTTTATACGAATTGTGATTCAAGCAACATAATCTTCATTTTTGCATTAATTTAGAGAAGAAATAACAGTCAAGCAATCTATAAAGGACCTAAATATGTTTGTTATTTTTGGTTACAGTAAGTAAAAATTAAAGTAAAAATTATGTTTCTGTACCATTGTGACAACTAACATTTTGCTATACACACTATATCATAGATATAAACTCAGTATCACTAAACTGTGTGGTGGGCTGGTGCCTCACCTAGGGTGAGTTGCAGGATGGGCTCTGGCTTTGCACAAACCTAGTAAGGATTAAGCGGTTACAGAAACTGAATTAGTGAATGAAGGTCCTTTAAGTGAAAACTATTATTGGTGAGTAACAGTGATACTGGTATACTGGTACTAGGGGTGGGGCAGAAGCCATATACGGTATTCTGAATAGCCCGAATTACGTGTTTTTTACGAATACGGTATTCGGACAAATACTTTTTGTACAAAATACTTTTGGGAACCCAGACCCACCCCAAGTCACACGCTAGAATGATTAGGGTCATCTAATCATGCTAGCTGTGATCAGAAATTGTGGGTCGATCCTGAAGATCACTAGGTACCTCTGAGTTACCCTGAGCATGGTACTGCCCCACATACTGCTCCCCGGTACACTCCCCACACACTGCTCCCCGGTACACTCCCCACACACTGCTCCCCGGTACACTCCCCACA
>JBBKCR010000018.1:8775994-8800213 GCA_037577295.1 Ladigesia roloffi
TAAGGGGCAAATTAAAAAAATAAGGGGAAAATTCAGTAGTTTTACCCCTTAATTATCCTTAATCTGTGCACTTTTCCGCTTAATTTTCCTTACTTTTTTGGAAATTAAGGTAAACATTAAGGTTATATTAAGGGGTAAAATTAAGGGGTTTGGTTTCGTAGTGGATTAGTCCGATGCTCATAGCATAAAGGAAAAACTATACTATGATTGGTTGGAGGACATCTTTGCGTAGTGCAATCTTCTGAGACATCAGTAACAAAAGCAACCAAACAAAAAAGGACATTGTATTCATAATGTATTGGGATGACGTCTGTGCTAAGAATGTACATGTAAAACTATAACCTTATTAAAAATCCAGAATGCGTACAAGCATTCTGATTCTAAAATAGCTACAAGATAGATTCCAGGTATCTCTGTAGCTCATTTGGAGACAGACAGGATTGATCAGAGGGCAAACAAAGAGGCAAGACCAGGCTGGTTCTCACCTTTCCAGTTTCCATATCTCTGCAAGGTGCTATGATGAGGGTCAATGGAGGTGAGCAGGATCAGACAGGGAAGAAATCAAACCCCCCCCCCCCCCCCCCCAAAAGAAAAGAACGCCCCCTGCTATTATAATACTGAGTAGATGTGCAAAATAGAGCTTCATCATTACAACCCGGATCAATGCTGCAGAGCCTAAAGGCCTAAGAGCAGCATTTAGCTAACATGCTATGCTAAGCATAGAGAATCCCTCAGCCCACAGCGAACTCTTGTTCTCCTTCACATTCACTCAGTGTCTCTGTCTGATCAGCCAACACATTCCTCCACATGGAACAGGCTTTATGATTGGCTCTCGACCACAATCACAGTAATGAAGGGTATATTAGTGGTGGTGTAGCATTAAATGCTAGTGAGTGCTTTTGACTGATATTCAGACTGGCAGTGCTCTGACTGTGCTGTGGCGTCACCACTCCCCCCCTGCAGCCTGCTGTGTCTCACTAACACCCTTCACAGTGACCGCCAAACACAGCAAGCCCCCTGAAACTGGGTCACGGGGTGCCACAAATTCAATCTGCACAGCCAGAGGACCTGGGGATGTGGGGCAGGGAAAGTGCAATATCGACACAGGCCCATTTCACCCTCTCACTGTCCTCCATCTCACAGCCCTCCACACTGCCCTGCACCCCCCAGGGTTGGCTCACACTCGCCACCCGCAAACCAGGTCAGCGAACCAGATCGAGTGCACAGGCACAGACCACACACATATGCTGACTGCAATACACACAAAGCCACTGTGATCGTGAAAACAGCCATAGGGTCATTAGCTTCTGTAAAAGCTACATTTAGCATCATATTGTACTGACCCTCAATAGCACAGTGCTTGGTTGTGCAGAAAAATAATCGACCCTTATTATGAAACATAACTGCTCTATGCTCTCAGCAATGACACTGGGTTTACACCTGTAACATCCTGCAATAGATCTTTGCATTCGATGTGCTACATTTGCAAAGTGCAACCTCCACCATGGGGTTTCGCTTTGTGGCCCTTATGTCATACTGCCTGTTAGCTGAGCAGCTAGCTGTGAAGCGAAGCAAATCCAGGAGAGAGAACTCCCATCTACATTGTGCCTCCTGACCTTTTCATGCATACGACCTCTATAATGACATTAGCACTGGAGTTGGCACCATGGATATCAATTACCTCCACTGCTGGGCCGTTAAATAGAAGGCCAAACCAATCGCTTCACAGCCTAGCCGGGCTAATTTATACCGCTCCCAAACGTACAAAGCCTGTTCAGATCCAGTCTAAAGTGCTATGAGTCTGCCTTTAACTTGCTAGGAGAGAATTAGTAGCCCTTCCACTCTTTCCAAAGCACCATTCTGTCCTGTTAGCTCAATGTGAAGAGAAGGTAACGCTTATAGAGTGCAAAGTCTCTCTGGTGATCCATCAGCTCAACTGACTGCCTGCTGCAAATGGAGCAGGGGTACTCCTATTACTGATGTAGTACCGTAATTTCAATTGTAGTTTAACATATTGGGGTCCAATGAGGCCACGCTGCTTCACCTCATTAAGGAGAAGAAAATAATTGTTTAAAAACCTGCTCTTTTTGGTTCTGTGTTGAGCTGAGCTTGATGAAGCGTGTAACAGAGTTGGTTAATCAGGCAGCAGCATGAATACATTTCCAAAAACTACAAATGTTTTACTACAATAAACATTGCGGGAGCGATCATTTTAATATGCTACAACTTGTAGCCCTATCATTAGGTTAGGCTAGGTAAAATCAGTTTTTACTAGTTTTTACTTCTTCAAAGATACAATCTTATAGAGGGGCATACCATTCACTTCTGGTCAACAGGTAACCAAATGTGAATGGTACACACCTGTGTAAGGTGGTTTTTAAAAATATGAAAAAAGAGAAAAGCTTTTCATGCACATTGTAGGGTGTTAGTGAGCTATCTTCCCTTTGATTTTAATCAAACCGTTTGTCACTATTGTTGAGTATTTCTATAGGGTTCATAGGTAGTTGATTTTATGAAGAAAGTAATGTATTACTAGTAGTAAAAATATTAAACATACTAGAAAATCTTAGCCAGTGACCACACAGAAAGTAACCCAAAAACTATTAAAATAGCAAAGGTGACCGAGCTTGCTAAACTAGGGACTAATCAGTTTTACCCTATGTTACCCACCATTATATACTGACCCAGGGCTGGTTTTTAAAAATGACAAAATTAGTTTTGATTCTGAGACTTTATGCTTTTCATGGTGATGTCAGCTGCTCAAAGTTTACATGAAATCAAATCTCATAATGCAATGCCTGTTCAGCTGCATCACTTTCAAATACACAGCCCAAAATACATAAACAACTATCAAAATAACAAAACATATGAATCCACCAGTCTGATTTAACTGATTTAAATGGAAAAAGAAAACGAGAGGACTGTAATATGGGTCCTACTAATCAGCTTGATGCACGGCTGTTATGCAGTCTTTCTTTTTCTTCACTACTTTAACCATTACAACAAAGAATCCTGAGCTTTGTGACACTAATGTAAGTAATGTATATATGCTTGTAGCCTCTCAGCATAATTTACAAGCTAGACAGCTAACACTGACTTAATCTGTTCATGCCAGCATTTGTTCTGCTGTGAGAAAGCACAGACACATATGCTGGTTTCTCTTTTTAACTTTCTAATGCTGCTAGAAAGACTGGAATAATGCCCACTGGAAAACTAATACAAAAGATGAGATGCACCTTTATTAATCCCACAGGTGGGTTCACAATATGTCACACAACACTTTGGTTTAAACAGTGAGAAAGAAAAATGAAATATGTTAGCTAATAATCATGCTGATCATAGAAATTTGCTAAGTGTGATTTTGATTATTTTTTGGCTGCTTTGTTTAAGTGTCAAGATGCACAGAGCTCCAGTCTCACGCAACGCACAACCTGCAAGTGTGAGGTTAAAAAAAATGACATATGCAATGCTGGGACAGCAACGGCATGTAGTGAAAGTGTGCTGTCAGAAGCATGGTCATGCATGGAGATGACTGGACTCAGCTGGACTCCTGAGGTGTTTAGACCCCTGAGAGTGCAGAGCTTCCCCTGGGTAATGTCACCATGCACTGCTGCCCACACCACAGCTGACAAAGAGGCAGCAGGCCAGCCCACCCTGTCTGAAACCTTCGTCATGGTATGCAGAAGAACTAAATTGGGATTGAGGGGAAGAGGCATGTTTGAGGCAATCCACGGCCTGTGAATGAATTCATTTGGGCGCCTTTTAGAAGTTACTACTATGGGAAATGTCTCTGGAAAAATGCTCAGCTCTGAGGCCAATTTAATCTATTAACCTATTTTATTCAACATGGCCTATTAACAATCGCAAACAGCACCACACACTCACTTCCTTTCCCATCTCCTCCACTTCAACTCTGTCCATTTTATACTCTTTATCTATAGATCCAACCCTTATATCATCACTTACTCCCTCTTCGTATGCCTCTCAAGCTAGGTTTCTCTGCTGTCATGAGTATTCCTTAAGACTGGCCAACTGACAGACAGCAGCACAGTCAGCAGTCATGATGTCACACTAGCAATTTTACCTTGCACTCTGTGTTTCCCCAGAGATCAGTTAATGTGTGTGTGTGTGTGTGTGTGTGTGTGTGTGTGTGTGTGTGTGTGTGTGTGTGTGTGTGTGTGTGTATGGGAGAGAAGAGAGAGAGAGAGAGAGAGAGAGAGAGAGAGAGAGAGGTAGACAGAAAGCTGCAAAGAGAGATTTTCATCTGTTACTTTTTTGCAGAGCATTCTAAAACTCAGTGTTATTTAATGCGTTCACCATATATAGTGGACAATGTATAAGGACTTTCTCGCAAACTAGTCCCTGCACTTCTTTGTAAAATACAATGGTTTGGGAACACTCCAAAGTGGAGGAGGGAGGGGGTGTTGGGGGGATAACAAATTGCTCGTAGTCACAACCCCCTTTGCAGTGAGGCAGTGGGGGACTGTTGTTCCACAATAGCTTACTACCGAGGCAGAAAGAGTGTGTGTGTGTGTGAGAAACAGAGAGAAAGAGAGGAAAAGAGGGAGAGAGAGAATGAGAGATACACAGAGAGGAAATGACAGAGAAAGAGTCTATAAAAAATAAAAGGAGAAAGAGAAGACAGAGAAAGGACCACGGTTAAATATGGTTTAAAAAATGATGGAAGCACAAGAAGAGTTGGAGAGTGCGCACACGTGAGGTAGAGAGAGGGGGAGAGAGAGAGAGAGAGAAAGAGAGACAGAGCGCAGAAGAAAGAGTGGAGGGGGTGGATGTGTTAATACACAGGAACACTGCATCAAACCAATGCACTGCTCTGAGCGGGATGCGTCAGCAGTACATTCACGTTTTCACTGAAGGACAAAAGGAGGAGACAGAGCAGAGCGGCTCGGCTGGCCGCAACCCTGTCACATAAAGAGAAAAAGAGAGAGAGAGGAGCCTGGATGCCAGGGAGGGGGGTGAGGACCACTGCCGCTGCCGCTGCCGCTGCCACCACTCCTGCCGTTGCTGTGGACAGGATTCACCTCTGGGTGCAAGTGTGTATGCTTCTCTTGCTTGCTTGCTCTCTCTCTTTTCTTGCCTGCCTGCGTGCTTGCTTGCCTGCCTGCTTGCCTCTCCGGCTTCCACAGCAGGCTCCAGCCAGCCTATAGGCTCATGAGCAGAAGCTGAAGAACTGCCCCAACTTACTACCTCAAGACGCGGGAATAAAGGAATACTGCAAGATCTGCACCTGGGACAAACTACAGAACACTTATCAAGACAGCTCTCCTAATCAACAACACATCATTCAGTGGGATCAATTTCTCATTTTCTATCACAGAAAAGAGAAAGAAAGAGGGAAGGGCAAAGAGGCTGAGAGAAAGAGAGAAAACGATCGCTAGAGAGCTTCACTGCTCACTGCTGTGCTGCTACTGCCCCCCCCCCCTTTCCTCCCAGCCCCCCTCTCCCCCCCGCTCCCGCACCACCACCCCCGAGCCCCCCTCCGGAGAAATTGACGGATTATTGCTAACTGTGCACACGGCAGTCTGCTGCTGCTACGGCGACGGGCAGGAGACCACAGTGAGTTAAAAAAGCAAGACGGAATGACCGCAGTGTTCATCTGTTAGCCCTTTTTGTATTCATCAGTGCACGGCTAATCAACTGGACAAGTGTTGAAGAGGGGTGAGTGCAACGGCAAAACTGAGAAAGGGGTTAGTCTTTAACAGGGAGGAAGACAAATCTGAAAAGACTTCTGATTTCAATCCCCACTTTATTGTTTTTCCCTTTTTTTTTCTTGATACGTTTTTAATGCGTCTGCAGTTCAGCAATGGAGTCTTGTGAAAAATGTTCAGTGGTATTCAGCGTCGGCTTCCAAGGACAATCAGTAGGGGAGCTGAGAGGAGATCTTTTCCAATCTGACTGGATCCATGCACCTGCTTAGCTTACTGGGCCTTACCTCCTGAGCCAGTTTCTCCAATCGCTGCTTCTCTCCCGGAATTCAAAGGACACATTTTGTCAGAGGAGTTCACAGAACAGTTTACTTTTCGAAAAAGAAATATATCAAAATGTTGCAGAGTTGTTCTTGAAGCTGACCCGGCTCGCAAAAAAATAAAAAGGGATTTTGAAAGAAGAATCCCTGAGAATTCTGCACTAATGAGGTAAATATCTTCCATTCATACTTATTTCCTTGACTGACATCACTGTTCTTTCTTTTTTAATTATATTTTCCCTCCTCCTCTCTTTCCCTCCCTCTCCCTCTCCTTTCTCTGTGTGTAACACAGCACCATCCTGCACTGTCGATGGAAAACAGAAGCAGTGTCTTGCTTAAACCAGGGTAGGGCCACTGTTCTCCGTTCCCGAGCCGAATCCCCACACGATGTTGAATTATGAACGCGCCACATCATGAGTCTCTTGTGGCAGGTAACTGTGCACCGTGCCTGGAACGCAGCCCTGCTCTGTGCAGTCTACCTCATGGTGCGAGCGTGGAGTGTGTACGCCGCCCCCACCGGACCCCAGAACTGCCCAGCCGTCTGCTCCTGCAGTAACCAGTTCAGCAAGGTGGTTTGTACCAGACGAGGCCTGGTTCGAGTTCCCCCTGGCATCCCCACCAACACACGGCATCTCAACCTCATGGAGAACAGCATAGAGATAATCCAGGCTGACACCTTTCGACACCTCCACCACCTGGAGGTGCTGCAGCTCGGCAGGAATTCCATTCGGCAGATTGAGGTGGGGGCTTTCAATGGTCTCACCAATCTGAACACCCTGGAGCTGTTTGACAACCGGTTGACCGTAATCCCAAGTGGCGCTTTTGAGTACTTGTCTAAGCTGCGGGAGTTATGGCTCAGGAACAACCCTATTGAAAGCATACCGTCTTATGCATTCAACCGAGTCCCTTCGCTCATGCGTCTGGATTTGGGAGAACTGAAGAAACTGGAGTATATTTCAGAGGGTGCTTTTGAGGGATTATACAACTTGAAATACCTAAACCTTGGAATGTGTAATTTGCGGGAGATGCCTGTTCTCTCCCCCTTGGTGGGTTTAGAGGAGCTGGAGATGTCAGAGAACTACTTTCCAGAGATCAAGCCTGGATCCTTCAGGGGTCTAAAATCCCTCAAAAAGCTCTGGATTATGAACTCCAAAATCACAACCATGGAGAGAAACGCTTTTGATGATGTCACAGCCTTGGTTGAGCTCAACCTGGCACATAATAACCTTAGCTCCTTGCCCCATGACCTTTTTGCGCCCTTGAGTTACCTGGTAGAGCTTCACTTGCACCATAACCCGTGGCGGTGTGACTGTGATGTTGTGTGGCTTGCTTGGTGGCTGAGAGAGTACATCCCTACCAACTCCACCTGCTGTGGCCGTTGCCACACCCCTGCACACCTGCGAGGGCGTTACCTAGTAGAAGTGGACCAGACTACCTTTCAGTGCTCTGCTCCTTTCATCCTAGATGCCCCACGGGACCTTAACATCTCTGCAGAGCGAGTTGCTGAGCTTAAGTGTCGTACAGCCCCCATGTCATCCGTCAGATGGCTCCTTCCCAACGGGACAGTTCTGACCCATGGCTCCAATCATCCCCGGATATACGTGCTCAATGATGGAACTCTAAATTTCTCCAATGTGCTGCCATCTGACACAGGGGTGTATACCTGCATGGTGACAAACATGGCTGGAAACTCCAATGCGTCAGCCTACCTGAATGTGAGTGCAGCTGAGCTGAACACCTCAGAGCACCTGAGCTACTTCACCACAGTGACAGTGGAGGTGGTGGAGCCCACGTCAGAGGAGGTGGTCAAGCCAAAGACGGTCACGGCCTCGCCCTCCGTCTTCCAGCCTGTGTTTATTTCAACGCCAACTGTGCTGCTGCAGACACCCCGACAGGTCAGTGTGCCAACAATTCGAGGAACAGTGCGCCCACCGGCCAGCTTAGATGAGGTGATGAAGACTACAAAAATTATTATTGGCTGCTTCGTTGCGGTCACGCTGCTTGCTGCGGTCATGCTGATCGCGTTCTACAAGCTGCGCAAGCAGCACCAGCAGAGGAGCACGGTTGCAGCTGCCAGGACTATAGAGATCATTCAGATGGAAGAGGATGTTCCTCCTACCACCTCGGGGACAAGTATACCAGGAGAGGGCGGGATGGTGCTGCCAAGCCTGAGAGATCGTAACAGCACCTACAAACCCAGCTACAGCACGTACAAACCAGCACACTCTGCTCCCTGGACAGAGAACAACATTGGCAACTCTCTTCACCGCCCTCGGCCCACCACCATCAGCACCATCCCCGAGCCCTACTTGATTAAAACTCATACCAAGGAGAAGGTACAGGAAACCCAGATCTAACGTTCACTCCTCCTTCTCCTCCTCCCTCCCTTTTTTCTGTTTCTCATGAAAACATGCAATAGAATGCACAAAGAAAAGACAGCGATTACTTTTGTACCCAGTGCAAAAATGAGACTGTTTTTCTTGTACATGCTTATACATAAGTATATGAATATAAATATATATAAATTAATCCACTATGGGATGGTAAGAGAAGCAGATTATATAAAAAAAAAGAAAATTGAATTTAAACTATTTTCTAACTTGTAACTTCTATTTAAGATGGAGAAATGTGAAGATACTGACATGACACTGCAAATGAGGACAGATTTGTTTGATAAAGGCACTCTGTGGTTTTTAGACAATGCTAGATAGAACCTGGTACACTTTCTACATAACTGTCCCCAAAAGAATCTTTACAGGTTTATCTTGTAAAAGCAACAAGAATTTGTAATGTGCCAAATGTTATACATGCAATAAAAGAATTTGGGTTTAAAAAAAAATATCAGAACTAAAACACTGCAAAATATATCTTACGGCTGCAACCATGAGGTTCCCCTGAGTCTGCTGTTCAGTAGCTATCAGCCAAATGGGATTTTTGGTCTAATGTGCTATTTTGCAGCGAGTGGTTAACTCCACATTTCCTGAATTGCCAGGCTGCTTTTCATTGGAAGTTGCAGTGAGAAGCAGCGAGGCAATCTGTATCCTTCTTTAAATCCCCCAATTGCTTTCTTAAGGCTTGAGTGGCTTTTAGGGCTAAAATAGAGGAAATCCATTACAAAAGTTGCCTCAGATTAGTAGCGTAAGGGCTCAACCGGATGTTCATTTACAGCAATGCAGAGATAGTTGCCATGACATGAGGGTTTACTGCAAGTTGACATTAACATGACTGCTTACAATTTTGCTTTTTGTTCAGAAGGAGATACAAATGAATGTGTGCATTATGGGCTGTCCTCTATGGTGATCGTTCAAACAGTGATTTTTTTTTCCCCCTTTGTCCTTATTTTGAGCAACAATATTTTTATGAGGAGTCTACAGAGGTTACAACAATAAAACATTTGGTTTGTATTTCTCTAAACATAACTCTTCCCTCTCGCCTTTTTTTCCACCCGTTCCTTATGCAGCCGCAGTAAGATCCCATATCGGCGCGGAAGAGGCAGGGATCACGCTCCTCTGTCAAAAGCCATTTCGGAATGTGCTATGTTTGTGTCTGCAGTTGTACTGTGCAAAATTCCGCAGCTCATTTTGCTGAATCTTTTTTGGGTGATAAACTGCTTGCTGGGGAGATTCTAATCTTTACTGTATCTGCATTGGCAGTTGGTCCCAGTAGTGTCTGCAAAAAAATGCATTCGACTGAAATGTGGAAACAAGTTAATGACAAACAAAAGGATGGCACCAACATATCTATAAAAAAAAAAGGAGTCATCTTTCCTGGCACCGTAAATATGGTGTTATCAGCGTTCGATAAGATCTCTTTACCCAGTCGTAATGACATTACGTATTCCCCCATTCAGAGCTCAGGTAGCACAGCTGCATTTCAAGCAGATGACTAAGAAGGTTAAGTGCACATTTTAATATCATCCATTATTGATCTACTTAACCTGTAGCACATGCTGAATTAGGTATGGAGTGTGTGTTATTATGTCTGAAGTGAGTGTATGTGAATAACATTCAGGCTTGTTTAGGACCTCAATTTCATGTTTACAGTCTCATAATTGCTCCAAAATAAAAGTGCCAAAAAAGTTATTTGATGCAAAATCACAGAAGAACCCCTTTGGTTCCCTGAGGAACCTTTCACTTGGTGCTTCTATAGGCAATCATTTTTGAGTATGGTATGTGTGAGAATGTGGGACCTTCATCAAGATTCATCAACTGAAGTTTTTGTTGTTGTTCTGGAACCATGTGTCAAAGCCAACAACCATTTAGCAAGCCTATAATTAAGACTGAATGCAATAATCAGTGATCAGGGAAGGAAGAGGAGGGGGGCTGCAGTGGCCATGCCACCTCAAATCTTTAATGAGACCCTTATATAGATGCTGACACAATGGTAAACTCATGACTCACATAATGATCTAATTTCTTAACAACATCCTTCACCAGTTAGCTTCCATCGGGACTACACTCAGCCCTGACGTCTATTTATGTCCCTCTTATTCATACTGCATTTCCTCCATGCTTATCAAATGGATGCATAGGTTTTACCAGGATGTAATCTTCATTTTCAATATTACAATCTAAAATGGGTAGCCTAGCAAAACCATTTTGGCTAAGGTGCTTGTGGGTGGAAGGCCCAACCTTAAGAGCTTCAATTCATTTCAAAGATAACACTAATGACAAAACAAGCAAATTACATTAGCATACCGTCTTTATTTATTAAATGTATTACATTTTATACTGAGGGATCTTTTTTCATTTCTTCTGCACTGGACCCTATAAGAACATAGTGACAACATTGGTATTAACACATTCTTAATCAGATGCATGATTTCTCTCCTTCTACAGCCAACTGAAGCAAATTGAGTTACTTTTGAACGAGTCTCCATCATTTATATAATAATATCTTGTCAGTTCAGACAGAACCTTTACATGAACAAGTCTTCTTTCAAGACTCCGTTCAGTGACTTTGTGTGTATGCCAAATATTAACACATTTCTTCTGATGCCAGGCAAAGCGAAGGCTTTTTTAGGCTTGAATGGGTGCTGATATGCTAATAGGTTGTACATATTTAGCATGGAGCGAAATGGGGTAGAGGGTGTAATCAGGGGCAGAGTGTCTTTCAGCTCAGAACTGCAGTAACCTGACATTAGCACAGTTACACACACACGCACACACACACACACACATACATGCAATTTACTGCCCTCCCAGGACATTCTGGCCACAGCACCCTCACTGGTGAAGGAACAGTGTCACAGCCACACACGCAGCAACACCCTGGGATAATTACCCAGCTCTACAGTTCTGCATTATTCAGAAGAAAATGTCTTGATGGTGCAGTGTTATGTTTGTGGCTGATGAGGCTTGTCAATTTAATCTTTAATGCCAGGAGGAATCATTCTGCATAGGTTGATTTGACATGCTCTCTAATCCAGCAATATGGTGCGACATTGAGTTCACTGTAGGTTCAGTTTCATTTTTAAAGTCAAATGTGCCTTTTAAACTTGAAATGAATATTTAGCAATTGTACCATTTTAGCTCCTTAGTTTTGACTTTGATATTAAAACAGTATATTCATTTTGGACATGTTATCCTTTAAAGAAGAGTCACATTCATGCAAAATAATGTGAAACGAAGAGGCAAGGAGGACAAAGAGGGAAAGATACAGCTCTTTTGACTGCATGACTGCTCCTAAAATCAGCTGGATGGCCTGGAGGTAAACTGGAAAGCCATACTTTTGATACAGAACCTTTTTCAAGACGTGGAGTGTTCTACACACTGACACATCTCAGATCTTTCAAGAACCACACTCTATGTGCTTCGTTTAATTTCAAAGAAATTGCATCAAAGTGCCATAGCACTTGCATAAGGAACGCACCCTGACTCTCCAAATGGCCCACCCATCACATCTACCGCTGCTCTGTTCAAGAGGACTCAGCAGAGGAAGTGTTCCAATGGCCATCATTAAAGCTCATGTCAGACGCAGTAAATGTGAGGCTGAGCAACAAAATGCAAAATAACATGAAAAGATATTGTAATTTGGCTCTGCCTTGCCATCTTTGAACGTTCTTCAGATCTTTTAATGGCCATTGCGTCTGTGCTCGTGTGCTGCTGTTGTCCTGAGCTACATGGGCTCATGTCATTAGGCTTATCATTTGGCTCCTATTCTGTTTCGTTCCTTTTTATGATGCTAATTGACTTAACATTATTGACTTTCCACGTCACCATTACCACAGCGAGGGGCTCACTTTAAGGATGTGCTCGCTAGGGAAGGAGGCTGCTGTTTGATGGATTCTCCATGGGAGACTTATCACTCGCACAATTATCCTGACAGATTTGAGGATTGCTTTTTCCCTTCTTTCGCTGACTGATATGTTGGTTTTCTGCAGGCTGATAGATAATGATGAGGAGCGAGATGGAGTGGGGTGGAGTGGAGCACATACCAGATGTTTATCAGTTAATGAAGTGTCTGGGCTGGGCGGTGGTGGTCTTTTCTCTATCCAACTATGCGAACTCACTGCCATCTTGGTCAGTATAGCATTTGTTTCGTATTCCCAGTAAGTTAGCCTTCAGTATTCCTGAGATGCTGATGGAGAATTGGGGAAAAAAACTATAAAGGCAGTGTGAACATCTTATGACTTACTAACTTAGCAACAACAGTCACGACATATTAGCAGTTAACGACCTCAATTAACCTTGACAAGAGTCCTTCTATAAACAGATTCACATGACTGATTAGAATGAAGTATAGCTACATTTCTTTTTCCTTCCTCTGCTCATATGACACATAAAGCATTTTTTTGTTGCTATTCTTGTAGTGTACCTGGACTTTAAGCATTATTTACACAGAGCTAATACAATTTAAAGTGACTGATATGAAACATGTTTATTGGTAGATTTTAACGCCTCAGTTACTTCAATCTATTTGTCCCACACTCTGCTTTGACATTTCTGCAGACGGTGATGGACAGGGATCTCAAAGCAGATAACATGTAACAATTTGACCAAGCTACCCGGAAAAATATCATCAGTGATCTTTTCTCACCAGCCCACAGAGAGACAAATCACATTTCCGTATCAGATATTTTGTCAGAGGATGTAACAATGTTGT
This sequence comes from Ladigesia roloffi, assembly GCA_037577295.1. Lineage (NCBI taxonomy): Eukaryota > Metazoa > Chordata > Actinopteri > Characiformes > Alestidae > Ladigesia > Ladigesia roloffi. The sequence continues at coordinate 8,789,085 of JBBKCR010000018.1, forward strand.
TCCTCTTTCACTGCAAACCGGCAACTGGAAAAGGACAGTCTTTGTACATTTTTAAAGATGACCTGACAGGCAGAATTTCCCCCAATCGATTTGCAGCCGAGGACAGGCTGAGCAGTAATGGATGGATGTAGCTATGCACTCTGACAGACAGACAAGTGGAAAAAGTCTTTCAATTTTCATTTCAGAGAAAAGTGAAGCATGATTAATTTAGTCTGATGTTGTTGGAGCAGCCTTATGCTTTTTACCGAACAGGTATCACTGTAAGTGTTACACAACAGAGCAGCCATATGAGATGTCCTAATTTTACATGTCAGTGCCTACCCACAACTGTGTGCCCGTGTGTGTGCATACGTATTTATATCTTTGTGAGGACTTAATGTGGAACATTGGAAAATCTGTAGAAAGGGGACATTTTGTTGGTCCTAAAATGGAAACATGCTGTTTTCACCACAAGCTTAAAAGTATGAAAGATCAGAGAGATTGCTCTTTGGTTCAGTTAAGGTTTGTAAGTTTAAATTGTAGGCGTGGTATTACTGAGACACAGTATTCCTCTGTAGAATGTCCTCACAACTATAGTTATGCCAATGTGTGTGTGTGTGTGTGATGTGTGTGTGTGTGTGTTTGTTTATGACTAAAATCAGGACTCTAGAGAAGATGAATGTTTAATATTCAGCATGCTCCATTTGTTCAGCTGCTTATTTGATATTAAAACAGCATATTCATTTTGCACATGTTATCCTTTAAAGAAGAGTCACATTCATGCAAAAGCAAGTGAAACGAAGAGGTGAGGAGAACAAAGAGGGAAAGATACAATTATTTTGACTACATAAGAAAAACTCTTTTGACATCAACTTATAGAAAATAGACTAAACACATTGGATTTTTCAAAGGCTTTATAGGTTCAGTGGGCTTTTGAACATTATGAATGCAGCTATTATGCTTGAAGGTGTGGCGTGATCAATGCAGTTCCACTCTTGGCTCTAGCACACTGTTCTCTTGAAGGCCAGATGAAATATAGGGGTTGAGAACATGTAAGATTGCTGTGCATGTTGTGTGTGTGTTCTATTGGCTAGATCTCTTTTATGATGAGCATCAGAAGCTTTGATTTATCCAACAATTAGCAGTTAAATGAAAACCTTGCTACAATTCTGCTTATAAGACAAATGTAGTTGTAAAATTCATGAAAACAAGAGGCTGCCTTCAGTCAAGCTAATCTAAAACTTAATACAGGTCTGTCGCTCTGGGAATGGCATAATTTCCCTTAGCTGTCCAACAGAAAGTAATAAGAGGCAGCAATGCAACATCAATTCGGCGGTTTATTAAAACAAAGAAAAAAACATGGACAGTGATAGCTCAACATTGGGCTCATTAAATACAACAGTAGAACTAAAATATGCAGTTTTATGTTATACATATTTTATATATATCCAGATTGTTGATATAGATTATTTCCATGCAAACACTGCATGTTAAATGCGTTTTTAAAATAAATGTGCTAAAATGGGCTCCAGGCGATGCTAGAAAAGAACTGCTTTGGATTCTTTAAAAAGCCATGTTTAAGAAACAAAGCAAGTCTGAGTGTGAAGAAAGAGGCTCTACATGAAAGTTTAAGTTTCTGTGCCAATTTAAGGGCTTTTCCTTGAACCTTAAGATTCTCTAGATGGTCTTTAGAACTCTAAAACGTACTTTAAAAAGGAAACACATAAAAGGAAGCACTTTTAAAAGGAAGTACTTTTAAGGAAGTAAAAGTGCATATTCAGTGGGATTAATATTATCAATCATTATAATTATCAATATTATTTTTAACCAAAAACATTCTTAGTTGGACTGAGCAATATGATGCTTTTATCATAATCATGACAAAGTACCTCACAATATACCTTAATTTATTTTCTTGAGTGCATTGTGGATACCAGGCACTGGCCATTTTGTTTTAAACAAAACTAATTAATTTAGTTTCGTTTAGTGCAGTCCAGTATGGGAATCATTGGAAAAAAAAATATCACATTGACTAAAAATATTTGATATTTGTCCATTCTTATTTAAAAGATTCCAACAAAAATGTGTGTTGCTAAAATTTCGTACAATGTTATGACATTTTCTTCCCATATTCCACACACACTTCTTAGTATGCAGTAGTATATTATTGTGCACTTATATAAATACGGAGACAACATTTGAATAATAACAACACTCCAGATTTTAAATGAGAAATTGATTGGCTGCTTTCAGAATCTGTCATGGATAATAAAAGCTATGCTCTTGCCATGGGAATGTCTGTGCTTTATTTTATTATGCTCATGCATTATTGTCCGGCCAGCGCTCGTACAGCGGTAAAGCCTACATGAACTCCCTCACAGTGCTGCGCTGGCTAGGCATTGTAAATTACTATACAAACAAACATGGGCTACAGGGAAAGATGGTTGTTGTGCCTGATTAAATGCTTACGGTCTACTTTTAGTGAGCGTGCGCCATGCAGCTTCTTTAACAATGAAGAGAATAAAGGCTGCGGTATTGCATTACCATACTTGTTTGCTCTGCTACCAATTTATAGAATAATGACACTGTGATCCAGGCACCCACGACACAAACACATCACACGTCAGCAGAATGGCCTGAACACCGGCGCTAATGAGAGGAAGCGTATGTATTCATTACGCGCCGTACGCAAACCAAGGCTTATCGGAAGGAAACACTCACCCTAAACCGAAACAAGGTCATTACCTGCAGTATCTGCCGGAGTGTAGGGATGGGCAGAGAATACATTTCCATACACAATGTTTCAGGAGTGTTTGGGGCAACAGGAAGATGATGTAATATTTTAATGGAGGGATTCTTTCCATCATGCCTCTCTCTTTACCTCAGATTGGATATTTGAAATGTTATGTTATTGTCCCATAAAGCTTGGAGGCTTCTTGGTCTTCAAAAAAGCATGACATAAATAATTCAAGCTGAAAACTTTAGGTCTTTTATTGAACTAATCTGTCCTTTGAACTCGGAAAGTACTGTAGTAATGCAAATTTTTGGGTTGGAAACAAAAGGGCTAATACCTCGAAAAGCTCAACAGAACAATTTCAGTCAGGATACAGCTGAAGATCCATATCAGCCTTCAGGCACTGAACAGAATGTTAGAATATAATTAGGTGATGAAGTAAATGAAGTAAATCAAATTCATTCTACATTCAAAAACATTGACCTTACTTTTGTCAAATTCGAGTCCATTCTTATTTTTACACTACAGAATGCTTAAAAATAAAATATAGCCATTGGAGTGATATGATACAGTGCAATAGCGTCATGATATCTTCTCTGTATTCCGGCTGCAGGAGAGAAAGTGAGTAAACACTGCTTTCCTTTCACTGAACGGAGACACGGGTCTTTGTGAAAAAGATTTATTGCTGTGAAAATGTGCAGGTGTGGCTGCTATGGGAATACACAAAACTGACCAGAAGCACATTCTGCTTGAACCTACACAAACTGTGATGTATTTTAGCCCACATTACTCTGTGTCGCACTCTCCGCTTCTATCCCAATTATGTCAAAGCCAAAGGCAGTTTTGCCAGCAGCCTGTTTCAGAACCTGAAAATCCTGGGTGTCTATGAATGCATTATTAGAGCTTTTGTGGCAGTCGGCATTTGAACAAAACTAAATAATATGTTCTAAAACATTGACAATTGATTTGAAATGCTTATTTTCTGTGACAACATAACAGCTGATTTGCTAATGAAACTAATATTACATATTTTCAATAACAACTGATATGTTAATGATAATAATATTACTTGTTACTTACTTAAATTTAAGTCAAAATATCAAATATATGATCCAGGTGAAAGCAATTACATGAAATCTGTGGCACATAAACAACATACACATGCATATAAACTATATTAAAATTGTACAAAAAATGACAGATTCAGTGGTTCTGCTATTGTGATGCTATATGAAAGTATTCCGCTATATGAAAGCATTACGAGTCCCTCTCTGTACCACTTCAAGCTGTTCATGTGTCTCGCCTCTGTTCATCACTTTCTCCATCTTTTGATTGTCCCGACTCTATCAGACTTTTTTCCTGACCGTATACCATGGCGAGTTTGAGTCAATCAGAAGGCTTAGCTTTAGAATTGGAAGAATGAAGGGATGGGCTGCACCGATAGCACTGCTGTCGTTTTACCACTAACAGACAGAATCACAGCCTCCTAATGCCACTCGCTCACTGCCCACCCTCCACCAGCGCTCTTTAAGAGACCACACGCATGAATAATGCATCTTACACTGCATGTGCGTGTATGAGTAGCATGCGATTCAGGGTTCGCTCGTATTGCTGTAGTAACTGATTAATGTGTGCGGAAATTTTTAATGGATGTTTCACAACATACATTAAGCTGAAATAATTATTTTTATTATAAAAATAACCATGCTATAATTGGGCAATATAAGAAGAGACCCTGGCCTCTCTGAGAAACGCAATTTAGAACAGAAAAAAAATCTAGTAAGAGAGTCAAAGGAAAAGCATAGGGCCTGTTTTTATATTATTATAATTGGTCTTATGGGTCATTGCTATAACATGCAAACATTCGAAACATGCACCTACCTTCCCAGTGAAACTAAGTGTAAGATTAGCCTATTTACTGAATGTCAAATAGAAGCCAATCCAATCCAATCAGAACAAAGGTCATTTACATTTAACAGTCATAACTGTCCAGTAACAAAATCAGCCTATTTGATTTTGAAAGGTATTTGACAACTAGTTTAGAGGCACATTTGGTTCCTTGGAGTGTGAAGTAGACTTCCAGCTAAAATGATATTATACATAAATCCACATATACATCACATTTCAAATTAAATATAAATAAAATGTAGTTTTGCCCTTTTGGAATATGTAGATTCCAATGGAAAATCATTTTGTTGTGCACATCTATGTGATATGTCACATGGTATATGGTATCTCATGTTGATAAAAATTTTATTCAGGAACCCCAGTGGTTCTTTCGTATGCATGTTAGCTGGTTAGTGCGAAGTTCTCACTACCCATCTAAAACTGTCGACTTTGATTAGCATTAATGAAACAAGCTGGAGATGTGTTGAGAGGGAAACTCTGAAACTTTCACCAAGACCTGGTGACAAAAATAGAAGCGGCTCTGTTTAAATGCAAAGCAGTGCTGCACAGCTCCGCTGGAGACTCCATATGCACCAGGGAGTGGAGCTCCTATTAGAGAGGAATAACTTTCCATTTCTCACACACACAACATGTGACCATCATGTGAATACAACTGCGAGTCTGATGTCATCCTGATGTAATTAGCTCTTTGGATTGTTTGGGCCACTTTTTTGCATATGCCCCATTTTTCATGACTTGCTCCAATCAAAGGGGGCCTGAGATTCACTGGCTGGTTGTGCTTTGAACATTTTACACACTTTATTTCAATTTCTTCAAAAAGCATGAAAATGTACATTTCAAATCCACAATGCATTTCCGGTGATCCGCTCTGCATACTGCACTGTAACATTTACATTTAAGGACACAATTTAGAAGCAGAGTACAGGGAGGAATGTCATAAATCCTGCAAGATGCTCATTAAAACATTCCTGGAATCACTTAAGTTATACAAAAAGATATTAAACTGAATTATTTCTACATTAAGTTCCTCCAAAACAGGGTTGGATGGTCATAAATAGAGCCGTACGTGGGCTGTGTAGAGTGTGGGTGACACCTGAAACAGAACGCAAATCAAATGACCAATTCCCATCACTGTTATATGGGCCCATATATGGAATATCGATCTGTGTGTGTGTGTGTCAGTGAGTGAAAGAGAGAAAGTGAAAAGCAATGTTTTCTTGATATAGGGTTACTCTCTCAGTACTGTTCAAAAAAATAAAAAAATACAAGCAGTCAATTCTACATATAGTGAGAAAACCTGCACCCTTGCCTCAGATAGCACCATAAGATCAATATATTAGTCTTGAAAGAGAGAGAAATAGTGTGAGAGAGGGGGAGATTTAGAGAGAGAGAGAGAGAGAGAGAGAGAGAGAGAGAGAGGGAGAGAGAGATAGAGAGAGGAGGGCGTGGGAGAGAAATGGATATATATGTGCTACCTATATCATATATACACACATACATATATGACACACAGAGTGGGGGAGGGCGAGGAGGAAGGGAGAGAAGGAGGGAGAGGAGGAAGGGAGAGAGGGAGGGCGAGGGAGGGCGAGGGAAGGGGAGAGAGAGGGCAAGGGAGGGGGAAGAGAGAGACAGGGAGGGAGAGAGAGAGAGTGTAAAGGAGAGAGGCAAGAAAGGAGGGACTGAGGGAGAGAATTGCATAAACAGAGAAAAAGAAAGAAAATATAAAAAAAAGAAAATAAAAATTATTCTGCAATTCCCCTTTCCTCAAAGCTTTCAATATTCAAATCATGCTCTTCTTCTCTTAATGCTCACACTGTGGAGAAAATACACACACACACACACACACACACACACACACAAAGATGCACACATGAACTGCAAACAGCAAATATGGCAGGATTGCAGAGTAAGGATATTGAAATCCCAAAAGTGCCTTTCTTTTGTTGAGTTGACAGGATTGAAACAGTGAACCCAACAAACTCATTTAGGCTAATCCCCACGTTTGGAGACCCATGAGAGTAATACTTGCAGAGACCTGGAGCACAGCACAATGGTGAACGGCACACACCATTCCGCTTTACTGCCACGCTCAAAAAAATGATTGAATCAACCTGACCTCCTCAGACAAGTATTTCATTTTCTCACCTCAAATGATCCAAAAGTAAGATGGGGTACAAAGCGGAGAGGGAGAGCGATGGAAAACAATAAAGGAATTCAAGATTATTGCAAACCTACCCAAGGAAAGAGCAAAGAGTGAAGATATCATTTCTGAAGGAACTGAACAGGTCTCATCTTTTAAGCTTAAATTGTAGCAGGATATTTGGCATGAAAAGGTTTCCTTGGAACAGTTCCATAGATGAACTATATTTGATATTGGTTACTTTTCAAAACCTGGTGCAGTGATGAGTCTCTATTTGATATAAAGGTACCAAGTAAAAGCCAACACATCACCAGGAGCAATATATCCAAACCAAGAAATATTAAGGAACGTTCATTTTTAAAAGTGTAGGTACACTTTGTGTACAAAAGTGTGTAGAAACCTGTTCATCCAACATTGCTTCTGATTCATTGGTATTATTACTGAGTCCCTTGACTGCTGCAGTTTCTTGTGCTCTGGGAAGCCTCTTCACTGGATGTTGAAACATTGGTGTAAGAATTTGACTGCATTCAGCCACAAATACAATAGTGAGGTCGGGTAGTGATGCATTAGTAGTTAATCAAAAACTGCACCCAGAATTGTGATTTAACAACCATTGGGAATACAAAAGTGAGGTATCTGTACAAGCTACCAATTAAAGGGGCTTGAAGAAGCACTCTAAAGTTAAAAAGAGCCTTCAGGTAAAGTGGAGCACTCTTTAGTGGTTCATCATGATCTTTTATTAAATATACAATTATAAAATATTAAACCAGTTCAGTTCAGTTGTTCACGTAGTCACATTTAATACTATGTACTGTCGCGATACACAGGGTTTTCCTGTATTGTTGGTAGACTACTGCAAAAGCATTTCCTATGAGGTTAAAAATACCATTATACCCTAAAAGGCATCTAAAATGATCAAAAAACATATATCCAGTAGAGTTTTAACTGCATAGAGCTTAACAGAATATCAAGCTATTACAGATGCGCATTCAGAAATTCATTTCAATGGTAAGGAATTCTTCATTAAAACATATTCACAGAAGAACAGCATTTTTTCTCATGTGACTTATCGAGATGTATTCAAAATATATTCTTGATTTTTTATGCAAAAGGATACATTACTGAATATATTTAGAGCAGTGTATTCAGTATTCAGCAACCACTACATACTCGCCTGCTCTGACAGCACTTCAGCTCATCCCAAAGGTACTGGATGGAGTTCCATCACTCCTGTGAACACAGCTCCACTGCTCTATAGCCCAATGCTTGGAGCTTTATGCATCTGTTCTGTTTTGGGCATACTGATCATAACCCACTCCTCAAACTAAATCTTTGCATTGGCAATGCTTTTCTTTTTATACAGGTTGTGTGTGTGTGCAACTGAACACCTGTGTCAGCAATTAAAGCAGTTAAAGTCCCTAAAAGTAGCTGAATTTACTAATTAGAAAAGGAGGCTGGAGATGTATAGTGGTCACATAGTGTGGTTACCTATTTGCATTTGTACACTGGATCTCATTATGGGAGAAGAGAACACATTATGTAATTGATATGGATGGTGAACTGTGGCTACTCAGTCGTATATCCTTGTTACACTAGTTTTTTTCCAGCAGCGTATCTCCACATGTAGGTTCATTAGCAGGCACACAGTGCCTACCGAAATGCCTCCTCAAGGCAGTGTCCGATGCTAAGGTTGTATTTGCAATTAGCCCTGATCCTCTTGGGAACTACTTCAGTAAAGGCCTCAATGACATTCACCACAGCAACGGGCTGTCCTTTATGACTGGGTTAATTAGGCCCTAGACGGCCTGACTCTACCATGAACTCAGCCATACTACTGCAACTAAGGAAGGAAGACCAGCACACACAGTGTAAATATATTTAAGACATGAGGCAGCACGGAAGGGAAGAAAGGAAGTAAGAAATATAAGAAATAAAGAGATTTTGTCGTTTTCTTTTCATTCGTACTATTAAACGTCCCGAAACATCCATTTCATCCCGAAAAATCAAAACACCTCATTTGCTGAAGCCAAATGCAACCGCCGTGGGAGTTCTTTCACTTGGCCCATGGAATAAAGTGACCAGGCATTTTCAGCTTTGCCCTGCAGAATAGCCCCTGGCACAAACAATCGATCTAGCCTCTCAGGTTGTTCAGGGGATTGTGATCTACAACAAACACTGCTGAGGAAACAGACACGCCAGAGAAACTCAATGTGACCAACGTGGGACCTGGCTTGGAAAGGAATGCAACAATGATATCTTTAATGCGCAGCCTTTAAGGAAATCATGCAACAAAAATAATACAATGCATGCATTCATTCCTTTGAATGGCTGAGATGGGCCCTGGATATGTAGTCACAGCTATTAAACCCCAAAAGTTAAACTTCCATTAGATAACCATCATCTTAATAGATGTAAACAAAATCTGTTGGCTCTTAACGTACATATGAAAACACATCACATTCTCCACATTTGAGATTCAGTTGCATCTTCCATGGTATTTGGAGTGAGTCATTTTCTGGCAAACTGTTGATTGCCTCGCTCTTGGCAAACAGCCTTGAACATATTCAATCACACACAACATTTAATCCCATTTGTTACATCGCACCGTGTACAAAGTTGAGGACTGAAAGAAGGTAAGCATCTTTAGACAGTTCGGTTTATGTGCAGTCTATCTGTCGCATACAAGGAGGCTCACAAAGACATTCATAGCAGCAGTACTGGCAGACTGTCAAAAGCATTAATATAATACTTTTATAAATTCTTGTCTCCTTTATTAATAATTAAACGGACCAACAGTAATCCAAACATCTCATTAATTTATATTACGTTAATTTATATTAAACAATAGGTATAAGGAATTAAATGAAATTCAACTTTTTAATTTTTCTTTTAGTCATTTAATGTAATCATTTAATTTATATTGAACAGTAAACATAATGAAATGAAATTAAATAAAAATTTGTTTAGGCTGAATTTCTGCCGCTGACATTTAGATTTGGGACGAGGGAGAGAGTTTAAAATTAGGACTAGGTGTATGAGAATGTAAAACATTTTTAGTGAAATATAAGCAAAGTATAGGGGGACCCATTAACAAGATTTAAGTACATAAAGTCTTTTTTCCCCCTTAAGCTGTAAAACTACAGTTTTGGAGATAAACGTTTCTAATGTTGATGACATATTGAAGGAGAAGGCTCCCATGATGCACCGCTACAGAGTCGACCCCAGTAACTTTCAACCCACATCCAATTTTTTCGTTATATTACAGTGGAATTAGGTGAGTCAAATCAGCTCAGTGGTGGTTCTAGAGTCTATAGGGGATGAGGATGATGAGCAGAACAGCACTAATCTCATGCCATGTTTCATTTCACATGTTGCAATGAATTATTCAGCAGTGGATTACTCTCACAACCTAGCTGCCTGTTTCTCCTCACTCATTAGGTTGCCCTCATGATCAGTCTGGTTTCCCATCTTGCAGCTCACTCTTTCACCATACCTTCATCTACCCATCACTGCCAGCGCACATGGATCCATGCAGGACAGTGGCTGTCAGATTCTCCACAATGCACAAGGACATGTGTCAGCACTGAAGAAGTATAGAGGAACGCAAGTTTGGAGGGTAACACTGACATTTTGGTAAATATTCCCATGTTTCATTCGCTTGACATGGAATAAATGTGTGTCAACACCTCTAGCATGCAGTGGGGTTTTTTCTATGAGAAATGTTCTGAAGCAGTCTCCCCCGCAGTTAGGAACAGGAGCCAAGAAAACTGATTTCATCGGCATCCAAAACAAAAAAAATACATATTTTTGTTTTTGGTTTCATTTTTTTCAAAAATATGCAATGTTTTTGACTTACCAACACAATGTTTGGACTGTTTCCAAATATCTAATCACTGTTACGGTATAGAATATAGGAAGGAGGCAAACAGATGGAGTTCTAAACTTCTAACTGGGCTTTAAGGTCGAAATTCACACCAAAGCTTTTTGCTAAATGTCTGTGGCACCGGTCCTCAACCCTATTCTTAGAGAACCGTTTGCTAGGAGATCTGCACTGGTGTGAAACTGAAGCTTGAACCCAAACTGTACACAACCAAGTCCAACTGCTACAGATAATTTGACATTTTAAACCTGAACCGAACCTGACACTATCTGAAACACTCCCACTCTTCATCACCCACCATTCTCTCATGAACTGTTAGGCCCACTGTGCTTAAATTCTCACTATTGTTGCTGCCTGATGCTCAAATCTGAGTGTGTGCATGGATTTCATTCCATAAAATCAGCAATCATTAATAAACCCACAGAATCTTAGGGGTTCGAGCAGGGGTTAGAGGGTTTTGTACAAACCCGGAACCAAACCCCTCCCCC
>JBBKCR010000018.1:8800223-8812289 GCA_037577295.1 Ladigesia roloffi
GGGGGGAGAGAGGGGGTTAGGGTTTTGGGGCAAAACCATGCCCAAACCCTCCAACCCCTGCCCTGGATATTATTGTATTATTTTGTCCAACAGAATTACCTCAATGGAATGTCTTGTTAAGTAACTTAGCTGCTTCAAGTGTGTTGGGAGCAGGGAAAACACTTAAATGTGCAGGGAAGAATCTACATAATGATTTGGAAAAACTGCTTTCAAATAACAGAATATCCACAGCAGTCGATTATGAAGATAAGGGTACAATACTTTTCACAGTTCCTGAATGAAAATGAAGAATGTGATATGTAAACGTATCAAATTACTGATATACACTACTTTTCATAAGTTTGCAATCACTGTTTTTGGTATTATGCAATTAGTCTACATGTGCATATACATGTGCGTAAACATCTATAAATTATAATTGTATCATATGTAATTAACAGAATGCTGTAAAACTGAAAAACTGATGTTCATATCAAACTAAATGCCTTAAATTACACTTTTTAATCAAATAAAACATATGAAAACACCTTCCACTGTCTACCTACTCTGATTTTTGAGTCTCGTTCAGCAAAATGAACGAATCTTTTTTCAAGTCATTAATGTCAATTTGTTCATTTTAGCAAAATACAATTAAAATGTTACGTGTTACTTCCCTAACATATCTACTGTTTACACAAACGTTGATCATACTACAAACAAGACAAAACTATAATGCTATAAGGAACAGAAATGTTTAATTCATTGTTTACCTGTGTCTTTAATCTATGATACACTCACCTTGCAAGTTTTTGGGTTTCAGTCATTAAATCATCACCTGACAGCCCATTTAGCTAACCAATGCAGGCTGAGCCGGAAAGAGAATTAATTAGTTATTATCTTGAGTCTTCGGGATTGAGTCGTTGATGAGTTCATCTCTTGAGTCTTCGAGTTTGAGACGTTGATTAGTTCACCTCTCGAGTCTTCGGGTTTGAGACGTACGTTCATTATGTGACAGCCCCGTAATGTTAACCTATGCAGGCTGAGCCGGATTAAGAATTGATTAGTTCATCTCTTGAGTCTTCGGGTTTGAGTCGTACGTTCATCACGTGACAGACACGTAATGCTAACCTATGCAGCGTGAGCCGGAAAGAGTCTCTTGAGTCTTCGGGTTTGAGACTCAATAATTCCAATACAAAAACTATAGGATGTTGCGCAAATGCTCATGCACGAGTGAACCAATCACTCGTACAAGATGACTCGTTGTTCCCGAGTCACATTAAAGATTCTTTCAAAATGAACGAATTGTTTAAGAACAACCCATCACTACTACCATGCCATTGAAAAAAAGAGCAGCAATTAAATGATGTACTTCTAAATTGTATCTATTATTTAAAATATAAACTTTGAGTTTAGATTATATTGCTCCACACATTCAGCTGAATTGCACTCCTACTTGCCTCACAGTTGTTATTCAGCAAATCATCACATTATTGTATTGTAACAGAGTTGGACTGTAGGGGGGTCTCTCCCATAATGCACTACTTTCTCTTTTACGGCGAAAAGTAAAAATTCGCCAAAATATACAAATAAATACAAAACAATATTTACATAATTTACCATTGAATTATTCTACATAATAGCAGCAGCAGATATAACAGTAAATTCGCCAAACATTTGCCAAAATATACTCATAAATACAAAACAATATTTACATAATTTACCATTGAATTATCCTACATAATAGCAGCAGCAGATTTAACAGTAAATTTCCCTCTGGAATGAATGTACAGTGTCTGTCTGTCTGTCTGCCTATCTATCTATCCATCTTGCCATAAAAATGAACCAAAAACTGGCCTTCAGAAAACAACCGTCTTTACTCTGCCAGTGTCTTAACATGTTTACCAGGTGTCAGCAAAATGAAACATGGTGTTATTTACCAAAATGTTGAAATTGTCCTTCAAAGGTAGTTTGGAAGATTGAGCAGGAGGCCATATTTGCCAAACCACCCTCTGTCCATCTTTGTCTTGTCCACCTATCTATCCCTCATCTTCTGGAGGACATGCTCACCCTGTGAAAGACCTTCTCAGTATCAGTAATGGATCTCTCTGCCGTGTGTTTGCTGTATGTTCCAATAATCTGCCTGTCTGTGTGAAGGAACAGATAGTGTCATGGTTTGTGTGCTGCACTGTGTCTCTGTGGAGAAAGGACAGGGACAAATAATGGCCAAGCTAGAACCCAGCAGGGACTCCAGGAAGTCCAGTCTCTCACAAATGACAAACTAGGCCTAACCCTAATTATGAGGTTATACTCAGTCTGTCGCTACTTTCAGAGAACTACAATCTAAGACCATTAATCTTAAATAATCTTAAATAAATATTACAGCCATTAGTTTATTTAAAGGACAATTCCTGTGTTCAAAGATAGAATGCCCAAGCCATAGTCATGTATATTATCCATGTTATTTGTGACACCCTTGATTTTCACACACACTAACCATCACCTGCTAGGCAAACGGGGGACCCCTACTGTGGACATTCTAATAGCAATGGAGTAAAAACCAGGACATGCTGGAGGCTTTGCTGTAAAATCCTGATCCTAACACCCACACTGCTTTCACCTAATTTAATTTTAACAAGGTAATAATCATGACAGTATCACAAAGGTCTGTCATAAACAGACGAAAGAGTGGGCACTGCTGATTCCAGACAGCTGTGCAACATCTGGAACATGCTGACTCTGCACATCTGTCATATCAGTCAAACGCATATTCTATAGTCCACTGGGACCTCTCATAAGGAATACCATGTCACTGCATGTATAACTCTACAATCTCCATGTTGATGGAAAACAGGCAAGCACTCAGCCATTAAAAATGAAGCAGGAAAACGGGAGACATTCTATCAATGTAAAAACATTTATGTTGTAATGGCACAGTTTTCTTGAAAGCTTTAAACGCCAAAGGCCTAGATATAGAACCACACTTCACTCTGCCATTATATATATATATATTTTACAAATTCTTTCACAGCATTTCCTAAATCATTCATATATGTTACTGAATACTTAAGATTTATAGTTATATGTTAGAAATACAATAATTTACAAACGAACTAGTTTAAGCAGTAGGAGTTATACTAAATAGAGTCCAATTCATTTGGTTTAGGCATTTAGTGACCTGCAATCCGATCCCAGCCCAACTTTATTTGGCAACATAAATACAAAATGTTTAAATAAGGTGAAACCATTCACAGCTATGACACAGAGGAGTTACAAACAGAAAGGCATAGGTACTAAACTATAGGACAGGGCAGGGTGGAACAAGAGATCAAAACATATAATGTGGAGTGAGGTGTGACTCGGAATTTAAATAAACAGAATGCACGTGTTAAAGAGGGAGCAAAACGGAATGGGAAATGACAGCTGTGGAACAAAACAGGATGAGACTGTTACACAATCCCCCCCTCTAGAGCACAGATCCCAAGGCACAGAAATGATCTGCCATATGACCTGGCCCAGAGGAGGGTGGTAATAGACAGGGAAAGAAAAAACAGACATGATGGGAGACACTACAGGGAACTGAGGCATGACCATGACCTGAGGCTCAACAGAGAACCAGGTTGGCAGAACACTGGGGGCAGGATTCTGGGACAGGGACAGAGAAGCTGACAGGTGTGATGACAGGGACCATAACACAGACTGGCATTGACACTGAGAGTTACAAACAAAGTGGTATGGGCACTGAATTGGAATTAAAGACAATGTGAGACAATAGACCAAAATAAATTTGGAGTGAGGTGTGACAAGGAATCCAAATAAACAGAATGCCTGTGCTATACTTAAACAAAGACTAGGAAACACAAAGGAATGGGAACCGTGGGATATACGTGGGACTGGGGAGGGGAAGAAAAAACAGACGAAATGGGAAATACTGCAGGGGAGTGAAGTATGACCATGACATGAGGCATGAAAGGGAACCAGGTTGGCAGAGCGCTGCAGGGTGGGAATATGGGGCATGACAACTGGGACAGGCATGAGGACGGGAATGCAACACAGACTGCTATAGACACTGAACATGGGACAAAGATTCATTATAGACATCCTGAGATGGAAACAGGAACACTGGGAGGCCCACGTGCAGGTGGTGCATTGATAGGAAAGTTCACTGTGATGTGGGGTTTTGGTGTAAGTGCAGGTTGGGTAACAGACTTGACTGGAGTCACATCTAGGGTTCCAGCCAAGGTAGTTGCCACATCCTGGGTAGCCTCCTCCCTGTTGATCAGGGCATCTGGCAGCTGATGGTAGGGGACCAGGGGACGGAGAGGCATTCAAAAGAGGACCAGGGGACTGAGAGGTTGGTGATGGGGGACCAGGAGGATGAGAGGCTGATGGCAAGACACCAAGAGTCTTTGAGGCCAGTGGAATGGGACCAGGTGGCTGGGAGGCCAATGATTTGGGACCTGGCAGCTGGGCATCCGGGTAGGCAGGCTAAGGTGCCAGCTGCTCAAGGCCAGAAGTCTGAAGGTCCAGCTGCTCAGGGCCAGGAGCCTGGAGGTCCAGCTGCTCAGGCCAAGAAACTGGAGGTCCAGCTGCTCAGGCCAGGAGACATGAGGGCACTGGACAATCAAACCAGCAGACAGGGACTGGAAACAGAGAGCCAGGAGACAAGTAGGCCAGCAATGAAAAACCAGGCAATATGAATGCCAGCAATGACGTGGGACCCTCCAATATGGCAGGGGGTGCCTGGAGTGTTCTGAAACCCTTCTGCACAGCAGGGGGCAACAATGGCACCTTGGGACCCTCTAGTGCACCCAAGGGTGCCATCAGTGCTGAGGACGTACTCTCTGAGGCAGTGTTGATTTGATGACAACCTCCAGAACACTCAAGAGCGTTAGCAGCTTTCTGGATCAGCAGATGGCATTGGCAGAGACATTAAATATCTGGTCCACTAGTGGGCATTGGCGGAGATGGCAATGTCCATTTTACTTTTAAAAAAGGCTCAACCTCTGAAGCCCCAGCCCTCCATGGCTTCACTATGTCCCTTGGCCATTTTGTGTTCTGAATCCATGAGCTGCTAGTGGAAGAGAGGCAGGGTCTATATCCTCCAGGTTGACACATTCACCTACCTTACCCAAGCACTGATTGAAAGTCCATTCTTCCCAGATTTGTTGCATCCATAATCAATTAGTTAAACTGTAATCTGTAATATGTATTTGTATATGAAAATATACATGTCAATATATGAAAAGAATATGAAAAACAAGACTTGTCAACATGAAACACTGAATGACTGTAGAAACTAATACTGAATCCAAAACATTTTTCAACAAACACACGATAGGCGGTGTGATGGGTTGACAAATTACAAATTCACAGACAGTGATATTAATACACAAGGCAAGACTGGCTATACATCATCTGTGATGGGGCTGAGTTAAAAACAGACAGGCATAGGTACTAAATTGGAGTGCAAAATAGAACATATAGAGCAAGGTATGACTGGAAATGTTTTACATGTAAACATAGACAGGTTGTGACAGAAAGGTGTAAAACAGAAAGGGGAAAGAGAAATATGAAACAAAATGGGATGAGACTCAACACAATCCTTACGTTGTAAGGTGGGACCTCAATCGATCTGACTAGTTTATCCAGCACATCCAACAGATGCTAGATTGTATAGAGAGGGAATTTGGAGGCCAAGTCAAAACCTTGAACTTTGTCATGTTCCTTAAACCATTCCTGAACAGTTTTTACCATGTGGCAGGGCCTACTATCCTGTTTACAGAAGGCCATTGACATATATAACATCTATATGAATTCCAGGATCCAAGATTTCCAAGCAGAATATTGCCCAGAATATTAGACTGGCCCTGCCATCTATTCCCTTAGGTAAGTGACACACACACCAAGCCACTGTCACCATGTGTTTTGAGTTTTGTTTGCAAATTTTCACATGCAACGATGTATCAAACTGAGGTGACCACCATTTGGCCACGTTGGCTTGGTGTGTTGGGTCCTCAGTGCATGTGAGCAGGTTTGAGTCAGATTCAGTACCATTTATGCCTGGTTAAGGTGGGACTCAACCTTGGCTTATGGCTTTAATTCCATGCCTATAGGCAGAAAACAGTCTTTTGTTTTTACAGTTTGTTTTAGGAAAGAGTTTTTGAGTGAAATGGCCTCCATGCCAAGAGCAGCAATTCGTAAAATGTCGATCACCAGCCAAACAGCACACATCTTTAAAATCAGACCCAAAGCATGCATCGACTTAGCTAATTACACATCAATCGGCTTTTTCCACTGCACGCACTTCTTCCTGTCATTAACTTGAGAATACACTCGCACACACACACAAACACACACACACAAACACACACCCACCCACACACATACATACACACACAAGCACAAACACACAAAGAGTATCTATCACATACACACATAAACCTAAGAGGCCAATTTCACATTGAGTAACTGGAGGTTTCAACATGGCTGGATCCAGTTTCTATGCTTGAGGTGATTAACTTTGTGGGATAACATGGATTACTGCACCACCACACACATACATACTCAGGCTCCCATTCACACATGTAATGACATTTCCCCCACTCAGCCTGGCCCTCTTGCTTGGCTCCTGTTAAGATATTCCATTGTCCTTCATGTTGCACCTCGCCCCCTTTGTGATAGGTAGGTAAGTGTGAAATTGGGGAATGTCACCTGTGTCTAAGTCACTCATTCACCCAACAGATGCTTGTGGGTAAGCAAAAGAGTGAGCTGTTGACATGCCGTCAGTGGCAGCTTAAAGTGCTAAAATACAGCTTTCTGCACAAAGGGGAGGGATTACAATTGAACAAAATACGGAGGGGGTAGGCAAAGTAACACAAACATAAATCTAAACGCTCATAAGAGAATCAGTGACATGTGTTGAAACCATTTTTCTTGACATGGTATTTTTAGATGGCTCTGTCCTGGCTTTATCGCTAGGCAACACTTTGCAAAAACAATCCATCTGGGCATGAATTTTCATATATTTTCTCTGTAACTTGAACATAGCAGAATATTTTAATAATGTAAGATATTGTACTATTTGTAACTGGTTTAAAAACTAAAGTATTGTCTGTTCTCAAGCTGCATTTTAGTTTAGTTTTATCAATTCTGCTGCAAAGGATATGATCATTAAAGACCATGAGGCACCAGATTTGAGGCTCAGGTATCGTGACTGCTCTCAGGGTCCTGTTTAAGCCCAGTGTACTAAACCTTTTACACCAGTTTCAGGCAACGGAGAGACACATTCTGTTCTTGTCTTATGAAGGAAATTGGTACTCAAGCTTAAATGTGCAGTCTATGGTCTGTGAGTCTGGTGAACACATTTGAGCGAGGGCCTAACAAAACGTGGGAGGTCGGTGCAAAAAAAAGGTTGGCGATATTACATATGCAGCTAATTATGCAATTTATACATTACATAAAATAACAGGTGTACATTTACGTTTGTGTCTCAAAAGACCAAAGGCAGCAGATGCAGGCTCAGGCCTCAACCACTCGCTGAACGAAATATCCGAGAAACACCTTCTAAACTTTCAGGACCAAATGACTGTCAGAAGTCTCAAGTATGCTGGTGAATGGTTACATGTACAAATCTACCATAAAATCATCACAGGCCCCATGATACATCATAATGTGCAGAACCATGATGTGTCCTTATTTTTATGCAACAACTGGTGCTCTCAAGCTACCAAGTAACTACATTACTGTCCTTGTTGCTTGAGATCTATTATTATAATATTGTTATATTATTATCTATAATTCAAAACATTATGTGTTGTACTTGGCTCTCAAGAGTCTAGCTATTACTCACAGTATTGCGGTTTTATTAGTATTGTAATGTTTAAATACAAAAGACATGTAAAAGCATTCAAAACCTATTCCCATTCCTGTTTACTGACTAGTACATCCCGAGTGTGTTTTAATAAGAAAATCTATTTGGAAGCAGTATGTCCATTAAGAGCCCTTGAATGGCCAATGTAGATTGGAAAAGCAACCTGATTAATACCATGAGACAGAGGCTGGAAATTGTCCATTTTGTTACTGCGCCTTTAAAAGTGATTCATTCATTCATTCATTCTGTAACTGCTTAATCATTACGAGGGTCACGGGTTCCCAAAGCCTATCTCCCTGGCCAACAGGCGTGAGGCAGGGATTCACCCTGGTTGGGTGTCAGACCACCACAGCTTTAAAAGTGATATAAGTAAATTAACCCGATTCTGACTGAATTCCTTGGAGGTTGCATCATCTGAGTGCAATCCATGTTGAAATTCTTATAACCCAAGCATTAATAAGCAGGATGAACCTGCTGTAACCTGAATAGGTAGATACACATGTGTTCCTGCTGATATGTTTGCTTTTTGGTTTTTCATGTTTCTGTCATTCCTCACTAACATTATAGTTATTTATGTTCAACACGGCTGAAAACATGGAATTGAAACAGGAGACTGAAATATGGTGTCATGGCCAGTTGCTTCCAGTGAAGTAGCACATGGCTGTCATCAACAGTATAGTGACTGATTTACTAGATTATTAATGTAGAATTATTGCACTATTATTAATATAAATGAAAATATGAAACTGCTATTCCACAGTCAGGCTGATAGTCCATGAGTTAAGTATGAGAAAACTACGAGTTACCTTTGAAGCTCGGTTCTCAAGGTCATGTGAGCTATATTTATAGTCACAGTATGTTGTGCACCTAATGGCAGCTAGAGTATAGAGGTGCATCATAAACATGGATCCAGAGTGAAACTTTTACAAGCTATTTCCTTCTTTTAATCTGCATACAAAGGTTCTGCTTGACCTTCAGCCATATGTTTCTTAGGCTGACTGCACACACAGCTGATGGTGTGTGTGCACGTCAGAGCAGGTGTGCCAGGTGTCTAAGTGAATGTCTATGTGTAAGACAAGGTGTGTATGCAAATATCAATCTGTTTTGTTAGACACACTGGCTCCTTCAAAATAAGTAAATGAAAAAAAAATCTATGAGAATAAAAAAAGACTAACTGACTTGAAATTTGTCCCATTCAAGTGTAATCCATGTTGAAGCATTTGTTTCTTTCTGCTCATGTCAGAATTTTTTTGAAGAGATCTCGATTGGGCTATGATATATTAAAGGTCTCTAAAAAGCCAGAATGGAGGAAATCTTTTTTTTGTGTTTAACAGGAGGGATCAGAGCACAACTTGAAAGGTCTGAAACATCTGTCTATAAAGGTCTGACTCTATCTGTCATTTTCACTTTCATTTTCAGTTTGTGGGCCAGTTAAAAAAATATCACATTACAACTATAACTTGAAACACTCACAATTGAAACACTCACATTGCTTGTTTTCACTAGAATTATGTTTAATTCAAGTGAGATTGTTAAATGCTGATTGGTACATACACTGTTTTTGAGAGTGTTCTACCATGTTGTAATGAATGATCGATGGGTCAGCCAATGATGAACCAATACACACACACACAGACACACACACACTCACACACCAGTCACAAACTCAAACACAATTTGCTAATTTTACTTGTAGATTTACTTGAATGAAAATCAGACTGTTTGTCTTCTTTTTATTTGTTGGTGTACAAAGTAATATTATTGTAAATGCTAACAGGCTAGCTAACACTAATGTTTTGGCTTTTCTGCCAAAAAGCAATTAGCAGCTTACATACCAGATGCATGGTTTCTATAGAAGTCATATGTCAGTGTGCTGTTTGTTGTGGCATCCCAAAAACCCTTCACGGCACACTGTGTATACATTAAATAAAACACCTTTATTATTTTTTTTATTTGAAGGAAATTTAGTGTCTGTCAAAATGTCACAGGTGGAAATCATTGACTCCCCTGTGGATGAAATGTTATAGTGCTGTGATATGTATGCATTAACCCCTGAACAGTGGCGACCTGTTTGGTGTGCCTTTATGTTTGTGCATACACAGGTTGGCTGGCACAGATTTGCATGTATGTGTGTATGTGTGAGTGTGTGTCTGCATGTCTGTGTGTGTGGTACACAAACGTCTAGCAGTCTGCTCAATGTCAATGTCTCCTTCAGCTGCTGAGGTCTTCCTAGGCAGGCTCTGAATAATTCAGCCTGCCACTTCCATCATCATAAGACCCAAAGCTGCTCCCCTCATCACCATGCCCTGTTTATCACTGCCACAGCCAGCCAGACGCCACAGCTTCATTACAGCAGGAGAGCACAGAGGAGAACGACAACCACGAGAGCAAAAGGAACGACAGGCATGAGCAAGAGAAATACAACAAGAAGAATGTCAATCTTGACTGGCAACCAAAAGATGTGGTGTGGTAACAAAGGTTCTTATTGCTGCAATTTGGATTTACAACTTTGCACTTACTTAAGTCAAACTGATGCAGCAACTCCATCACCAGGAAAAGCACGAAAGGATGTAAATGACTGAGTGTGCAGTAAGTACAGTGGTAGGAGTGCCCACAGACTGAAGTGTTTGGCATGCCGTTGCAGGCGGAATGTTTGAGTGAGATACCACAGAAATCACACACGCGTTACATGCTCCATTGCCTTGTGCTGATGGACCATTATAGGGCTAGCCATTTGAAGCACATTAACGTGAATGTGAGTGTAAATGTGTGAGAAAGTGTGTGTGTGAGTCTGTCTACTGCCACACACAAACTTCAGTTGGGTGCATTTTCATCCAGTATTCAACTATGTATACATAAACAAATGTCCTGGCTTAAAACAAAAACAAAAACTTACATTCTCACTTCTGCCCGGAGCTGCAAGACTTTTAGAGAGCAGCAGTGAATAATTCTTGTTTATTTTAGGTGAATAATGTTTGTTTATTTGATCTCTGACGGAATTGGTCATAAGCTGGGATCTATTAGGTTTGGACAACTGGGCAGTAAGATAGCTAATCAACTAAATTTGCCACTTTAAGCTTGTCCTTCAATACTTAAAATGGGTTAAAATAGTTCAAATATCAAAATTGTACGAAAGCTAATAAATAATTTTGTTCTCTCATGTATTACCAACAAAATGTCCCCACATTAACCTTATATTCATGCTTTCTAGTTTACTATTACTGTGGACGCACTTTGTCCCCACAAAGAGATAAAAACAAAGTTCAGGCATAAAGATACACTAACTGTAAAGCCCAGCGTGCCAAACAACGTGAAGCTTAGGGTAGTGACGGTCTTCTTTAAAATGCTAATCTAGTATCTCTTGAAGCGTGCCTCCACTGGGAGGAAAAGTGGTCCTAACACTGAGTTAATGATGAACTGAATGAACTAACATGTCTGTCCATTCCCCGTTCTCCACGGGTATTGGCAAGCCATTAAAATTGGTGCTCGTTTTACACAGTGGGGCACAGGCTAAGGAGGGCGAAGAAGCTTTTAAGAGAGGTAAGAGTGTGAAACCCACATAAACACAAAAGTTCTGATGTTCACACCTTAAAAAATCTGTCTCTCAGCTCCTGTTGCCCACTCACAAATGATTCTTCACTTGAGTTTTCCATTTCACACCACGCGTTTCTGTTTGCTACTTTTACAAGCTGAGAGGACCATGCAGCTCTCCACAGTACACATCTCATCTACCAGTCAAGCTCAAGAGGGCTTCTATGATCCTGTGTACTGAGTCACTAACAGCTAGGAACAATGGAGAATTTATAAATCAGAAAATGATATAATGGCCTGTTTGCATACTTTACTGTCACAGTGAGGGGTTCTAATTAATTATTTCCATTTAAATTAAGAGTCACAATTTATATTTGCAGTCACCAGTTGTTATTTTCTGTTATATTATAGTTGTATACAATCTGTTATGTTCTCTAACAAGGAGAAAACTCTTATGCAGAAACATTACACACAAATAGTCCCTTGGGTATGAGTACAGCTCAGTGATTGGCTACACATACAGCACCAAATTAATCATTCACACTCTCCCAAATAGGATGAAAATCTAGATATTTAATATCTGTGAATCCATTGTTGTACCACACACACACACACACACACACACACACACACACACACACACACACACACATTTTTGCAATATAACACAAGCACCACAACATGAA
>JBBKCR010000018.1:8895072-8915728 GCA_037577295.1 Ladigesia roloffi
ACACACACACACACACACACACACACACACACACACACACACACACACACACACACACACATACATACATACATAAAAAAATGATAAATTCCCATGACACGTATGATGACACTTACAAGAAGCTTAAGTTTTAAGTGCGTCTCAGTGCATACATTAGTTAAAAAAGATCAGGCAAATATACGTACTCCTAAGTGTTAATCAGCCACATTGAGAAACACGGGTCTAGAATATTTCAGTGTAGAATATGCATGGTGTTTAGTGCATAATTTCTAGGGTTGTATGAGACACTTTCACCTTACAGTTAAAGACTAGTCTACTGGGCATTCTAAAATAGGAGAATTTTTCCTCCCACCACACTGGATGCCTAGGCATATCTGCTGAAGCTGGTCAAGTATGGATCAGACATGCCAATATTGTCTGCCAAGAGACTGTTTTGTTACAGAGAAGGCCAAGGGTGATGTAGATGAAAACTGGTGGCCACGTGCAGAAAACAGGGTCGGTCACTGTAGCACAGCCATATTTCATCAGTACTGTGTACAAATAATAGAATATATATATACAAATTTGTATTACTGCATTAATAGAGTAGCTGGAGTTCTGTTATGGAATAATTCCAACCAAGCACACTGCTGAATTTCTGATATATATTTTTTAAATAATGCAATTGCTTTCTGTTTGCCTGATGTTAATGATTGATGTTAATACACTCCTGATGGAAGAGAGCTGTTCTGGTTGATCATATTGATTCTGAGGAGTGTATGCAATGCTGTGTTACTTTTCATGTATTTTGGATGGTAGATGAACTGCTGTATTGACCTCTAATTTGCTGAAGAGCTTTGAAAATGTAATCTCAGGGTTGTAAGAGAGACAGTGTTCTAGCATCGAACCAAAACTAAAAGCACTGATAGAAGATCTGTAATTTCTAGCAGCAGCACATAACCAGTAAACGTTGACACACACTACCAAAGATCTGCCATCATTGTGAAGTTGCCCATTTTTTAAGGACCCATTTCTGCTCGTTGTTGAATTGTCAGAAGTGAACATCTGCATCAGGCCATGATGTGAGCCATTTAAATCATGCAGAAAAATTGGCAATTTACTAAAATTCCCAGTGGATCACTATGCCTGGCCCTCTTACTTAGGGCCATGCAGATGGGCACAGTGACTTTCATTACCAACTCAAAATGGGTTAATGAGGCACGCTGTTAAATACCTCCAAATCATGAGAGCATTCTCTAAACAGGGCTGTGCAGTAGCTTATATGGTTACAGTAATAAAGCCCAATGAGCCTCATCTACAGCCTTTTACTTGAACTCAAGCATATCTCCCACTGACCACAAGAGAATCACTTTACTTCACTTACTGAAAACTATCTCCATTACACAGAGGCATTAGAACTTAATATCATATAGGAGGTGATGCCTGAGACCACAGCTTGAGTGCCTGGGTTGTGCTGACAGATGAGATATAATGCGTTTGTTGGCGGGGTGCTGCAGGTACATTTGAAGTCTTGCTCTGCGGTTGAAATGGATGTGGTGACTAAGACCATCTCCCCATCTTTCAGACAGCTGAAGGTGTGACTGAGAGATGGGGAAGCGAGCTCTGAGGTAATTTAAGTTTGCTGGCACTTCCTGCACTCAAATTTCTGTGAACTCAATCAGACACTACATCCTGACAGTTCTGGCTTGACAAACTAATCCAGCGTACAACACACAGAATCACAAAATCCACCCTCTACTCAGGATCTCAGCAGGACCATGCAGCGTACTGGAGGCAACGATACAATACACGATTCATATTCATATCACGATTCCCAAGACTGATGCAAAATGTTCACTTACATGCAACACAGATCACACGCAGGAACACAGTGTACTATAAATGTCACAGAAACTTGTGTCATCCAGGGGCATAGAGGTAGAGGTGTTCTGGATAAGCAGCCAAATTCAGCCTTGTTTGCCTGTAATGCTAAAAGTGAGTTAAATCAAAGACAATAAATTAAAGTAATTTTACTAAATGATATGTGGGCTTGTAAAAAAGTGAATATTATGTTTATATTTTCATAATCAGAAGGAGTTATGTAGGAAAGACAAGGCATTTTCATCACCACAAATCAAATAGTAAATTATGGCCGCTTTGGAGACCTGTAGCTATATAGCTATACATGTATATATATTAGCGCTGTCAAGCGATTCAATATTTTCATCTAATTAATTACATGGTGTGGCGATTAATTAATCTAATTAATCGCATATACATATAGACATTACAAGAAGCAGTTTTTTATCATTTATTATTGAATACAGGTCTATAACTTAGGCTACAATGGTCATGACATTTTTAATACTGACTAAACCAAACCTATGAATTAGGTTAGAGTATATGACAGTTTTGATAACCTACGTCTCCCAGCTCTCTCTAACACACTCTGGCCACAGCGCTGAGACTCCGCCCCTCTGGAGGTCTGGATGGAGAAAGCCAATGCAGCTACTTCCAGTCCATTTTCCCCTCTCCTGCTGCCTCTAGCTCCACCAACAGCTCTCCTACAGACACTATGACCACGTTCACCACTTCCACACACTTTTCCGATTAGCAAAGTGTTAAAATAAATGTGTTTGTGCTTCGTGATCACTCTCTCCTTGCATGCCCGCGCAGCTGCGCTCTAAATTTGAAGCAGGAGACACGTGAGCGTCTTTTCCAAAATGCAAATATTCCTCTTCAGAGTCAGAATCGGCAAAAACATTCACAAGACATTATTTATTCGCCATTTTGGCGTTTTTTTTCTCCCAAATCTCACTGAACTGAACTGCACTCTCAGCAGTTATCTTGGACTCGCTTCTCCTGCTCTTTACTGGAAACTTTGAACAGGAAGATGACACATTAGTTGCGTTAAAAATATTAATGCGCTATTTTTTTCCGTGATTAATTAATCTAATGAATGCGACACATTCCCAGCCCCAATATATATATATATATAATCACCAACCCACAAGTTTATCGAACAATAAGCTGCCGTATTGACTGACATTTGGAACACAGCCTTCGCCCTAATTTTCAATCACCAAATCTCATTTCCTCAGTGTGAAATTACAGTTGCAAAATGCATATACGCCTAGAGACTGCTTATCTTCATAAGTACGTAACAATAGCATGTCATAGTTTTTAGGCCTATTTTCATGAAAATCACTCCTTACATTTGCAGAGATCTGTCATTACGCATGTCGAACAGCGGTGTTGTCTGCCACCGTTAAAGATGCGGTGAATGAGAGGGCTTAAGCTTTTCTTTCCCCTCCCGATAAGCGCATTACATATCTGAGCCATTTGCATCTGGATTGTGAATGTCTGAGGCGCTGCTAGAGACAAAAACAGCTGAAGAGGAGTAGGACTGCAGCCATAGGTTTACTGACATAACAGCCATTCAGAAGAGGACGACACTGAAGACGGAAGCCAAAGCCTGGCGATCCTGTCACATCACTTATGACTCAGACTTTCAGCTTAAAGAAATATAAAAATAGCCTACATGCCCCAGCACTGGAGCCACCGTGTTGAGCATAATGAAATATTTAAAAATCAATCAGGCTATTAGCAAATATTTCTCTCTTGTCTATACGAAAGAGCTTAACATGTGTTCATATGCTGAGTAAGCTTCAAGAATACCAGTTAGTCATGTTGGATATTGTCTATCGATAACTGTCAGTTTTCTCTCATGTAATATTCACAGCAGTAAATAATTAACAATGAAGTCAATAAACCAGCAAGTAAGGCACTAGAAGCGATGCACATTCTGTTCAGGCAGATTGTCTATATAAACCCTGGGTGGTTTGAGATTTTGAACCTTCCAATGTCTCCATGAAGCCAAAGAATGTGCTTTAGCCTTGTTCACACAGTCATAATACGAACAAAAGCATGGTGCTTTCGTTTATGCTGCAGCTCTTGAAGCACCGCAGAGAGAATTTTACTGACACACTGTAAACCAAGGAGAATCTTTTCAGAAAAAATGAGAAGGCCAGCATGTCTACACAGAAAAGAAAAACTCAACATTTTATGCCCTAACCTTGATTGCTGTGTTGAACGCAATTTGTTTCAGTTTATTTCACCTGGAAGGATAGATTTTCTCCCTGCAAACCTTGTCACAAAGCAGATTAATTGCTCCCTGGTTCCCTAATGTTGTAGGGAAATAGCATATTAAAGAGAGACTTCAGCAAAATTTAAAAAAAAAGAAAGAAAAATTATATATTACCGGATTGTAGTGACTCAGCCAAGACATCCAATGCTTCTCCTAAATGTTACACTGGAGTAATGAGGACAATGCAGCCAAAAAGTAATGGTAGACTATTCCTCGCTAATGCACTGTAAACCTAAATCATCACGCAACAGCCATAAACCGTGTTGCAGTTATCTATTCAAACGACCAAAGATACGGAAACGTCAGGCTGATAGTACTGCATTAGCTAGGCAGTGTACTACTGATCATTTTTATAGAAAACTTTCTGACTTGCAATCAGTAGGTCATGGGTTCAAATCCCAGGACAACCAATAACACCACTGATATATTGGTACTTAATGGTACCACTGAGCATGGTACCATCCCCACACATTGCTCCCATGCACCATTGCCGTAAATGCAAGTCACCAGTAATTTTCTCTAGGATCAATATATGTAAAATAAATGTTAATAAAAAATAGAAATAAAACAGAGCATTATTAGTAGTTATACTTTGCACCATTTTGTTTCATGAATTTTTTACATTTTAGGCATTTAATGAGGACGCCTTTCTGCTTCTTGTCCTGTTGTGCTCTTCATTTTACAGAATGCTGAATTTTCTAATAGCATCAAAAACATTGTGGAAATGCCCCAGGGCTACTCAGACATGAAACAACTTGTACGTGCCTCTTCTGACCACTGCAAAGAAGCAAAGTTAATGCCCAACATTTTCAGTCACGATTATTTTCATTCAAATTAAACGAGTATGTTATCTTTTTGACTCTTAATTAATTCTCTGTGTCACACAGGTCATAAACTTTTCTAAGCACCTGGGTCAGAAACCACCTAAGCGAGGTCTGAAATCCCTTAAATGTACTTTTGGTGTGCACAAGCCTAATGGTGAACTTCTATTTGCTACAGTAGCCCCATTACTTCAGTGCAAACCTGAGGAAAATCCAGACATGTCTTGGCTGATTATCTGCATATGAGAACGGGGGAAATAGTGTAAATTAGATTTTCAGCCAGCAGCCAAAGCAGAAGCTGGACAGGGTGAAAAATAGATTGACTGCTGGGATCCATGTAGTGCCCCTTGGTAACCCAATTGAGTCCCCCAGCTTCCAGCCATCCATGCTGCCACATCAACTCCGTGAATAGGGAACAACTCAGTGTTTCCATAGCCCAGGGAGACCTGCAGCCCCTGACATGCGCACAGTGATGTGTAACACAATAAACTCACTCACATTCCATGCAACACGTCTCCTAACATTCATGACCCAACAGATTGTCCATGCATCGCGTAGGACAGCGAGAGGATAGTCCAGCCTGAGAGTGAGGGAGAGGACACTAGTCTCCAGTTCCCATAGTTTTCAGGTTGCATTAGTTTTGGTGAAATATGATGGCCAGGCCTCAGAGCTGACCCCGGCATTGTCAGAGCTTGTTAGCGTCTCGCTGGCGGCCCAGGCGGGAATTCTGCCGCGCCGCACCCGGCCTCGCTTGCTACTGAACTATCTGAGGTCAGAGTGCCCGCAAGCCCTTTCCCCTGCCAGGCAGTAAGGTTAGTGTGGCAGCCCGCACTGCTGTAAGACTCTTACCATAATTACTGTTGAGGAAGTGTTGGCTGCAGAAACGAGAGAGGAGGGTCAGTGTTTGGAGGGAGAAAAAGCAGAAAAGGAGGAGGGCTCTGACTTCAGTGATTGGGTTTAGCAGCTCGGGGATGGAGCCGGGATGAGATTTTGGGGTCAACTCAGTGCAGATAGCATTTGTGGAATCGCACTTTATGATTTGAAAATAATTTCTGTAGTGAGAGACTCTCGGCATCAAGTTTCAAAACCTTTTGACAGTGTCCAGCATACCAAAATTCCAACAGAATGAAAAACAACATACCATGTTCAACATTTCAGGTTTATAATGCAGTTTTCAGTAGATCTTAGACATTCTTACAATTTTCCTAAACAACAACATTTCGTTGCATTCAACACATATATTCCACTCAATCAACATCGTGTATTATAGTGTTGGCATTATAACACACAACGTTGATGGAGGGGAATATGGCATGGCACATCATTCAAATCAATTTAGTTTGACTTTATTTGCATAGCACTTCTTAGGCCAGACACTTTCATAAAATAAATCTGGGTCCAGACCACTAATGACCAAGTAAAGGTTCATGGCGTCAAAAATAAAACCTCACAGAACATGAGTCAGAAACCCTTAGAGGAACCATGACTCAGAAGGGCCTGAACCCATCCTCCTCATGTGGGTAGTGGAGCTGTGACGAAGCTAGCACTAGATCGTAAAGAACACCAAGTGCACACACTCAAATCAAACAGGACAGATTTACCAGATGAGCCAGTGACCCGTGTTAAAACTCTTTTAGAAAATTGTCAGAACAAAGATGTGATGGCCTTTCAATTGTGTTACACATATACAGGATGTTCAAAAGAGCCCAAAGTAGGTGAGGAGCTTAAAAATACAGAACTGCAACTTCCAGGAACAAGTTAAGAGTTCATGCTGGGATACAAGCAGCTTCTGACATAATAGACAAAACAAGGAAGGAATGTACCAAACCAGAGCACACTTGTTATGAATATATACTTTTTTGTACATTTTCTGCTTTAATATTGTTACTGTAACATTGTTAATAAACAAATGAATCCACAAAAACAAACCCAGGCAAGGGTAGCATTCAAGTTGCTGTTGAAGTCTAACTTCACATTTCAACCATTTAACCAGTGAGACTCAAACTCTGCACGTCCTGATCACAGGCGAGCAACCTAACCATTAGACCAACAGCTCTTACAGACTTATGGTGCTTGAAGGGCTTTTCTATGCTCTCTATACCCTGCATGGAGATGGAGATTCTCTTTCTTAGAAATATAGAAACGTAACACACAGTAGACATGCTGACTCTAATACAATCTGAAGCATGGTGGTCGTGGTTGCGTCAGCTGCGTCATGATTGCGTCATCGCAGTTTTGGTCCAATTTTTTAAAAATCAGTGTCCGAATTTTCGGTGCATCCGTACTATAAACCATTTAAACAGTAACTGCCACAAAGAGTAAGCTAAACAACAAATATCCTAGTATTTTGGCCCATGTCCGGTTTGTAACCATATATGGCCCATACAATCAAATATTAAGTAATGTAATGTGTTGGTCAAAAACCACAGGAGGGACAACTGATGTAGAGGTGTGTAGGTGTGGTGCCTGTAGTAAGTAAATGTCATATTTCTGTGCTTGCATTGTTTGCACAGTAACATGATTTTAAAGAGGACATAATATACTTCTTTATAAACAAGTTACAATATGTCTATGGGCTATACAAAACATGTTTATTAAGTTCTTTGCACAAAATCTCTCTCACATAAATAACTCTCACCTGCTCTATTCTTGACAGTTTCAGGCTCAGTTACATTGAGCCATTTAAGAGCTCTGTCACTTGTTGCTGGTCACATCCCACTCATCCCGCTTATGCAGCACATTTAACACACATGAAACAGAGGCACTCTCCAGCCCTATATGTTCAACCCTGAATCGGACTTGGAGCCAGATAAACACAACCCTTCATGTGTGACTTGCCTTTGCCTGTAGCCATAGTGCTCATATGCATGCTCGTAAAACAGACAAAAATGGCTGATCTTCAACTAATCTGGTGCGTGGGAGCTCGACCAATGAGGGGTGGGTTTATGTAACTGTTCTTATCCTGACATCAGTATAAGGGAGTTGTCCAAACGGCTCGTAGAAAACATGATTCCTCACACCAAAATCTTTCAGCTTTTTTTTTCAATGCTTGGAGTGTTTATAGGAGCCGTAGAGACCCAAATGGAAATAAAAAAGGATGCAAAAAGTGAGTTTTGCATAATGTGTCCACTTTAAACTCTGTGGGAACAACTGCTTGTGTACGCTAATAAATCAGTTTATCAGGTGGCATGTTTTTGTATTTGAAAGAAATTCGACTTTCAGAAGTACCATTTGCTTTTAATGTCATTTGTGTTTCGGTATCACTGACAGAGTGCACAGAAACAAATGACTCTGAAACACAATCTATTTAACATCCTGTCCTAACTCACCACCACAAAACAGCACGACAGTGTTCTGGTGCAGTTCTGTCAATGTGTTTGCATGTGTGTTTGTCTGTGTGTGTGTGCATGCGCTTTCGCAAACAGGCATGCATCAGGTACATTGCAGCACTGCTACTGTATGCTCATAAATAAAGAATAAATAAAAAACCTACCTACCTAACAATTTCTATTCCACATCTCTATCTTTATGAGTGCCCAACAGCTAAAATAAAACCTCGATTCATTTTACCAAACTTCAAAACAAAGTATTGTTCTGAAGTAAACTTTAACTCAATCTTAAAGTGCACTTCTGCTGCGTCTCTAGTGATGACAGGTAAGAAAAATCTCAGTCTGCTCAGTCCAGTCAAACTCGAAGAAGTGTCTATTCAAATTCAGCAGAAGGTGTTTTCCTATGGCGTGTGAATGAATTCTTCCTCATCTTTGGCTCGAGATCAATCCAGCCGCACTAAAAAGCCTTTTGGGGCAGCAGAAGGAGGCAGGGCTGTGTTTAGCCTGAGCGACAGGTTGGACACAGCTGGGTAAGATGTTAACATCCCTTCAGCTTTGCATTTCGAGTAAGGCTGGACATTTTTTGTGTATGTGCTTCCAGAAGTTGTTCTCAAATTTTTAGGCCATGCACCTTCTTCAACATCATAAAATAAAGTGGTGCACTCTTCCCCCAACAAAAAAAGGCCAAAATCCCCAACTCCCATACCTGTTAAAAAGAGATTAAAGCCGCATGAAGAAACCGGGCTCAAGTTCATGAAGACTGAAACGGCCAAACAACTGTTGAGGAGATCAACAATATAATGTGGCGGGAAAAAGTTTTATTCTATATAATGAAATATTTGCATTGAGTTTAATCCTAAACACAAATAATTTGTAGTTATAATAACCAATTATATGCTATTTGATGATATTAAAACAAGAAGTGTTTGATATACAAATGAAACATAATAACAACATTTTGAAAAAACAGCAAAGAAGCTGCCGAATAAATATTTTATGAGGGTGAGTAGAGGGTTAGGTCCTTCACAGCCACAGAATGATGGCCACACTAAATATTTGCATTGAGTTAAGTAATACATGAAAATTATTTATTGCTATTTATGACCATAAAACCTCTTCGGCGAACAAATTCGATTATAAGAGAACAACAAAATGCACTTGACATTTAGCACTGCACCAATATTTCAACAAACTGCAACAAAGTCATGCAGGTCATGAGCCGTGGAACACAGAGTACGTGTGAGGGCAGTGAGGAAATTTGGGCCATTCAGGAACAGAGATGTTGTTTAGAGAAAAGGATGAAAAAAATATTTAAAATTGAAGGACTCAAAAGTTCACCAAAGTAGATCAGTCCAGAGGGTGAATTCCCCAGCTAGCTGGGAGAGGGAGAGAGAGGAAGAGAGATAAAGAGACAGACAGACAAACAGAGTCATGAGTATATCTTTGGACCCTACAAGCGAATAATAAGTAGGTCTACATGCCCCAGTAATATCACTGGATAAATGGCAGTGCTCGCCCATGTTAAGGTGAAGGAGGTGTTGGGCATGGCGGTGACTGCAGACAGTTTAAGCCTCAGGTCTTTTACAATAGTATCCGGTTTCTGACATTTAGTATTAATTGGTGTTAAAGTCATTATTTTATCTGCTATTACAGTGCAATGTCATTAGATTACAGTGCACTGGAATTGTATAAAAATGTATTGGGATGCCTTTCCATTGCACCATCAAGGATTTTAATGACATTGCATTCGAAAACATAGATGTCAAAACGGAGTTGCTCCTCCCCTTGCAGCTATTACAGTATTGTTTTGTGTGGGAACTTTCATTCTGCATAGCACTGGGAGACAGTCTGCAAATGAAAAGGACTTGGGTCTACAAAGTTGGAAGCATGGCACTGTGCAAAATGTCTTGGTATATTGGAGCAATAGGATAGCTAGGTCCATGTGTCCAAATATGTTTGTCCATACCGTGAATTTTTGACTGCATGTAAACATAAACCAAATCTTCAAGCTGTTTATTTCACATTTTTGATTTTCACTATTATAATTTTTGTCTAGTGCACCCCCAGAGGCAGTATACTCCACGCTTTGGAAACAGAGGCATAGAGGAACTCTTAAGTATCGATACAGCAGGTAATAATTCACCTATACAACATCTACTACTAACATGTTAACACAGAGTGCAGCACACACAGCCCTCACAGCCCTCACTTCGCGATCTCTGAAGATTCCTACGTTACGCTCCACAGCCAAATAAAAGGAATCCCATCCTGTTATGTTAGGCTGTACCAAGTTTGCAGTGCTCTTCAACCACTTCTGCAGCACTAGTGCAGTCTGATTCCAGAGAGTATGAGACTTTGCAAGGGCTGACCTTCAAAGATTCTTGTAGGCCTATTTGCATTATTGGCATCACTATAGAAGCCAAATTTAGCAAATGGGAAGTGTACTGATGACTGGTACTGAAGGCCATCATCTTTAGCCATAATGTCTTCAATATTGATGAACTCCACTTCAAGAGAGAAGGGCTGATACCCTGCTCAATTCTATTACATGAGTAATCTATGCACTTCTTCGTAATTATCTGGAAACATGCAGTCATACACACCGCTGCAATAAAATACTGAGCTGACTAGCAGCAATTCTGCATTGCCTTCTGCATTTACCTCCTAAGGAAAAAAAGGTTTATCTCATCTTAAATGCAGTACCAGTTTGAGATAAAGTCAGAGAGGTTATACTGAGATGATTAGGACACATCCAGAGGAGAGACAATGATTACATAGGTAGAAGGATGCTGCAGTTGGAGCCACCAGGCAGGAGGCTGAGAGGAAGACCCAAAAGGAGATTTATGGATGTGCTTAAAGAGGACATGAAGTTAGTTGGTGTAAGGGTAGAGGATGCAGAAGATAGGACTAGGTGGAGGCAGATGATTCGCTGTGGCGACCCCTGAAGGGAATACCAGAAAGAGGAAGAAGAAGAAGAAGAAGTTTGTCCAAAGTCCTTCTTACCTTCAAAACCCAACAGAAGAACGAATTCACACTCTAAAAACTAGAAAATCTCCCTCTAGAGACTCCGCTGAAGGATGGGCACAAGCATTACTTCCAATGATATAGCGACGGTTACATTTTTCTTTGTGGCCAGTGGGTCTTTTTAACCTCGATTTGATATCATGATCTAAAAAAAGAGATGTTTTATGAACTGATTTGCACATGACAACATATCATAATGATAAATGATATATTTTTGCTGCTTCGTATGTGCTTTGCATCTATAATTAGGATGGCTATTTCCTTCACATACCACACTGTTTGTTGTCAAAGATACCTTTAATGTGTGCTGACAGTTTGAATATAGGGATGCTTCCTTTATAATTACATTGTCTTGCTGTATCTGTGTTCCTCAGCTTTTCCAGATTCAGCAGATTCACACACTAAGGCTGTCTGACAGGGTTATTAGTGTTTGGAGATAAGAAGGAGAAAACTTTTAGTGTGAAAAATATCACCTTTGTGCACACAAAATATTCATTTATCATTTCGTATCCCAATCCTGCCTGTGTTGTCACTGTTATTTTCTTGCTGCAGGTTATCCCAGTTGATAACTTGGCTCAGATAAATGAACGCTGCAGCTGTTTTCCATCTCAGTTTATCACTACAGATGTGCTCCCTACCTCATCGTGGCAAAATATCACTCCGATTGGTCTTCAAAGGGACACGTGGTTCAAGTTGCCTATATTTTGCAGGAACATTAAATTCTAAGGTTCATTGCTAACCCCCCCACATGTTGATGACTGGATCCATCTCTCCCTCCTTTAAATGCCGATAGAGTGATGAGTTGTTCATTCGCATTCACACATCATTTAACACCGATTTGCTGTGAGATGACCTCAGGACACCTGCCACCTGGCCCTCGTGTCTCCATGACGACCAGTCACTGACTGACAGCCATCTCCGCCTGGTCTCCATTCAAACCTGTGACCCAATCTGACACTGTCTGGAGTTGAAACACTGATGCCCAACATGCATACATTATCTGAAGGTCAACAGCAATGTGGATGATTTCATGCAGAGAATGGGCCATTTTTTATGGTTTTATTATAAACAGTAGTGTTAATACCCGTGTATTCATATATTCATTAAATTCTGTACCTGCTTAATCCTTACTAGGGTCGTTGGTACACCAAGTCTATCCCAGTGCCATTGGGCATGAGCCCGGGACTCACACTAGTTGGCCAATACCACTATATTGTTATTATTAGTAGTTTTAGCAGCAGTAGTAAAAATATTAATATTAATATTATCACAGAGTAAATCAGAAGAAAAGGTCAATCCAGTGCCCTATAACATTCTTTCGCCACGCCACATGCTCAGTCTTCTCAGAATTCCTATTCACAATTATGCATCAGTATGGCCGACTCTTTCCACAGCATCACACTACCAAGAATGAACCGATCAATACAGCAATGCACAATTACTGCAATAAAAAAAAACTATCAGCTAAATACATTAAATACATACACCAAATGGCCTAAATTATGTGTACTCCTGACCACCACACCCATATGTGCTTGTTGAACATCCCATTCTAAAACTAAGGGCATCTGTGGCCATCTAGCCTGTCACACTAACGGTCTAACTTGATCATGAATTGATGCTCCAATTCCAAGGCTATGCAGGCAGCTGATGCTCCTCAACACAAAACTAATTAGATCATGTCTTTATGGATTCTGCTTTCTGCACAGCTTGAAGAGAAATAAATGTCTTTAGCAAACTGTTGCCACAAAGTTTGAAGCATATAACTGTTTAAAGTATTTTGGTGCACAGTAGCATCAACATTACACCTCACTGGAAATAAGGGACCTAGGCCAAACCCTGGAACACAGCCCCGGACCATTATCCCTTATCCCCCAAACTTTAGTGTTGACACTGTGCATTCCAGCAGGAAGATTTCTCCTGTCATCTGCCAAACCTAGACTCATCCATCAGACTATATGATAGTGGAGCTAAATACATCACCTCAGAGAGCATGTTCGCACTGCTTTTCCCCACTCCAGCCAACGCTTGGCATTGCTCATACTGAAGTTAACCATACATACATACAAGCAGGAGACATGTCTGAAACATCGCATCTCTCGTTGGTGTGGTTCAGGCAACTTTTGTTGCCACATGAGAGTGTGTACACAGACCAGCTTGTGACAGAGGAGAAAATGAAGAAAGAGAAAGAAAATACTGAGATGACACTCCAGAGGAAACAACAGAAAGTGTCTAAAGTTTAGGATAATCTTGCACACACACACACAGACACACACAAACACACTTCAACACACAAATAAGTATGTAAAGAAGATCTACGGAGGTGTATTCGAAGAAATACATTCATTATGTGTTGGTTTTGTAAAAGCACCCAAAGGGAAAACATGGACGATGCGATGAAACATGGACTCACTATAAGCCGTCTGTCCACAGGTTTTTGCCTCCTACATGCCAAAAACCCTTCCAAACAGACAGTAAAGGCTTGTTATCTTTAGGACTTGTAGATCTGAAAGTTATTATTCACAACATAAAGGCTATGTTTATGTATAATTTTACTCATTTTTGGCATGTATGTATACTTTTTCAAAAGCATTTTTAATGTAGTTGTTTAGTGGTTTATTTAATTTTCCTTTCCAGAAAATGCATTGTTTAAAACCTGGAATTTGGCCCAGACAATGCACAAAATGGGTTTAGCTTTGACAGATATCATTGTATGTAAGAAACCAATTTGAATATTTTAGGGGACCTGTCTCTGTTGTTCTTTCATAAAATACTGGTTTTCTAATCTGATTACATGAAAATTCAATTTAATGATTGCTAAAATATTCAATAATTAAAGCCGCAGCGCTAGTTATACTTACTTTGCTATAATAAGGAGGGGCCTCCATGTACATTTGACAATATAGTGTACAATTATATGCATATATTATTAAATACATTGCACTTCTCTGCAGTGAAGGCAATTAAGGGAGTCGTATCCTGCAAATGGGATTTCTCTGCTGTTTACATCCAAAAACACTGAGAAAATGCTGTTAAAATGTGAACTGAGGGCAACTGCCTGGTTCCCTGTGGTTAGTTGTGAAATATTACAAGCTGGTCTGTAAGAGCTCCAAGACAAGACTGTAATATAGACTAAATTCTCATTACAGCACACCGGTTAACTACAGGAACTACAAGGAGCTGCTATTTACATATTTTCACCTCCAGTGGGAGTATACAACCTACAGAAACCTCCATGTTTTTCAGGCAAGGACAGAAAGGCAGTTATTAATGTGCCACTTGTAGCTGTCTGTCAGCCAAGAGCTCTTTTCTCCATCTATCAGTAGAACTCACAATCAGACACAAGTGGATGTCCTTCATTTATAATGATGATATTCCAACTAAGGTCCTAATACAGCAGTTTATTATTGATTGCAGTGCATTCTAATAAGCACAACACTAGAAACAGACACTAAGACAGGGAGCACTTATCAATAAACTGCTTGACATTTTATGATTACACTGTTGTGCGACACATAAATAAACCACCAGGTGAGATACTTAATGAAATCAGAATTAAACAGGTATTAGCTAATATCTTTATTAACGAAGCTTTTACATCTCTGCAATGCTAGACCATGTAGATGTAGCCCGAGTGCCTCCATTGGTCAGATGTGAACACACCACAGCACACAGAGGGAACAGCACAATTTTTTTCTCTGCTTTTAATTCAGTCACCAAGTGAAGCAGTGGGCAGTCTGGGGAGCAGAGTGTGGAGACAGTACCTTGATCAAGAGCACCTCAGTGGTGGCATTGGCAGTCCTAGGCTGCAAACAAACAAACTTCTGATCACAGGGGCATCTCCCTAACCACTAGGCCACCAGCTGTATCAGCAGGGGTAGATATGAACATGAAAAATATCAGACATAGCCATCAGCTCATTGGTCCTTGAAGAGCTTAATTTGTATATGATAAGCTCCTAAATAAAGGTCAATCTATGAGGTCAGTGGGGTCGAGGGAGGTGCTCGATTAAACAAAAAAGTGTGAGCCCTCGCCATAAAACTGTAAACTAGATTCTTAAGCATCAAATATTCTCAAATATGTTGAAACATAACAATATCATCTAAAATGTGAGCAGTTGCTAAATGGGTGTCATAGTCCAGTGGAGGTTGTAGGCCACTGGAGCTGATATGATTGGGTCCAGTAGACCACAGCTCACCCATTTTTGTCATGCCCTCCTCCCCTCAAAAGTCATTAACAAATAAACCACAAGCAAACAAAACCAAAAATAAAAACTTCCGAAATGTGACTTATTCCACTTTTTGATAGAGACTAATCTTTTCTTTAACACAAATGCAGTAGGTAAAAAAATCATATCACAGAAAAAACATAATCATGGTAACTAGACAGGAAATATGACCACAACTCATTCAGAAGTGCAAAATCAATCAAACAGGCCATATACCAATACATAAGCACAATGAATACACAGTAATCCAGCTCATTAGAGCTAAAGGCATGAATACCAGAGACCATTTGCAAGCATGTTACAGATATGTTGGGCATTGCTTCTTGACAGAAAGCTTTTTCTTTCCTCACAAATTTAAATCAGAAATTTCCTGTTCTCAGATAAGGCAGATAACTCACTGTTAAGGTTGAATTATCACTTTATTGTACAAACTGGCCGCGGGAGTGAAATTCAAGGTTCGGCCACCTGTGAATTTGTCATGCCCATCCAAAGCAGCAGTCCTGGCACTGCTACTGGTCACAAGCCAGTGGCTTAGCACGACATTATTAAGGTCTTTTAGGAGATGAACAATGACAGCAGTAGCGTGACTGATAAACAGCACTGGTGCTGATTTTATTCCCATTTCTGTTGGCACAGTAGTTTCTGCATAGCAAACAGCATGCTGTGTCCTGGTAAATTTTTTCATATTCTGTTTAATATTAGAGTTTCATGTTTCTTCTTAATAAATCTCTATTGATCATCAAATAATTGCATTTAATTCTGCAGATATGAAGGGTGTTGAACCCAGATTTGGCTATTTTCTGCCCATGGTGCTTAGCTTATTATTAATTAAATGTATATTTAGTTTATCTGCTGAAAATAGGCAGTCAAAAATACCAGATCAAACTGTTTAGCAACTCTAGGCTATACTGATTGGCACTGTAGGCCTTTTGACATTTTACGGCATGGCTACATAAATTGCCCATCAAGCACGATCCTGATGGTGCCACAACAAAGCAGATGACAGAGTTTGGTCATACAATTAACTAATTATTAATTAAGCCTGCTGTGGGCTGAATCAGCTGTACAGCAGCAGGGAAAATGTTTTCTTTTGTCAACCCTCAGGCTGGCATCAGGGATTCAATAGCAGGCTACTGAAAAACTAAGTGGTCTGAAAAATGAATAGCCCGAAACACAAGAGCATTTTGTTTTATTAAATATATAAAAAAACATGGCATTAAATGGCACCTTTAATGTAGCACACTGAAATATGAATAAATTATCTAAAATAAGCCTGGAAGCATTTAGCCTGCTATTAGTTTGCCAGCAATAAAACCTTCCATCCCCCTCTTCCAAAGTACTGCTGGAAAATGATACAGAACCAGAGTATCCAAATCATCTTCTTCGGCAACGGCGGGGATAATGGTAATAGTGTTGGTGATGATGGGGTTGATGGTGATGATGATGGTGGTGGTATTTCCTTTCCATTGCTTCTCACACATGGTCAAGCCACTGGTCAGTAATCAGAGCGCAAATGGCTCTGGTCTTTGAGCGAGTCTCACTGTGAAATCATCCCTTTCATTTTAGCACAGCTCTTTCAAAATGCTTCACAAGTCTTCATGTAGGATGATCCAGATGGCTGCCACATGTTGGTGGGGTTTCAGGTTAACTACTTGTCTTCAGTATAAAGAGCTGTTGCTAGCTATATCTCTTCCTGTTAGGCTCAGCATCCTGTATTTAACACATCTGTCCTCCCTCTGCTCTAATGATGCTGCTTCTGCAGTCCCTGTGCTCAACCCGCTGATTAAAACACAGCCAGTGCCAGCACAACTCATACACACACACACACACACACACACACACACACACACACACACACAAACACAAACAATATCTCCGTTGCTTCATGACTGAGTGGTGAAGAGAAAGATGAAAGTAAGTTCATCACTCCCATCCACCTCTGATTAGATACGCTCACGGCTCTAGGCAGGACAGAAAGAGGGAAAGAATGAGAAAGAGTGAGAGAGAAAGGGAAAGAGAGATAGAGAGAGAGAGAGAGATGGAGTGGAAGGGGGAAGACTGATTCTTCAGACCCTCTCCCTGCCCAGCGCCTCATAGGTCTTGTCGCTATACCCTTAGCACCACCCAGTGGCTGGGATCTGACTCTACCCACCAGATCTCAACATGTCCTCTGTGGCACAGCTCAGCTAATTAGTTTGGCCGTACTCCCCGCATTGTCCAGCCCCTAAAGGCCACTAAAACTCTCAAGCCACTGTGCCCCACACAGTGGGGATGTGCTGAACACAGTGGAACAGCCCAGCACTCTAATCCACACCAGCCCCCAGAAGAGAGCGCAGCCACACTCGTGCAAAATCAGCCCCTTCTCTCACTCCCCTCACCATAAAAGCACAGCTTAACACCTCGACTTTATGAGCAAACACGCTGAAGAAACAGGTCAGCACTTTTTAAAAGTGGTTTTATTCAGCCCCGGGGAGCCGTCTGCCGAGGCTTTCAGGAAACGGTGCGTTCAGCACCCCAAAATAAAGCCCAAAATAGCCTTGTGCTATATAACACACTGAAATTGTTTTTCTTCAACACCGAGCCTCTGGGATCATGGACTAATCTTCTTTAGTTCTGTAGAAAATGGCAGGTAACCAAAGTCCAAACATACCAGAGCGTACTGAATTCAGATTTACAGTCCTGGAAGAGTGATGTGCATGCCGGCCGTGTTATTGGTGGATTGGATTATCACTAAAGCTCTTCACATCCAAAGATAACAATCAAACAATTAAACTCATTAACACTTGGCTATTCAAGTGCTGACACAAAGAAGAGGGAAGGAAAACAGGCCTTTATTCCCACAGACATCAATCTCCCCACTAACTCAATAGATCTTGAAGACCTATAGAACAAATTTTGCCAAACTTACCCCCACACAGCCTGTCCCA
This sequence comes from Ladigesia roloffi, assembly GCA_037577295.1. Classification (NCBI taxonomy): domain Eukaryota; kingdom Metazoa; phylum Chordata; class Actinopteri; order Characiformes; family Alestidae; genus Ladigesia; species Ladigesia roloffi. The sequence goes on from JBBKCR010000018.1 coordinate 8,913,528, forward strand.
AACTTAAATGGGAATTACAGATTTTTTTACATTTCTGCTTTATTGAATTGATGAATAAACTGTCAGTGTGTCTATGTAAACTGATGCATTTTACATAACTTTATTTCTTTATTCATAGTTATGATGTAGAAACCAAAGGTTGTAACATCTATAATGTAAATAGCTATTTACAATCTAAAGCAAGCAGTGAATCAATATATTTCATATAGAGGTGAACAGGATTTTCCAATTTCTCATCTGCAAAATAGAGCTTAATACAACTCTAACTCGGATAAGCATCTTAAAGTGTGTTAATTTGGCAGTCAAGTCTAGGAATGGACCATTTTTTCTCCATATCAGAATTGTTTTTCATCCTCTCTCCCTCTCTCCCTCTATTCATATGTTACAGATTTTACATTGAGCATAATACTACTACGGCTTGACTCTAGAAAATAATGGGGAAATAACCCCCCACTGCTTCTATGCTAAAAAAGATATTTTATCTGGTAAAATAATATAGATGTCTGAAAAATTGTCTTTTGTCATTCAAAAACGGCTGTAATCCAAAGATGTAAAGAGGTTGGGTGTCCCATGAAAGAATTCCTTTTTAAATATGCAAAAAGTAATTTACCTCCTTACGAAAAAGACACAAAATCGGATTATATTCTGTTAATAACACACAAAAGCGGATTACATTCTGTTATCTATAAATACTGTGATTGATCAATAATGTGGACCCTAATCAATATGAACAGAGCTAATCAATAGAGTATACAAGTAAAAAATCCCTATAGTTTTTGCACAGTTGTTTTATACTGATGTGTTTGAGAGTCAACGGATTTAAACTCATTGTATCTGTTTGCTCACATACTTGGCCAACCACACCCCACTCAATTCACACACACATACACACCCACACACTTTCCCTGGGTGCTGTGTACTGTGTTTCTGGCTCCCCCTGCATCATTTGGTGAATGCAGAGAACAATTTATTGTGCAACAATGATTTGAACTATATGTAACTCTCACCTGTTAACTTTCTGTTATGTAACTTATTTGTATGGGGTGTCCAATTTTATCTGCAAAGATCGGTGAGATCGAGGCTTTCATGTCAACACTGCAGCGGCTTACATGATTAACTGCCAATCAAAAGACTGAGACTAACTGACGAAACTAATTAAATTTACTTTAAGAAACATTAAACCATTGCTTCCCAATCCTAGTCCTACTGGGCACAAAATGGCCTTTTTGTGCCCTGTCCACTTTAGCACACATTCAACCCATTAATGAATGAATTTACACACTCCTCATGGGCTGACTCAGGTGTTGAGTGCAAGGAAAATACAAAAATATGCCGAGCATGGGGTTGCCAGGACCAGGATTGGGAACCCCAGCATTAAACACTTCAGACATCTGGTTCCTATCAGCACTGCTGTGAACAATTACAACCCAGTGAGTTTCTCTAGAATGGTGCACTTCACATCAAGCCTCTCTGAATGACACTGTTTACATCTCAGAATCTCAGCTAGTAGAGGCATTAGGATGTTACCTGTCAAGCATGAGAAATTTTCACAGCTGCTTTTGACAGCCATAGTTTATTAGTAGTTGCTCAACTGGAGTGATTTATTTTACCTTCATTTGTAGAAACCAGAGAGGGTCGGTTTATTTGAGTCTTAGTCGAGTCTCGGGTAGCCAAGGTGCAAATTTAAGTCAGGTTTCGAGCCTTTCGGCTTTGAGGGTGAGTCTCTAGTCTTTAGTAGAGACTTTTAGTTTAGCACAACAATAATACATCACTGAAAAACCTTCAATCTGAAGTCTGAGGGACACAACTGAAGCACTTCATGCTTGTCACTGTCGGAACAAAACCTTATATCTTAAAACAGACATGTTTGAAAGTGAGTTACTGGAAAGAGATTATATCAAAATTGTGGACACTCTTCATTGGTCTGATGTTCATGAAATTTTGGAACAATATAAACAGCATTTTCAATTGGGTCGAAAAATATGACATTGTGATGGTGCACAGTTTGTTTTGAAAGTGGCAAAATATTATGTTTAAAAAAAGGGGCATAAAGACTGCGGTCCGTGTATTACATATGCTGACTAGCAAGAAAACAGCTAAAGTTAAAAGTTATAAAGGAATGTGATTAGAAGAAGAAGAAGAAGAAGAAGAAGAAGAAGAAGAAGAAGAAGAAGAAGAAGAAGAAGAAGAAGAAGAAGAAG
>JBBKCR010000018.1:8924323-8948450 GCA_037577295.1 Ladigesia roloffi
TTAGTCTCTGATAGTAAATAAAAAGGAAATACTGTATTTTTTCCGTGCAGCCCGCGGACCGGTACCACGTGACCCACAGCCTTGTACCGGTCTGTGGCCCGGGGATTGGAGACCACTGCTGTAGAACATTTATGAGGCCAAGCAGTGATGTTGGACAAGAAGGCCTGGCTCGAAATCTTTGTTCCAGTACATCCCAGAGGTGCTGGATGGGGTTGAGGTCTGGGCCCTGTGAGGGTCAATTAAGTTCTTTCACACTGAGCTTCTCCAGACATGTCTTAATGGAGCTCAATTCGTGCACTGGGGTACAGTCTTGCTGGAATAGAAAAGGTTCTTCTCAAAACTGTCCACAAAGTCAGAAGCATGGTCCAAAACCGCTTGGTATGCTGACCACTGAAGTAATAAGATTGTCCTCCACTGGAAGGAGCCTAGCCAAAGTTCCTGAGAAACTGATGTGACCCAAGACTTTTATCCATGTAGTGTAGCTTCACAAACATTCAGTTTCGGGAGTCTTCCAAGTGACCATCTCTAGATCTGCCATACCTGATTTTGTAGCGCTGACAGTCTGGAACACATTAGCAATTTTACACAAATAAAAGCCTGTTGGAACACGTACCCGAAAATTTCCATCTTCATATTAAATTACTGTGAGGGAGTCAGTGTTGAAATAATGTAAAAATATTTATGCAGTTATTTTTAATCTAGTCAAACATAAAACTTTATAAAGACCATCACGATAAAAAAAAAAAAAAAACTATTCCTGAGGGAAAGAGCAAATAATTCACCCGGACGGACCAGGAGAGGGAGACATAGCGTAATTTGTCAAACATCTATCCTGATAGGGAACAATTCGGCTGGGAAAAAGACTCTTAGCCTCAGGAGAGGGAAGCTAGCAGATTGAAGAAATAAATCCCTATTCATAGACCACCTACGTTTGCAATCCTTGTGGCAAAATATACAGTTCGCATTGATTCGGTGAGGCAAAAATATTACAGCTGTGGCTTATTTTATTTTTATTTCAGACATGGTAAAATAACATTCTGGAGTAAAGGCACATAGAGGAATTCTAATGAACACAATCACAGGGGGAGCGGATAAACACAGCTGTCAGTGTAGCTCATCATGACCATACATTACAGGTGAATAATACATTGAATATGAAAAACCCCACGCAAAGAGTGAATGAGGGATAGGAGAACACTGTACACAGACAACATTTACAACCTTGTTGTTGTACATAGCAGCACTGTACATTCAGTAAGTGAGTGTCATACATTCACACCCACAGAAAAGAAAGCATTTACACAAAGGCCCTAACGCAAACTGCAAAGAACAGGATGGTTTGTACAGATTTTTCTGATACGACATAAGCACAGCTGGTGCAGAGGCTGCATCTGAGAATCTGCTGTTCTGTGATTTGTGTGATAGTATGGAAATAACCTCGTTAATCTCTAAAGCCAGGCACTTTCTGTCATTGCTTTCTGTATCTGATCCCAAAATAGAAGATGACAGACAATACTATACAACACTGATCACAAACTTATCATAGAGTACAAGATGTGTATTTGATTTGTCTTCATTTTTATAGCGCTGTACTGAATATTTTCAACATTACTTAATATAAAGACCAGTGCCATTGGACTCACATACAAATTAAACTCATCCTTCACTTAAACCAACATAATTAGCATCAGGAGTGCTTAAAATGCAAACACTTAGGAGCCATCTTTTAGTGCGGTATTTGTTTTAGCTGACATAGTTTTGGAGGTAATTTCCCAAGTCGATTGTTTTTGGAGGCAGTCCAGAGTAAGAGGTCAGGAACGAGAAACTCAAAGTATTCAGTGTAAGCCACGGCCGCGACCACACAGAAGAAATTACTCTGATGGATGGGGATTTGTCATACGACTTATCCAGGATATTAAACATTACAATTAATCTCTTTCCCTAACTAGACCTGTTTCTTCTAGGCTTGTGGAAGAAGTCCCAGGTATTTGTACTACATAAACACACACACACACTCGCATATACAATCCCTCTGTCCAGCAGAGCTGCAACCTGCCAGTAGCAATTCCTCCGAATATCACTGAACAATGCCACAACACACACACGCTCTTACACCCTTGAAAAGTTAAAATTCTAATATATTTTTCAAATACAATATTATTAGCTTTTCTCCTAATTTTGTTTTCAGGTTTTTCTTTATCCTTTTAAATGGCAAGTATATCGGTTTGGTTGGGAATTCAAAAAAGGATTCAGTGAAATGTCCAAATGACAAAATCTTCCATTTAGCCCAGTTCAAGTTGATCAGCCGAGAAATGTGGTGTCCTTTTTTATTTTAGCACTGGAGCTAGCATTGCTAATAAACACTAAAATGGACAATAGTCCAAAATGTCACCATGCTGCTGCAGAGAGCCATTTTAGAAACGTGGTATTCCTGCTCAGGAGTAAGTGCTGATCTAGAATCACTTTTAGGGACAATATCATCAATGTGGAGGAATCTGATCCAGGATCAGCCTTTATTATTACTGCATTTTACCAGCGCTAGTATTGTCTAAAATGGTTCAAAGCAGTATTCTTACTGATTTCTATTAGGCCCTTAACCATATTGACAGTCTGTGCCACCATAAAGAAGAGCTAGATGCAGGTATATATTTTTTCATATTTAGTATTTTTCCTAAAACTATTTGGGTGAATTATGTTCTATTGACTCTGCACATGTCTTGGCTGATTCACTACACCTTTTAATTAAGTAAATCACTGTATGAATTTTATTTGTCTACAAAACCCTTTCTTTAAAGAACACCATCTGATAAAACAACAAAGAACATGACGGCAAAACATCTTAAAGCTTTGACTAAAAGGTCTATAAGACCTACCCAAGCATCAGGAGTGTTTGTAACACTCAAATGACAACACTATTTACAGCACAAAATCCTTCTATGGCTTCTGATAACCAAAGTACAGCATAGGTAGGGAACACATTAACATGTTTTGACAACTATGCCATTGACTGGTCACAAGTAGACAACTGCAAAAAGCAAACCTAATCCTCAATGCCTGAAATGAGAACATGGCATTAGAGCTGACAGTGTTTTGTTGTTTGTGTCTGTATTCAAGTATTATCAGGAGCATAAAGTAAAAACCTTTATGAATACTATTATCCCCAAGATATTATACATTTATACAATACACACATTTTGTAACACCGCTAATACTGCAGGGTATTTATTTATAGTTGACCCATAAAGATACTTTTTACCTTTATAAAGGTTTAAATATACTGTACATGTGTTAGTAATCTCTGATAATTCAGGTGTTTGTATGACTCCAGGTTTTAAGCAGTCAATTATTCAGCCCAAATATGCACAATTTTGTCCAGCCCTTAATTTAGCAGGTGTTATGTGAGCTGAATGAAAAAAAAAAACTTTGTATACAGGGGCAGCATTTTCCTCCAGATGTAAAGGTTTTTGGTCAGTGTTCATGTATTGCTACAGTCATTACGACATGCAGGTTCTGGTAGTATAACTACTTACCAGTAATCCTTATCCTTGTCTATAAACATGTCTTTAATGTGTATTGTCTCTTTTTACAACGGTTGCATTTCCTCAATTGTTTTATCGTTGTGCACATTGTTCACATTGTTCCAAATCCAATGCTGCGCTTATGATATCTTCCCACACCAGACGAGTTTTCAACCAGGTCTCTCCAAGCAGAAAAGACATCTTTTTCAATTCTAACCACTTTGCTTATATGTGTGAGATGTGTAGTCACACGCGGGATGTGGTTCAGGCATGTTTTTTTTCTGAATTCTGGTTTGGATCCTCTGTATTTTCCGGTTCCAGGTCTTCCAAGATTCTTTTTAGTAATTAAGATCTGAGTAGGGGTAGGTTCTGAACACTTTATGAATCCATCCTGTATAATGGGCTACGTTGACAAAAATGCTTGGTCGATTGTGTCGGGCACATCCTCTGCCATGGATACTTACGCCCACTATAACTTTACTCCCCTTCTCCTGACATACTAGTGGGCCACCATAGTCTTTCTGTTGGAAATACAATATATGTCCAGGGTTAAAGCAATCCCAATGAAATCTGAATTAATGTGCATGACATTGTTCACTGTGATAGTTTATTGAAAACCCCAAATAGATATAAATCTTCTCACCTCACACACTCCTTCATCCCTCTTTCCACCAGCACAAACTTTAGCATCAGTGATCTGAATATTCCTCCTATGCATCTGTTGGCAGCGTTCATTGCTGACAATGGGCAACTGAACGCTCTTTAATAATCCTTCATGCCCAGTACCTGGAAGATATTTACATAGTTTGATTATTATGTTGTGTTATGGTCCAATCTGAGTATGCAATCCAGATAATGAATTAATGCTTACCTTTAATTTCTCCCCAGCCATATGTAGAACACACAACACCATCACGAATTCTACAGCCAGCTACAGGCAGTTGGATGATCCTCACATGTTCAGTTATGAGGGCAGGTCTATTAGGAATAGACAGAGCAATTGGTGACATATACCAACTCTGTAAGAAACTAAAGTGAATGTTTAGGCTTCGAGCTTACTGTGCCAGTTGTAGCAGGGCAAGTCCAGAGCCCTCTGGGCCACAGACAACGTGAACAATCTTCCTTTCTTGCCTGCTCAAACTACTCTCATCTGTCTCATTCAGATGTGCAGAACCAAGCCACACCCTATACTCTGATAGATCAGCGACACTGAGGAAAAGACAGAAAATTATTGGTTAATGTATGTTGCCTGGAATTAATCATTGTATTCATTTGATTCACAAAAGTGTTTGAAGTTATGTAAAATTCTTCAAATGTATGGGATAAATTTACTGCCAATTTACTGCCTAGTGTTAAAATCATCAGATCCTTATCATTGCATTTTTCTGTATGTGATGTTTGTGTGCTTGTGCAGGAAAATGTAATTTAATCTAATATATCAAACACAAATTCCTCCACTGACTCACATGGGTATTTGGTATAAATGTACATATATGGGTTGCTCTAATATCTTTGGTCCCAAAGCATCAGTGGCTATGATTTGTTAAGTCAGATATGTAAGACAAATGATGAGAGACCTGGAGAAAGAACCCTTTTGCCCTGAGAAACTGGAGGTCAAATACAGGACATGATGTGCTTGTATAACAGGGCTGTAGATAATTACCATGAGGAGAAGCACTCTCTGTCTGTCAGCACCCACTCCTCACGAACCAGAGAGCCTCCGCACCAGTGAGTGGCCCTGAACAGATCAGCAGGAAAGAGACTGTGAGCCGTCTAAATGTAGCTAACAGGAAATTTGCGCATTATAAAACACTGCACCAAGCAGACGTTTAAAAGCATTTCACATATAATGCAGCATAGATCACTAAGAATTTTTGGGAGGGAATTTCCAGGGAATTCACATTGGGTACTTGCCATGCTACAAATGGCACATTGTTTAAAAACAAGATTTAGAAAAAGGTCCCACAAAGTGCAGCCAAGAGTATCAACATTTATTCCCACAATATTTACTGTGACTTGTTGTAAACGTTCTAATAATTGGAAATAAACTTTTGGAGTCATCGTAACGTTACTCACCCCTTTTGTATGCTGACCATCCAACTGCCTTCTTGAATTGGTATTGGGCCCCCACCCACTATTCTCACTTGCTTATGAACAAAACAGGAGGTCTGTGGGACTTCAGCTGGAGCAACAGAAACAAGGAGAAATGTCTATTTACATTTCTATGAAAACTGGTTAAAATATCAGTTAAAATATCTGTCATATCGCAATTAAAATATCTGTTTATTTGAATAAAAGCATATAAATTACCTTTTTGTGGTAAAGCATTTTCTAATGGCTCGCCTGCAAAATACACAAAGAACAATTACATGAACAAATTATTCTACATTTCATCATTAGCTGGCAAAGGACGAAGCAGTTTATTTAAACTGTTTGAGTGAAAATGTGTGAGGAATTCTGCATTAACTGGGACAGCATGTGGGATTACTTAGGCTTCACACTGACTGTGCATGATCTATGATTGTGAATCACTTCTGCTCAGGTTATAGTGTGTGTCTGTGTGTGTGCAGGGGCTTGCAGCAGAGACAGAGGAGGTGCTGACAGCCAAACCCAGGTAGACTTTACTCTCATTAATTAAACAACAATTTTTTAGGAAAGTGTGTGTGTGTGTGGTTTGAACATCATGGACCACATGCTATAAAGCCCAAAGCGTTGATATTAGATGTCGAAAGTGCAGTGCATGTGACTGACCAAGGGGCCAACCATACCCAAACTACAGAAACATATGACTGAGTTAAGGTGCTTAACTACATTTGTAATAAAAGTAAAAGTAGTCACTAGAAAAACACTTTGCTCTTGTTTGGGTTTAAATAGAGCAGATATAAATGTATAAAAACGTTTACAAAATTGCATATTTTGAGGCCAAATGGCCAAGAGTTTTCAGACAACCTTCAAACTAAATTTGAAGTTTGAAATTTGAAGATTGAGGCAGCAAATAAGTGTATATATCTATGTACAGTGTGTGTAACTCACAGAGCTTGACTGTGCAGTAATCCCAGGGGATAAGAGAGGTGTTGGTGTAGCACCATGGACCGTGCTTGTCCTGGTCTGGATTCCTACAGAAATTTCCTTCCAGTTCTTCACTCAGTGTCACCATGTTTTGCTCTTTTCTGAAAACGGAAACATTAGAAGATTCCCGCTTAATGTAAAACAACGAAAAGACAAAATATGAAAGGTTATAAAATTGACTCTTTAACTATATGAAAATTTAAGTCCTAATATTTGTATGTGCTTCTGAAATAGAATACTTTAGAGGGCAAATCCATTCACCTCTAACATCATGAGCAATCTAATTAGAATGCATGAGTAATAGATTCTCTTTGTATATTTGCTACCAAAACTGTCTAGCTGTGAGGTTGACCCTCTGGAGGAACAGAGAAGCATTTGGCTTCAGCGTTACTCATGTCATGACCTCTCACTCAGCTCTCCCACATTAACAGCCACGAGTCCTCCACATTCGGGGAACACCACTGTCAAAACACTGCAAATTTCCAGCAGAAATTCCATATGAACAACTAAACCCAAACACTCCAGAGGCCTGAGAGGTTGGACACTTCAGTCTAATTTCCAACCAGCTTAACACCAGCACAAACCTGAATGTCTGAGGTTTTCCTGTGAGCGGCCTCTGACCTGGCTGTGAAGTCTTGTAGGGTGTAAACCAAACCATGAACCTGACCACCTTTGATGTGTGCATGGCAAGAGGTTTGTCTGAGGGAGGTCAGAGGTCAGTGCTGAAGCACGCTGCTCCAGCTGGGGTAGACAGCCTGTAATTCTTGGGGAATTAAGTCACTCCAACTGCCACATTTTAACATCTATTAGAGCTCTCTAAAATAGGGTTCCTCCACTAAAATGTGTTTTTCTTCCTCAGAAAACTGCGAGAGGCTTATTTTCTCAAGCAAGACAAATACACCCTGACAAACCAGAAACCCCTGTGCTTTGTTTCATTACTCTGCTGGGTTTTTGCAGAGACAGGGGGGGGGAGTGACTTTTGACCTGGAACTTGTTCATAAAACAAGGAAGTTATTTAATGCCACAGATTTCAGTGTCTGTGTGGAAACGGAAATTCACTGGTGTTTTGCCCTGCCTGTTTAAATCAGAGAACACACACGAATATATCTGACCTTAGACTAAACAGTCCAAATGGACACTGGGTGCTATATCTTACTGCACTTAAGTTAAAACTCTGATCATACAGAAAGTTCAATGAAAAGAGAAAACAGTGTATAAAAATAAAAATGCCTGTTCATGTTCCAACTTGCCTATCCCATTAATGTTATTACAGAGCTGTACTCTTGAACCAAACTAATAAATAGATCACTCCTCTCATAGGCAGCATGGATGCATTATGAGACTGTCCTTGAAATCCTGCAATGAATAACATGTAGGAAATGGAACAAGTTTTGTTTCCATGGTAACTAAGTGAATTATCAGAGGCTTAAAATGTTTGGTGTATAAAGATACATATTTATTGTACTGTATTGTACTGTAAGGTGCAGAAAAAATAACTGTAATTAACACCTTATGTCTCACTCCTCGGCCTCATATTGATTCTCAGCACAGGATGACATCTACTCTACACTTTGAAGCTTCAGAACAAAGTCTCACCTCTCAGAATACTCTTTCCATGGAGCACAGGTAATGCCTGAACGAGTCTTCACCTGCTTGCCTCTGTATGTCTCGCCATTGCCTGGATAGCACCCTGAAACACCACAGGAAAACATAGAAACATGGTCATTAGGGAACAGATTATAAAGTGTAACAGTGGATTTTATGCTAAGGCCTGATGTACTTTTGTCAGCATTCCTGCTCAGACTTTATTGAATATTCAGCGATAAATTCTGTAGTCGCAGGGTTCTCATCAGGCTGGAAGGGCTTACAGAAACACACAATGGTTCTCTATTCCCAAAGGTACCAGAGGCTCTTGTCCCAGTGGCCCCAATCAGAACTGCAGCTAAATCGATTTTAGCATCAGCGCCTGTGTAAGTTCTCCAATGCAAGATCCCCTGGGCCCAGCCAGTCTCATGTAGCTGTCAATGGTGATTAATGTTTGAGTCATTCTGTCTCCCACACTGCTGTTTTCTATGGAGTTGGGACTACAGGGACAAGGCTTCACAGATGTCAAAATGGGAGAAAAAGAACAAAAGCTGCATCTTTTAAGAATTGCTGCACTAAAAGAGAACTTTTATAGACATTACAGTCTGTAAGACAAAAGAAAAAAAAAAAAAAAACATGGAATATTTTAGTCTGATGAGTAAAAAAACAAACAAAAAACAAAGGCTGATGGGTTTTAAAAAATGCAAAAATCAAAGGCAAATGGTCTCTTCCAATTCCTTACAGAGGCTATTTAAAATTCTTGGAGTAAAAGTCAAAGGAAAGGAAGAAAAAACAGATGATGCGAATAAAATAGAACAACAGTGTAAAGCGTTTCCAGAAAGTTAAGGCTCCCTTTTAATACCCTTGATTTCAAAAGAAGATTTTGATGAGCAGGTATCTACAAACGTTTAGACTATTGTGTATGAGCAAGAACACAAACACAGAATGTCAGCTATGCACAGTTAGGCAATGCTGGTCTGTAGTAAGTTGAGATTATCATAAAGGGGGGAACTATAAAACCAGAAAAGGATAAAAACTGTTTTGAGGATCTTACCCTCAGTTTCAGCAATCGTGGCCCCACAGCGTGGAATGTTCACACAAAAGGCCCAAGAGACGTTAGGGTCAGTAGTGAAGCACCATGGAGCAAGACGACCATCAGGATTCCTGCAATAGTTCTCCCTTAGGTCTCTGCGTATACACACATACACAGTAAACAACACACACACACACACACAAGTGCACACGCACATAAAGCAGCATTACAGAGAATATGTGGCATAGACTAAGAATGTGTTTTGTTGCACATATTGAGAATACCAAATTTGAACAATTCCATACAAAAAATCATATATATTAGTAGACTCAATGCGGCTCCCAGATAGGCACACTTTGAAAATGATAGATGAAAGACAAATAAGAGATGGGAATATATTAGGGTGACTTACTTAATATAATAAACTAATATTGAAAAACAGTGCCTCATAATGGTGAAGCTTGATAATTATGTGCTGGTCAACTCTGTCTGAATGACCACTTGCCTGTCATTAGCCAATACATGTAACATACATTAGCATGGCCAGAAATTCCTCCCAAAAAATAGCAGAGAATACCTTGTAACAAATGTCACCTCTTGCAAGGAAAACTGTTCCATTAAACATAAAATTTCTAGCTAGCTAGCACATTTAGATTGGGTTATTTACTTGCGTTGATTGTACCTTGGATATTAAAATAGCATGGGCTAGAGAAAAAATTGAGGCAGATTTTAGAATGCTCATGGCCTTATTAGTGGTGAATTTTGCTGCAATACAGCACCAAAAGCTAAACAAGATATCCCCAGAGGTGTATTCACTTTATAAGCTCATATCTGGCCCCATGAGACATGTTCACTAAAGCATAACAATCCCACTGCTACTGCGGGTATGGTGCAACTGTTGAATATCTGAGAAAAAAATGCACAGTACAAATGATTACATCTACTAAATAAGAGTTTTCACAGTTGAGCACTCACTTGCAGCGGTAATCCTGGGGTAAGTAGGAATGTGAATGGGGAAACTGGGTGTCCCATCTTTGACAGGTTAGGCCATCACGAGGCACTGCTACTGTCCCACGATACCCCTCTCCATTACCATGGAAACATGTAGTAGTAGTTTCAACATCACTATGGTTATCAGAGTCTGAGAAGGAGGAAAACACACATAGAAAGAGAACGAGAGACAAAAAGACAGAGATAAACATCACTCCTTCTGCATGATAAATGATGAATCACTCTCCCTCTACAACTGTGCTCGTTCAGAGTGCAATAACAATAGCCCTGTTTTCCTTGAAAAAAGGCAATGCTTCCCAAGTGAGTCAAAGCAGTTGCTTAGTAGAACTGATAAAAACAGCTGACAGCAGACTTCTGGAAAAAGCTTAATTCAATTCTTCATAGACATACACTTTAAGTTTTCAACTCTCTATATCCGACCACATTCGCTGATCAGACACAGATTCTACGGTCTCAGAGTCTGGAGTTCCTTCAGTATGTCTGATATCCATAAGGCCCCTAGCTAATGAACCTTGTGGTCAAATGAACATTATATAAGCTTATATAAGCTTATATAAATGTTACGTGCACACACATATACGCATACATGTGTGTATATAAGCATGCTTTTAACCAGGCTTTGCTTGTTAATATTGTTTGTCCAAACTGCTGCATACTCAGGCTGTGTCGTGTAGGACTCATTAGTAGATAGAAAGACAGGACAACAAAAACAATAGTATACTGTGTGCTTCATGTTTTTCTGTGTTTACTGCAGAGTAGCTGGGTAGGTTTTAAGAGTGTATCTGGCCCTAAATAAGGAGTCTAACAGTCAACAAGCACATGTTCCAAGTGGACCAAGGCCATCTAAATGTGCACACACAGACATTAATCGCTTTTACAGGCCTTGTGTGTCAGCAAACACATTGTTGTCATACGGTCATTGTGTAATATCTAGAGATTTCTGCACTAAAAAAGGCTTTTAAAAACATGATCTGCTCTACCAACCAAGAAAAGACAGCAGGGCAGATGCACATATTCTGTGAGATATCCCAATTTGGTTCTTTTATTTTCTTTCATAAAAAACAAATTCGGCTTGAACACAAGCCTAGCTCAGCGCACATCAGGCCTGTGTTTCTGAATCACGGCTCCCTGAACCCCCACAATGTCATCTTGGTAATGAAAACAACCCCCAGCAGAGTCGGAGGAAGCAGGGACATCAGGTTAGGAGAGCTGAGAATGCTGTGGTGGGGGGTAAAACCTCCACACGTGTTATGTCTTAAGGATGGATGGAGGGTTTACACAGCAATCCAAACCACGGCATGGAGTTCTCATGCAGATAAGGCCATGCGCCAGTGCGCTGATGAGAAAAAACAAATACTTCGATATTGGTGAACATGAGAAGCAAAGAAGCCTAGCGAAGAAAAGAGTTTTATGAGCGAACCTTCCACTCCTCTTTCTGCTGCAAACAACATTCCTGTGAGGGTCCCAACAAGAAGGGAGCTACCAGAAGAGGAAGCTGTAAATTTTGCTTTTTTTTTCCCCTTTTCTTCTTTCTATCTCCTCATTTTCTGTCACATATACACACAAAACACACTCACCACACTGTTTGATGCTGCAGTACTCCCAAGGAGTGCTGGGATCAGTAGTGAAGCACCAGGGACGCTGGCGCCCATTTGGGTTTCTGCAGTAGTTATCCTTCAGGCCTTTATCTGGGTACCTGTCAGAGGAAAAGCAATTCTAACACAAGACACCACACTCCTGCTGGCCCACAGCAGCACTGATTTATAACCGAGAGAACCAACAATAACCTGCAGCAAAGCAGAGCAACCGATTCTGTGCTACCGCTGAAGTCAGCAAGGTCTCTCTGAACTGCTTGGGTGAACCCAAAATCTCAAAGGCTTTAAACAACATGGCTGAACTTGCCTTTTAGGAAGGTTCACACAAAATGGTCACTTTTCTTTTGATTTATGTTAAACAGGGACATGACACAGTTCCCACACTGGCAAGTGCTGGGAATACACTTTATTGATTTTTCATTTTTTTCAAATGTTTTCGAAAGCTGTTGGCAAATGTCATTCCTTCTGAGGTAAATGTAATACCAGTACAACTTTGAGATTAAAGAGCTTTGGTTCTCTTATGGGAGAATAGCTAAACAAACTGACATTTATTTCTAAACCCATGTCACTGTTGTTTCCCAAGACTGCTTGGATCTAAGCTAAGAAATACATCTGTCTCACGCTGATGTAATGTGGAAATCTGATTGTTATTTAAATAATAAATTACTGAACATACCTAAAATATAGGTTGCACCTAATTTCAACCATCAGTGTGGTGATGTGTTTCACGTGCATGGCACAAACAACAAAACTGTCTGAAAGGCGATTCTTAAAAAAAGTGGGTGAATCATCACTTCCAGGTAATTTGCCTGGCAAACGAATGTGCTCAAAATGTTTAATTATTTTAGAATGTAGATGAACTATAACTTTTATTAACTTTCTCTTGACTGTCATACTTAGCATTGTTCGAGAGGCTGCACCATGTCCCCTAATATGTCTCACAATACAATACACTGTTCATGAAGTATCTCATATAGCATTACGGATAATTAAACTATTTAGCACAACTTAAGTTCATGTGAAAAAACGAGATGAGATTTATTCTAAATGCCATACATACCAAAGTTTGAAAAAATATATATACAGTGTGGCTGTTGGCTGCCTGGGTACCAGTTCTAATTACAGTGGAAGGGTTATATAAGGCCCAGGAAACTTGGTGATTGATGTGGTCCCCTGAGCTATGCTTTACCCATGAGGGCTCCTACCTTTTGGGATGGAAGAGGTGTTTGTGAGGTTCGTCCAAGTCCCAGCGCTGGCATTCTCTGCCACTCTCAGTGTGGTCCATGGGTCCTCTGTAGCTTTCTCCATTACACGTCATACATTCCACTGTTGAGAGGAACATGGCTGGTAAGAATCTAAGACTCAGCGGAGGCCTAGACCCAGAGGAATACTCACAAATCCAGCTGAGTTACATTAGTATTCTCAAAGAGGAGAAATTTACCATTACATGGTTATGTTAAAAAGATGAAATCCGATGATGGAATAATCACGACAGGTAGGTTAATCATGATAGGTTAAGGTTAATTGTAATCAATTTTTTCCATATTTCTCAGTAAGTAGACTGTTTTTAATCTCAAACTGTAGCCTTTGGATTAAGCGCTAAATCAATCAGGTAACACCTCATCTTAATAACCTGAAACAACACACATTAAGCTGTAGTGTCTAACAGATTTCATTTGATCAAAGGTTACCGAAACGAGTAATAGAAATGCAGGAGCTTAGTCATAACGACCCACTGTTGGAGTACACTGGACATTACAGCAAAAAGAGGTCACCTAAGTATCAGTACTCTCTCTAAAGCTTATTATGACTTGTACTTCACTATAAATGCTTGAGCAGCATATTGGAAACAGATGTTCATGCTGGCCATTTTCTTGAAACCTATGATTTTACATCTCCCTGTGTGTGTTTCTGATTATGGGAAACTAATTTATTAACAAACCCTCCCAGCCGTATTTTACCATAGCGCTCTGAGAATAGACAAGAGGCTGTCTCTGTTTGCTTGATCGCTATCTCCACTAAAAACCCCTCTCTATCCACTCTGCACACTCAGTCCACATTCTCCCATGTCCTGATTTAGTAAAGTGCATTCAAGTAACCAGGTCCTTTATAGTGTAAAATCTTTACAATGTCCTTTAGACAAAATATTTCAAACCATTTATGTTAACAACAATATATACAGGTTGAAAAATTTTCTTTTATTTTATTTTTATTAGCACTATACAGTGCCTGACAAAAGTCTTGTTGCTTAATCAAGTTGTAGTAACAACAAATAATAACTTGTCCATTAAACAGGTGTTCTGGATTTGTTAACTACAAGACACTTTTTGACTGTTTCATTTTGCATCCAGTTATTAATGTGAAAGCATTTGTCATTAAGTTTATATATTTTTGTAACTATTTATCAATTAAAAATAAAGTAAATGCCTTTTTAAGTTACCGTGTCCTTATGTGACAAGACAGCTAGCAATGACTGGTACCTACACTTATTTTTTGTTGCTCTTAATTTTATATCTAGAGGGCGTTACCTTTCTTACAAGCCATTTCTGATTCCAACTGATTAACTACAAGTCAAGTTATTATTTGTTGTTCCTATGCCTTGATTAAATGACAAGACTTTTGTCAGGCACTGTACATAGCGTTTTATTTCAGTTCCAGTCACAGAAAATGCTGAAAAATTGAACATTCCTTACCCTCTGAGCACTGGGGAATGTGGCAGTTTTGATAACGTATGTTGGGATTCTTTGTAAAGCACCATGGTCCTGTGGTACTATTGTCTGGATTCCTGCATAAGTTCCCTTGAAGGTCCTTCTGCTTGTGCAGCAAGGGTAAGAAGCTGAATGGAGGATGGGGGTAAGCACAAGGGATTGTTTTATTTCATCTGTAAATTCAGAAAACAACAAACAGCTGTGCTACTGAGGCTTCTGTGTGCCTGTTAACCTCTTAAAGACAATCAGATTTTAGAAAACTGAAGGGAAAATGTCGACAGAGACATAGAACACCATCCTAGATAGTGAAGTTACCTTTTCCTATCCCTCCCCCACACTCCCACTCAAATGAGTAAATCACAAAACCATGACACAGGTTCAGATCAAAAGAGACACAGACTCTCAGATACTCTCCGGTTTTTTAAGAAACAGCCCTTCTGCCTGGAGAACATTTTCACACATCACATATCTCTTGAGGTTGGAAATGCACCTCTGACCTTCCATTTGGCTTTGAGCACAGAAGAAAAACATCATTACATATGTGGAAAACCTAAGCAACATGCCATTCAGCAGCACATCACATTCACAACAGCAGTTAACTTGCTCATGTGCTCATCCTACATCCTTACTGTCTGTTTATTCACTGTAACGCTCACTATATTACTCTCAGACAAACTTCACCTCTGACAATCTTAGAACTTCCCATTTTAGTATGATCATTATAAAGATCTGTGACAAATTATTTAATGTAGTGGCACAAAATCATTTTACCAGAGCAACAAAAAACATGCCTGTGATGTTTCACAAGGGAGCATTTCAAGCATGACCTGTTAACTGTAACACAGTCCATTAGAAAAGATAAAAGGTTTAAGCAAATGAAAAAAGAGTGAAAGAAACTTTAAACAAAAAGACTCAAGGTCTCTTCAAGGTAATCATCTTTTCATGCCTCTGCAGCTTTTGAAGTCAAAAGATCTATTGCTCTATTGGCAGAGAGACAGTGTCTTACTATTTTCTCCATCTGTAGTAAAAGCAAGGCAAAAAACACTGACAGCACCTCTAATGAGCCCTTGCAGTCATAATGAACTCTTGGCAAATAAGCCCTCATGATTATCTTATCTGAGCTTTGTCCTGCTTTGTGTCAAACTCCCACCATTACACTGACCCTTCATAATGAACTTGTAAACACTACATCTCTCCCAACTCTACACAACTGAAGTTTTCTACTGCTTGTATAGAATAGAGTATGTTTGTATAAAGTTTTTGCAACTGTGATGCATGTGGTCTTATTCCATTACACATTGTTAGTGCAGCATGTGTTTATTTTCTGGACGCTCACATGCATGTGGAGCTCTGACTGTGTTGCTTTATTAGCTGAGTTCTATAAAGCTGAGCTCACCATACGAGCTGGACAAGGGAGATTCCAGTGAGCAACCGAGTCCAAAGAATCAGCTCTAATAACATGCTGAATTAATCACTAAATCATTTCATTATTAGATCAAATAACAAGCAGACTGTTGTGAGCTCTGAATGAAACTGTTCTCCATTTGTTATTCAGTTACAGAGAAAACATGCCTATGAACCTGGCCATTAGAGAGGAAAGTAAAAAAACGTATGCCAAGCCAGAACACATCACAGCACGCATTGTCAACAATGTGAAAATCTTTCTCTGCATTTAACCCATTCACCAAGTGAAGCAGTGGGCTGCCACCAATGGGGGATTTAGGGCAACTCCCTAAACTTTAAATCCTCAGCTACCCCAAGGTGCACCATTCCTGTACAAAGTCGATGCGTGGAGCGGAAGGAGCAAGCTCTTTTCATTACTCTAAATATCACTTTAATATGTAGTCCTCATATTAAGGTACTAGAGCAGATTTAAAACCTAAACAGAGAGAGAGAGAGAGAGAGAGAGAGAGAGAGAAAGAGAGAGAGAGAAAGAGAGAGAGAGAAAGAGAGAGATTGAGAGAGAGAAAGAGAGAGAGAGAGAGAGAGAGAGAGAGATATGGAGGGAGAGTCTTACCGATGTTCATGTGGAGTGCTTGAAGTCCAGTGCTGGCACTCCACTCCAGTCTCAGTCACTGATCTCCTCCCTTTGTAATTTAGCCCTGCTCCGATTATGCACTCTTTTACAAAGTCTGCAGGGGTAACACAGCAAAAGAGATAAGGTCAACAATTTAATTTTTTGTGACTTGGGGGAAAAACTGAGCAAATCTGAAGCTAGGCTGACATAGCTTGCACAGTGAGCATGACACAAGTTTAAAGTACTGTGCCATCGCCCTACAGAGATAAACTTCTGACATTTATGTGAGTGGGTGTATGAGTGTGTCCATGTGTGCATATGTGTGTGTCAATGTTTATGTGTGGGTCATCTGCAGGTTGCAAGCCACTGAGGAACACCAGCATTTCGGAATGTATGCTTCCTAACAGGCCTTCCATTAGATCCAGCTTATATTCATAAATAAGGAAACACGTATTACATACTTCAGCACGCACGCTATTTTACATTGTCATATGTTTATTAAACAAGAGATTTAAACATTCAAGATCACTGATAAAATGAATATCTTGGCCAAGTATCGCACACTGTGTCTTACATGGACTTCAGTAAGAAATTCTTTAGGGAAATCTGTGACATGTAACGAGATGAGATTTATTCTAAATGCCAGACATACCAGAAAATATATGTACATTGTGGCTGTTGGTCAGAAAACAAAACATGCAAAACAGTCCAACTGCTCTAAGGCGAGCTGTTCATTGACCTAATAAGCTATTATTTTAAAGGTATAGGAGCCTAAACAACTACAGAAAGAACCCACAGAAAAAATATCTGCATCTGTGCAGAGGATGATATTCAAATTCAAAACATGTAGGCTTTGATAATGAGCTGGCATGCTAAATCAGGTAGAATGCTAAAATACTGCAGCAATTTGGCTCTCCAGGATTTGGCTCTCCAGTGCTCTACAATAATTACCTATTAACAAGAATAACTGGAGTCAGATGTTCTAATAACTGTATTTGCAGTTCTGATAAACCTTTAGTTGTCTAATAACAGAAATTTCTTTTATTGTTTATGCCTTAAAAAACATTTTAGATGACCCCAAAGAAATGCTGTTGAATCTCAAACCCAGAAATGAAAAAAAAAAACAGCCCTGCATTAGTTGAATGTCAGGCAGTTGGTTTACAAATAACAGAAAGGTACTTCCTTTGACGTAAGTATATTACAAAATTCAGTACATGGGTTTGCCAGAGAATCCCCAACAAGACACGTGGGCCACATGGATGACAGCTAAGGATCTGCAGCTAAGGATCTCCTATACTTGATAATACATGTGTCTAAGTAAGAAAAACATTGGAAAAATTTGTTTCCATAGTGGATAGCTCAGAGGAAACATGTCTGTTTCAAATTTGCTGAAGAATAATAAATAGTTCACAGAAGTACTGTAAAATGTTTTATAGACAATTAAAACATTAGATGAAAAATGCAAAGCATAATAACAAAAAAACTGTGGGTTATGGTGGAGAAAGTATCACAGTTGGGGTTGTTTTGGGACAAGAAAATATTCCAAGTGGTATAAGGAAAAATGTCAGGACATCCATCTATTATCTAGTTATAGAGAAGTCAAATTACCTGACAATCCAACGGCAAAAAGGCTCCTATAAAAATATCTCTATTTTGGAATGGCTTGTTTAAATGTTATGCTGTGATCTGAAGTGTGGATTCCAAGTAATATCTTCCATCAGTCGTTTAAACTCCACACTTCATGTTGAAACTGTCCGCCTCTAAAGATGACCTTTAGCCAAATGTACCCATTTAGAAACATGTAGAAGCAGCTGACCTGTACATTGCTGCTTGAAATCAAGATCATATTTAAGAACAGCACTAGCATTTGTCATCTTCAGCAGCAAAACCTGAACTTGCCATGCCTAGACAACAGACAACGTTTATGAAAAACCCTATTTACAGTTTCAGAAAGTAGTCTCTTTCTTAAAGGTTGGATTTTTCCATTTCTTTCTAGTGAAATCCATTTACATGAAAACAATTCATTAACAATTCTGATCTGAGAGGCAAGTTCAGCTATTAGTGTGTAAAGCCACTGGAGTAATGGAATTCTATAGTTCTAGGATGAGTTTGTGTATGTAAGCCAGGACTAATTGCCCAGCAATGACAAATCTATTCACTATTGCTCTTGCAGTTAAATGTGAGTAAATACAGGAGCTATCCAACATCTAGTATTAAGCCTTTACAGGAATGTTAGTGTTGTAGAAAGGGAACAAACTGGCCAATACTACTGTTGAGTATAAGTAGAAATAAGTACAAATATTAGATGTTAACCTTTCCACAAAATGTTGGACATACACTAAATCGCATGCTGAACATGTTATCTTGATTATTCAGACAAATTTTTCAATAAAGATTTGAAAAAAGATCATGTGTTCTGTATTAAAATTATGATGGTCTGTCCTATGATTAAATCAATATCTGCCATGCAGAAATCCAGAAATTTAAAAAGACCTCGTGCTTATGCTAATGACTGAAACTTTTATTCTCTACACAAATAAAATCCCTTACCAGCATGCAAAGATTTTTATACAGTTTCCAGCTTTCAATGTCAGGATAGTAAATTGCATATATGTAGCCCAGAAGTCTCCCATGAAAAACAAAGAACCGATGTAAACAGCTGGACACACGTTTTAAAGGCAGCATTCTCTCTATTTATAATCCACTTATGAACTTACTAATCAAATCGGAGGAAGTTTACTATCTTTAACAATCTGAAAAACTAGGAGACTACGTGGATGTAATCTCTTTCTCTTACCTTTTTTCTCGTAAAGGTCAAAGTTGAAGTCATTCTCCTTGCGAACGCCCTGGGTCAATCCATCAAAGGAGAGCAAATGACACTTTGTGCCATTCTGATCAAAGCTGAATGCTCTAAAGAGAAAGATTGTGTGCAAATTAGTTCATTCGTCCATTCAGTTTGATGTTTAGATGTTCAATTATAAGACAGAAATATATGATACAATATTTGGACAAAATTACTAGGACAGATAACCACTACATTTACAGGATTTTAGTGAAATTGAATTTAAAAATATAGACTTTAATATGGAGCTTGTCCCCCTCTGAAGCTATAACAGCTTCCACTCTCCATATTATTCTTTCCATAAGAGTTTGAGGTTTCTGTGGGAATCTGTGCCCTTTCATTCTGTGGAGAATTTATGAGGTTGGGCGAGAAGTCCTGGCTCGCAATCTCCGTGCTAGTTCATCCCAAAGGTGTTGATGGGTTTGGGGTCAGGGCTCTGCATGGGCCCGTCAAGTTCTCCCACACTAAACACATCCCGCCATGTCTTTATGGAGCTTGCATTGTGCACTGAGGCACAGTCACGCTGCAATTGGAAAAGGGCCTTTTTCCCAAATACTGTCTACAAATTTGGAATTATGGCATTGTCCAAAATGTCTTGGTTTGCCAAAGCATTAAGATTGCTCTTCACTGGAAGTTAGGGGCCTAGCCCAAAACCTGAGTAACAGGTATGGCAAGTAATTTTGTCCATATAGTGTAACTAACTGCTACCAACAGCTGCTATCTATTCTACTTGGTAAAATAGGTTGCTTCCTGTGATTCTTTCTTTTAAAATCATTTTAGTAATCATTAAATCAATCCAAAAGCACAAAAGTGACAGAAGCCAACAAATTGTTGTCTCACTGTCACGATATGGCACTGGTGCAAAACAGCTGTTATCCAAAACATGAAAAAAGGAAGTAGTTGATCTGCTGAATCAGATTTCCACTTGCAATCTCACTTCCAGCTGCTTCCTCTGAGCACACTCTTCAGTGTGCATTAGGCCAATAAAAAAGTCTATTATAACAATTGTCAGGAGGTTCGGTAGGAGAAATGCTTTTCAGTGCTTTATTACTGGAAAGATTAACCTTAGCAGGTTTCTATGAATAGACAATAAACAGACCGTTTGCACTTATTGACCTTTGTCGGCTTCAATACCTGCAGGTGAAGGGGAGCTTCCTGTTGCGGCTGCAGCGACGGGCACACTTGCCCACACTCATCTTCCTGCTCTTAGTCATGAACGAGGAATCAGGTGGAGCGACCAGACGAACACCATCAGTCTTCTGATAATCCTGCAGGGCGTTTCTCTTGCTTTCTGCCATGCAAAACAACTCTGATTCAGCCAAAACTTGTGGACTATGAAGATAATTCTAAATAACCTTATCATTTAAAAAAAGCCTTGAAATAATGAATAAAGGATATATGAGACAGAGCATGTGGGCTAAAACAAGAAAGGACCCTCCAGTAAAACTAATCAGATTGTACACTAGCACTCAGATACAAATAAACAGAGAAGCAGTGAAGTACTGGAGTGGAAAATGAGCCTGTTCAGTGTGTTTCAGTGTAAGAGTAATCCAGAGTGTGTAATAAGATGCAAGGACATCCATCATTGTCTGATTAAGCATGGTGACTCAGGCCGAGTGGATTCATTGTGATTGCCGTAAGGACGCGTGCCAAGTCCTGACTGACCGAGTAACAAAACTCCTTAGTGCAGAACTGCAGACAAACTTCCACACGCATGAGCAAGCTACCGTCTCACTGTCCACATTCACCGGACACAGAATAAGGTCTTAATGGCCAGGAGAGAGAAAAAGGGCTCCTCGAAGATAAGGACAGCAGAACAGCCAGGCTGTTGCCAGAGTCTTGCTTGCATATTAGATTCAGCTTAGACCAAGAAGGAGGAGGGAATAGGAAAAATTCACATCTGCATCAACATTCACAACAACTGTTCCCCTGGTTCCAGGACTGAACCTTTGCCCATTAACTCCAGACATTTACATCTTAGGGAAATCAGATTGTCCTCAAGACTTTTCTACAACATGACTCACTACATTCTTATGCATAGACTACTATTAATACTCATAAAACAAAGAAACCACCCCCACATGCCCACGTTCTCCCTTAATTAGCATGAGCTAATTAAAGGTGCACTCACTGTACATGGCCCCTCAGCTGCCCAGGAAGGTGACAGAGACTAAAATGATACAGGTTTTCACCTTTACTCCCCTAGAGCAGCGAGCAGGTCGTGGAGACAAACAACATCTGAATCTGAAGCCACCCTGTTGTTTTACAGCCTGTTTATCAGCACATCTCTCATTCTCTCTCTCACTCTCTCCATTTCCCTCTCTCTCCCCATCTCTCTTCTTCCCTGTTCGATGACTCATTCATCCAGATGTTCTGGCTAAGACGACCTACACGGCTGATTTCGCTATAACACTTTTTGACTCCTGTTTATGAAACTTCATTAATGTTTTTGTAACAGTGTCACCAGACGAGGAGGACGCTGTAGACAAGTGGGTACTGGGGTAAAACTTGCCTGTAAAACCTCAGTTCAGTCCTTACCTGAAATAACATAGAGCTAAACTCCGGGATTTAATATGTTTTAAAAAATCTAAAAATGTTCTAAATCAAAGCCAGTGCCGCAGTCCAGTGGGAGCCGTTAACTGGAGACAGTCAACTCCGAGCTCAAACTCACCTGAGTAAACGACCACAGCCACGCAGAGAAGGATTTTATACATCCACATGGTCGTTGTAAACTGTCTGCTATTTTCCAAAAGTGACTGGATAACACACAGTTAATTTAAAACCGTCAAAACCGATTTCGCGTGCAAGCTACTAAACTAAGGACGGAGAGAGATGCTCCTGTAACACCGAGAGCCGTTTAAGTACTGAGGAGAGTCTGGCGCGCGCTGCTCTTTGAGTTGTCTTTTTGTTTCCCACCTATTTTATGACAACCCCGCCCTTCTAAGCTCCGATTGGTCTACTGCTTCAGGCTTCGGCACTAAGATTAGTTTAATGGCTGTCAATAAAAAATACCAGCCAATAACAGTGCACCATACCCACTTTTGCGGAATACGGGTGTGTCAACGTCTTCTGAGCACCTCCAGATCAGCCCTCCTCTTTTCAGACGCACACATGTACCTCAGTGCCCAGAAACATGGCCTGTTAATCATGTGAATACTTTCCGGAGAGGTTGTTGAACTGCAGCGGAGCGGGAAGTTCTCTTAACACGAAGGAGCAGATTGCAGCCAGAGTGTTTTGCTGACTGCCGGTCTGACGACCTCGGTGAGCATGGGGAACGTCCATGTCAGGGGATTGCAGCAACAAACAGATATCTTCTCT
Source organism: Ladigesia roloffi (assembly GCA_037577295.1). Lineage (NCBI taxonomy): Eukaryota > Metazoa > Chordata > Actinopteri > Characiformes > Alestidae > Ladigesia > Ladigesia roloffi. Next base: position 8,947,019 of record JBBKCR010000018.1, read on the forward strand.
TTCAAAGGAACTAAAAGTGTGCTGCAACTGTCCTTTAACCCTGTGTCTGGCAGTAAATATGGAAGTGATACCACAAGTAAAAAAAATCTTAGGATGTTCTCAAAAATGCTTATACAAATATTTTCTTGCCTTAATAGGATCTCAGCTCTCAGCTCATTGAGAAGCATCATTATCCTAGTAGTTATAGAGTTGTCCTTACAATCCGAAGGCTGTGGGTTTGAATCCCAGTGCTGCTAGTGGCACCAATGAGGTATCCCTGAGCAAGTTACCATCCTCATGCACTGTTTTGGTGTGCTGTAAATGGGTTAAATCTAGAGAAAGAAGTACATAAGTTTCTTGTGATTATCTGCACCTCTGCTTCAATTTTTGCTTTTTAAACGAGTTAAAGAGAGGAAGACTGTTGACTGCTGTGTTGTGCTGTGTTGTGTTCACTTCTGAAGGGGCCTACTTGTAGACTAAGTATACCTGCAGCAATGGCTCTATAACACAGGGCCGGCAGTTTTTATGGCCACACTGACATTTTCAGACAGCCTGTTAAAACAAGACAGTACTTTCTTGTCCTTGCTATACTGATCAGGGCTGGTTTAGCTCATCCTCCACTCTGCAGTGAAGTAGGTGGGCACTGAAACCCCACCTGAGGGAGCGTCATGTCACGGAACGTTACACACCTGAGATTGAGGTTTTAGCTCCAGATGGATGGAGTGGCTGTTTATTTTACACCACACTTCTTAAGGCCTTCTATGTACAGAGCACTTCTACACCATTTCACCTCACTTAGGGCACTTTCTTTATTTATGTGTTGCACTAAAGTGCTTCATCAAGTTTTAGCGGATGCTTTTCTTGACGGGTTTAAGTTTATCAAGTTTAGGGTTTGTTTTTGAATGTCGTTTTTCTATGTGTTTATCTCTGTTTATCTTTGTTTGCATTAGTGTCGTTAGTAGGCTGGCTGTTTATTTGAGTCTCAGCTGGGCCTCGCAGCAGCAACGCCTCTGCATCCTCTGATGACAAGAGAGAAGCTACGACCCTCTAACAGCAGGGCTAGTGCCCTCAGGGGAGTGTTCAATGACACACAGAGAGAGAGAGAGAGAGAGAGAGAGAGAGAGAGACAGACAGAAAGAGAGAGAGCGGAGAGAAAAAGATATATATATAGAGAGAGAGAGAGAGAATGAAAAAGAAAGTCTGTGAGAATCAAACTCAAAAAGAATCCAACCCAAAACTATTCGAAACAGATGCATTCTGTAATCTTTACTTACTCTATATCTTTCTCTCTTTCTCTCTGTGTCTATCACACACTCTCTCTCTCTGTCTTTCTCTCTCTCTCTCTCTCTCTCTCTCTCTCTCTCTCTCTCTCTTTTTCTCTATCTCTCTCTCTCTCTCTCTCTCTCTCTCTCTCTCTCTCTCTCTCTCTCTCTCTCTCCCTCTCTCTCTCTCT
>JBBKCR010000018.1:8968414-8991532 GCA_037577295.1 Ladigesia roloffi
AAAGAGAGAGAGAGAGAGAGAGAGAGAGAAAGACCACTACACATTTATTTTAAAGTTGAAGTTGAGGTAAAGTTGAAACTTTGTTTTACCTTCTCCTACAAAGTTTTTGTTATGATCCCAGAAATATGCTAAATTATTATTATTTTTTAAATAGTTTTTCTTTGAATAATTATATAATTAGTTTGATTACTAATTTACCACTGATATTTCTTCTGTGAATGGCCACGTCATGGGACGGGGCAAGACCTAGCTAGGAAACCTGGGACTAAAGAGGGGCGATTAAAAATGCCCTTCTAAACTTTTAGAATAGTGTGAAAGTCATCACATTCTGTAGTAGTTATATATTTTAACAATTGTACCAAAACATTATATAATACATGCATTATGTCATTGTAAAATCCATTTTATGGCGATTTTGAATAACTCATGTCATAGATGTAGTACAAATAAAGAACACCTTTAAGTGCGTAACTACGCCAATAGTAAACTTACAGTAGATTCCAAATGTCATCACAGGTTATAAATGCAATTAACAGTAAATGATTATTGCGGGGGTTACATTCAAAGAGCTCCCGCATATTGTGAAAAAATGCAAAAAAACTCCCATCTCTGAGAACAGGTGACTGTGGCATCCAACATGTCCCCTCATCCTGCTGCTAGGTTTATGTTTTGTACGCGGTGGTAAGCCAGGCAATCAGACACTGAGCATTGGAGGTTCATTCCATTCAGAAGCATCTGATTGCTTGAGGTGCCCAAACAAAAGTGTCCAAACAAAACTGATTGCTTGAGTGCCCAAACAAAAAACCAGCATGAGGAAAAGGGGTGATGTGGACAAGGCCCGGACGTCACAAAAGCAAAAAAGCAAATTTATCCAAGCCCCCTAGCAAATAAGCCAAAGGTGACAGAGGCGAGGAAAAACTCCCTCAGATGGAGGAAGAAACCTCAGGAGGAACCAAGGGGAACCCGTCCTCCTCAGGTCGACCCAGAGAGGAAGAAATGAGGGGGGGTGTTGGGAGAGAGAGAGAGAGAAAGAGAGAGAGAGACATAAAATGCAGATATCTGTGATTTCTGTGAATGTGCAGGAGTTTCCGCGAACAACTTTTAGTTTGGTTCTCAAGAAAAATCAGTGAGATATATTTACGGCAACTTGGTTTTAAGGGTTTCTGTTTAGGATCCCAGTGGTGATATGCTGAAGGTGGGATTCAAACCCATGACCTCTTGATTCCGAGGCAAGAATTCTACCCAACCGGCCAACAGCACCTGTCAAAAATGTGTCCAAAAGTAAAAAATGTGTCCATTCAGGGGGACCCTTGTAAACCTTTTAAACTGAAGACGCTTTGCCAGAAGGCACAGGCAAAAGCTTATTATTTCTTATCAAAAATGTCTCAAAACTATAATTGAAAAAATTACTTTGCGAACAATATAAATGCTATTAATCTGTGGCAGCTGACTGCATTTTATTAATGTAATTTATTTTTTAAACATATTTTGTGCTAATAACAATAATTTGTGTTTATATATATAAAACATTGAGGCATTATTTGTGTAAATAGCTGCAATAATAGAAAGCAATGAAACAGCCCATGCAGACATCCACAAAAACCTAGGGGGGGAAACAGGCAGCTCTACTAAAGGAAGATATTTTTGGGTAAACTCATCTTTTCTCTGCTGGTTACAACTTCAGCAATGCATCTGAATGATTTATAAAGGGCATCATTAAAAAAAAAACAGGCCTTGATGGCTCAGATTATTGCTTTCAGGGGAAGAAAAACACTACGCTGATAAGTCTGGTTTATCGCTGATGGCACTTTTTCATACTCATACATTTCTCTGACATGTCATTTAACAGTATTTGTCATGCTGGCATTTATTAGCTTTTTATCTGTGCGAACGTTGTATGAGTTACTTTTCAAGATGTCAGAGGCTTGGGTTAGTGTTACTGGCCCGCTTCAGAGGTTTTATTCTGTAACTAGATCTCACAATAGTGATAAGACAAAACTATGATATCATCGAATACTGGAAAGCAGTCACGTTGATTGGCGGTAATAAAAAGCAGCTTTTCTCCATCTGTCTTTTTCTAACACTTAAAAAGTCAGTGGTTTCACCTCAAGAAAGATGCATTTTTTGGCAAAACATCCAGGCAGCGGTCAATAAAATACATGCTCAGAGGAATCTGTCTACAAGATGCTTAAAAATTGTTTTTGTCTTGAAGTGATAAATAAAAAAAAAGAGACAGATTCTATTCATTTTGTGACGTCAGCATTACAGGTGTCCTGTCCTGTTCAATCTATTACTTTCAATGTAAATTTCCTATAAATCTGAGAGCCAGTAAATCCAACAGGATTTGTACTAGCATGAATAGTTTTAGAAGGGATTTCACCAAAGCTGCTTAACTTCAACACTTACAGCGATGGACATTTGGTGTATGGAATAACTGGCCAAAGAATCTTTAGTTATTAACTTAATTGATAACATTATTTTTCCATGTTTACTTGAAAGGATATACTGCATTGTGTCTTTGTCCACACATACTTATACCATGTCTACAGTTACCAGTAATTCATTTTGCAATTTTTAAGAGACTTTAAAAATCTAAAGGATTAAAACACTTCTTATACTACTAGCCTTGATGTTGGATAACTGGTATAACCCTTGGAAATGTCTAGTGTATTGGAAATTCTAAAATAGCATTGAAACCATTCAGTGGTCACTGCGGTTTACCTTTGGTGCTGATGCGAGGTGAATTTATTCATCTACTATCACTGCCAGACCTTCAGAGTCAATCCATTTAATCAGTAAAAAAATAACTATGTACAGCACAACAAATCTCTACTGAGAAGTGTGAGCTGAACTTGAGCAGTGTGCAGTAGGGATGGCACGATTCCACTCATTTTCTTTAAATAGCAACACTTTTAAAATACATCTTGCACATTTAATAAGGGACAATTCTTCATCAGTAATAGTTCAGAAATTCTTTTTGAAACTGTTTGCATCCCTCTGAAAGAAATGGCCACTTTAACTGCTCAATGAAGTAACTCCAAATGGTGTGCTGTTATAGCCTGGCTGTTTGATAAAGTGCATGTATTTATGTATGGGAAGAGAGTGGATGAAATAAAAGAATAAAACATAAATAAAATCAATAAAAAGAAAGCAAAGCAATATTTAATAACAATAAACTTTTATTGTGAATATATTATATATTTGCACAAGAATTAACACATTTGAATTCATTACAAACTTTTTTTTAAATGATTTTTTTCTGTTGTCTTCGTTAATAACATTGTACAAATGTATACAAAATGATTTTTTTTTTCAAGCTTGTCAATTGCCCCAAAAGACTAAACTGTTGTAGAGCGCAACCTGAAGGATAGGCGGGGCTACATATGCACAGGCCACACCCCCCCACCAGCAAACACACATTAAGAGCGACTTAAAGAAACACTCTAGAAAGAAAGCATGATCTCAGAAAAACCCTCCCGGGACATCGAGCATTATCAGCACCAGCGTGGACACACAGCAGCCCGACAGGACAGCGCAGCAGCTGACAGCAGCAGTCAGGAAACACTCACACACACAACCCAAAAGTAAAAGAAAAACCAACAAAACAAAACAAACATACATCTACTTATCCCACTTTACATAAGGGGCCTCGGATGCTTGTGTGCAGTTACATTGAATAATACATGCAAGTTCACAGTGTTACACAGTACCTCTGTCTTTCTGAGCGGGGGAGTGAATTGTGGATGTACTCTGTAACAGCAGGAACACGTCCAGAAAGCTCATTTGTCATTCCCTCTTATGTGAAGTGGAATTCTGCTGTGGAAACCCAGGAATTCCTAGATGTCCTGATAAATAGTATTTTCTCTCCAAAAGTGACATTTATCATAAAAGAGAAACTGTGCTTCTTCGTCACTTGCAGAAGATTATGCAGCATCTCAGAATGAAAATGAGAAGCGTTTGAATAAAAGTGGTTTTGGAAAAAAAAAAATGATACTAATGCCAGGCCTGGAGCGTGTGCTCTTACAGTACGATAGGAAAACAATGAAATCCCCGCATGAGCTTTTATATGTGCTCATAACACAAAGCATACAGGCACTGCCAAAACGTCCACTTCAAGCTTTACCATGTCACTGATCTGTGATTTGGTTTTGGAAAGGTGTTTTTTTTTCTTTTTGTTATTTTTTTGGACACAACATAAGATGTACTAGCACACACACAGTAAAGGACAAACATTGCATTGTCCATATACATTCCATTAGCTTAGCCTATATACATAGAGTTCGGACAGGGCACCAAGGAGTGTCCGCTCTGCTCTCCGTGGCTCGTAACGGACCACACATCCTCTTAAAGTGAGGCATTTGGATGCAGACGTTCACCACAGGCCTGAGACGAGAAATCTAGACCTACAAATCCTCCAAAAAGCCTTTTGGAGATTCATAAGAGCGATGCATATATGATGCTACATGATGGAGCAGACGCATTAGGAGATGAGTGTGTTCATGGGAAACAGTCTTGACGAGCTTGTCCAAGTTTGAAGCGTCTCCACCCGCCCACACACACCCTCCTACTATGCTACAGATTCACGAAAAGTACATTTCAAAACGCCGTATTTCACACACATTTGGCAATCACTTTGACACGTGAACTTTTCACCTGAAACATTCGGCATTGTTTAACGTCATTAGTGTGAAAAAACCACAGCTTCAGCGCAGCCTCCATGAATGTGTCTAATCGAAATAAAAACGGCTGCAGATCCATTAGAGAAGCCCAGCACACTCAAGCACTTGTATTTGTGGACGCTCTAAGAAAGGTCACAGGAACTCCATTTAATGCTGCTGCTGGCAGTAATATTTTCTATGGTTAAAATTGGCAGGGCTTTCAAACAAACATTGCACACTCTTGAAGGAATCTCCACTTGGGAGCTTATTCTTCGTTGATATGTTCTCGGAGGGTTGAAATGATAACCTGCTATTGTCTTAGCATCTGCTGTTTTGAGAGACATTTTTCGATTAGTTTCAATCTTCTTTTAAATAAATAAGACTATGCAATATATGAGTAAATCTGTAGGATAAAAAACTCTGAAGTGTCCCTTCTGGACATGAGAAACCGGACATTGTTCAGCGTTTGGCACGTTCACTGCGTTTCACATAAGGACAGCGATTCACGTGTTTGCATTAATGGACATCCATATGATATCATGGTTAACTCATGTTGGAACAAGCTGTAGTAGATCAAGTATCTGGATGACAGACAGTAAAACACACAATAGCCCAGTAGCTGGCCAGGAGACTGGACAAAAAAGAAGAAGAAGAAAAAAAAAAAAGAGCAGCATATTTGATTTAGCCAGGGGACTTGTGGATTTGTTTGACTTCTGCCAGAAGATTTTTTTTTTTCTTTTCTGAATCCTGTTCAAGATATTCATTCAAATTACTGTTTATGTGCAATGGGAATCCATACAAAAACCACCCACGCAGAGTCAGGGTAAAACGTGGCACTTCACACTACTTAATTCAAAACTGTATGACCAAGTTGGACATTCAGATCTTGGGTCAAACCATCTGCAAGCTTCAAACGAGTGCAGCAGTAGCAGGCAAAAAGAAAAACAGCACAAAAAAACAGATTAGCTTAAAAGGTTGCTACATTTACTTGGAGCATCACTTTCTTCTCTCTAAACATGGCAGTATGAGAGCCCCAGCATTCAATTTTTTTCAGTGACTTCAAAGGACAATTGAAGGACACCACCAAAAAAGCCCAAAAGACAAGAGAAATGCAGCTCTTTCAGTAGAATAATAGTCTTTTCACTCTTTTCAGAGGACCTGAAGTGCCTGAGTGGAACTCAATCGGGTCTGAGTATGAAGCTGACCCAGTTAACTACGATCTCTTGACTAGAACAACTTCTCTTCTTCTCTTTCGCTCTTGCTCTCTCTCTGTGTCCTGGCTTGGACAGAGTAGGCCACTGAGAAGGCCCTCCCACCGCGGACACACTCTGCTACTCGTCTGGCACTAGAAATGCATGTACTATGTGGGGATGTGTGTGTCACAGTTTGTCTTTAATGTGTATTTCTGAAGATGACCAAGTCTGAGAGACTCTGTCGCAGAACTGTGTCCGGCATGTGGTTGGTAGCAGCTGGTCATGTGTGAAAAATCCAGTTGTGTATGTGCTGGTTAACTGTGTCTGTGTTAGTCTGTGATCGTGTGGTGGTCATTCAGGTTGTGGACTCGTCAGGATGAGCAGCTGCTGGGTCCAGTAAGTAGCCAGAGAAGCAACATCTGAAGAGCCATCACATGTAGGAGAGAGGGAGTCAAACTCCAGCCGCCACCACAGTCAGATGCGTCCTCCTGTAGCCGAAATGGCAATTTTAGAATATTATACACACACACACACACACACACACATACATATACACAGATATATATACGCATGTACATAAGAGGGACATTCGAAAATTTTCCACACTTTTATATTATCGTTGGAAACGGCGAAGGATGGAAGAGTAGTAATTGTCTGAGAGTGTCATGTTCTCTCTTCTATTCTTGATGAATAGAGAAAAAAGTGTGGAAACCTTTTCAATGTCCCTTGTATGTATGTATATATACAATACAGTTATTTATAGTGATAGATCTGGATATACAGGATGAATCAGACAGACAGAAGAAATCAGAAAGACACAAGTCAAAAGTCGTTAGGTGAGGGAATATAAAGTATATATATATATGAACTGGAAATTACTGACAAAAAAAAGTGTCTGAATACTTGTTTCACCTCACTCTATATCTGATACCAATGGCTATATTGGAACCAAGTAGGTTCCTGTTTTTTTTTCAATGCACTTTTTCAATACCATTATCGTATTTTCCATAAACAACACTGTCCTTCCGCAGATCTCTCATAACTGCATACCTAATATATTAATTCTGCAGATGCATGTTCATATGCATTTGCATTTTGTGCACATGCTGATGTGTGAGTCTGTTTGCCTGTGTGTATGTGTGTGTGTGTGTGTGTGTATAAATGTGCATGTGTGTGTATTGGCATTAGGAAAGGGAGGCTTGTCATCAGTGCTGGCCGTCCTCAAAAGAGCGGAAACACATCTGGAACTTCCTATGTTTATTTCCCTGAAAATCTCTCAGGGCAAGAACAGAAACTCCACTTCCTATTGCCAAAGCAGAGGGAAAGCCGTGGCGTCCTCGTTCTCCGTCTCCCTACCTTCACAGCGGAGCAACTGCAGGGGACGGCCTGACCCATTTGTTGCCATTCACCTCTCATATGACGTAAAAATGCTTACGCTCCCTGCTCGTGGCTGTACAGGGCTTCATGAACTATAGGTCATGTCCTGTATGTCGTATGTGCTGTATTTAATGAGGACACTACTAATGAGGTAGAATGAAGCAAATGAAACTGACCATCAAACACAAAAGAGAAACAGGAGCAAAATGACGGGTGGAGCTGAAGCCAAGGCAGAAGATGCACTGATTGGACACAAAGGCTCATCCTGAAAATGATGAACATGATAAGCAGCCAGTGGAGGAGCACAAGCACAAGTCAAAAAGAACAGAAATGAGATGAAAGAAAGTCATACAGTTGCTAACAGTAAGTCAAGACAGCATGAAAACAGCTTCATATTCAGAAAGAAAAAGTGCACCTCATTAAAGGGCCATTATATACAGATGCCATTAGAACAGTATCCACATTTTTTATAACCCTCCCCCCCAAAGAAAACCCTTTTGTTTTTTGTACATGATTATGTGGTTGATTGCAGGCCTGCTTGGACAGTGCAGTTATCTTTGGCCCTTTAGTGAATGTGTTACTAAAACAAGGACAAGGCAAACTAAAATAACTATAATTCATGCCCTCTGTCTCGTGACTGTTGCGGTATGTGTTTAACTTACATCAATGTTGTTGTCAAAGCAGACATCTGGGCCTTTCCTGTAGCGTGGATTGTGGGCCAGTATACAGGGATCTGGTCCAGTGGCTGATTAGAAACCATTAAGGACAAAAAAAACATCCTTCAAAACAAACTGTATCTCACTGTCTGCACACGACCTCACTGCTATTTTCTGCATCTGATTCCTTTCACTTCAATAGGACAGTTGAGGAGGGATGTTTGGACTGAGGAAGAATAACAGAGCTGTATGTATGCAGGGTTCTTCCACTCCAGTGTTTAGTCTTCTTCCCCTGTTCACCTTGCAGTAGGAATGAAGAGTTTGCTAAATTGCTCATGAATTTATCAACTGCACGGACCCAGTAATCATACATTAAGTAATTCTACTGCCTTCTTGAATTAAGAGTAAAGAGGATGAGGTCTTGAACGCTTACGGGCAGACACACTACATATTTGGAAGCTACAGTGACTTTGTAAAAATAGACATGTAAATGTGTTTCCTCAAGAGACAATGGACAGCCATATGACCCTTAATCATGACTGGGGTATTCCTCTAGTGTTTAAAAATCACTGAGATAAAGAGAGACAGTCACTCAGAGTGGTTGAATGCCAAATGGGCAGTTACAGAGCAGCTTAATGACTCTTTTGTCGTTAATGGAAATCAAGTAAATAACACTTTTGAGGGTCGTAACAGCTAATAAAGTCATAATGCAAATATAATTCATCATCCACATAGACCCATGCACCAACAAATGACTTCTGAGTTTCTAAATCAATGCCAGTTTCATATATAATGTTAAAAATAATAAAATAGTAGTAAATTAAAAAAAGAATGTTATGAAAGCTTTCTTTGGGTACAATTTGGACTTGTAGGCCCCTGGATGGACCTCTTTACATTGATGTTCCTCTAGAATACATTCCACTTCAAACCACTTGGACTGGTTACCCCATTCATTATACTGAAATTCTGTGGAAAAGTTTCCTTTAAGTTCCCTTTAACGAACAACGCAAATATTTAACTAGAATTCCACTAACTGTTTCCTAATTTGTTTGGCTCCTGGTGATTAATCTGCACATATTTATTTAATCCTTAATCATTTCCTCCTCAAGCGGACATTAGCAGTTTACAGATCATTAAAACTGGCCAGTGTCCGGGCCTGTTATCAACACAGGCTGGCTTTTCCTGTATGTGTTAGAGTAAGCAAACCATCATTTGGAATCCTGCTGTACTGAGTGCCAGCAACTGGTTCTTAGGAACATTTCTCAATTCTTGTGGTCATACAGATGTCTAACTGTCCAACTTATCACATATTTTTGCCTCTATACTGCAGCATGCACTTCATTAAGCCTAATGTTACAGTTGTGACTGACATGTGGTACTGTCCAAAAGGCAGAATGCTACCTCAGTATTTATACAGACAATCTTTTTACAGATTTCACCGAAGGATACAGGGCTGCTCAGCCTGTCTCAGTGGTTTGGTGTCACAGGAGAGGCAGGTGCTCCTTGCATCAGTGATCAGAAACACCAGGTTGGTGCTGGGGAGCTTTTCCGCACGGTACATTCTGGAGAAGCACGACATGCACAGAAACAAAAGAACAGTCTCTGTGATTTAGGAAAAAAGAAGAAAAACAACAGTCTCCCAGTGTGATGGTCCAGATGCCTGCAGCCTTAAGCATGGAAATGTTATAAGCTTGTGCAAATCTCATCATTAAGCTGCTGACTGGTGAATATATACAGAGCTTTTGTCAGCGTAATTCTTTGTTAAACAAGTCATTACTGCTCGTGTTATGAGCTCTCTTCATGCTAACACACTGGACATGTGCTAAAGTCTTCAGTGGAGGTAATCGTAGATCAGCATGTTCTGCTGGAAAGCAGCACTGGTTTGCGGCTTGTTACACGCTGTCAGCACCGAACGGCTTTCTGGGCAGGCACCAGTGTTTCTTTTTACAACATCCCTCTCCGCTTTCTCTCTGCTGTCCCTGAGTGAGTCATGACTTTGTAGTGCCGCGTGTGGAGAAACTAACAGTGTGCGTGAAAGCGCTCCATTACACCTCACCTGCTCCCTCAGTAATAACTGACTCAGGAGGGAGCAAAAAGGACCTCTGATCTAAGTAGCCACGGGGTTACACACACACACACACACACACACACACACACGAAAACACACGCACACACACAGGTTCATTTTTATACAATGTCAGGAAGTGGGGTCATACATATGCCCCGTATGTGTTATATATATCACAGTAACACGGACAATGCCTTTTTGCCTTTTTACGTGGAATTTTTTCATAATTGTTTTTTTTCATAGCAGCATGTTTGAGAAGCACCTTCAGAATTGAAATCTATAGTCAAATCGCACCAGATTCAGATAATTGTCAGTAATTGTGTATGTGCATTCAGTCTGCTTTAGAGGATGTGTCCTCTTTTGCTTAGAAAATCAAATAAATGTCATTTTGGTGCCCAATTTTTGTACACAACAGTATTTTCTCCTAAACCCAGCCTCAGTAGCCAAAAAGAAATGTTTTTACCTGTTTGTTTGGAAAACTAATATATTATATTTTATTATATTATATTAACATTGTACAAAATCACAACAATTTTGTTCATCCTGACACTGTTGGTTAGATTAGTTTTATTCTGATTTTCTAATAAATTGGTAACCAGAATAGGATAAGATAAAACGAGCACACATATAAAAACCACAAAACTGGAATGCGTTTACAAAAACACCTGCAGTATAGACACACACGCACAAGCACGACCTGATCAGAGAAAAGAAAGGAACATTACGTATCCTGCCATCTAAATAAGGGTGCTCCATGCTCAGAAGCACACTCGTGCCTGCGTGGCCGCCGAAGAATGCTTTATTCCTGAGAGCAGGAAAGGCCGAGAGAAAGGGAGGGAGTGTGCTTCAGCTGCACTTAGATAACCTGATCTCCTGCATATGAAAGACTAACCACAGCATGTAAGAGGCTGGGATTTTTTTTCCCTCTGTTTTAACTGAAGTTGTGTACCCCAGGGTACACAGTGCTTTGGAAATGACTAACATACTTTGTGGAATGTCTACCTGCAAGACCTCTAGCTATAATTACCTTTAACCTCCTCAGACTCCTCCAGACTTATTATTTTGTTATTAACCCTCTTTAACCTCCACGTCGACAGGTCCAGGTGTCTACTACTAAGGCCTAAATGACTTTGTACCTTCTGCCATATAGTTCCTCAATAGTAAAATTTAAAGGGTTAAGACATATAGTCCAGTAACCACTGTAAATTATTCAGTAACTACGATGAAAAGTAAATTGTAAGTGATGTAGTTATGTCGTAAGGAACTGAGGCATGGTCCCACGGACAGGCCCTTAGGGTTAAGTGGGTAAAAATACCACCATTTCATTTTTCGATTTGAAATTCAGATTTTCAAGCCCATTTTCCATCTTTTTCTTCGCAGGTTTCCTCCACATCTCTGGGTGGTGCATTCCTCAGGCCTGGACGGGGGGCACTGATATGTGTGTGAGGGGCTGAGATTGAATTACACGCTCTGAAGGAGCGGCCTGCAGTCCTGCGATCGCACAAATGGATTTCTCTTTATGGCTCTCGTTAAACTTTACATGTCTAAAGTAGTTAACATAGAAGAAAAACTATCGTCCGCAGAGTCGCACGTGGGGCTCGTAAAGGTTCGCTGCTCGCGCCGAGCTGAACCCTCCAGACGCCTCTCACTTTACCGGGGCCCTGTCACAGCGGCCCACAGCAGGATTTACAGCCGGCGGGATGTCGGACACATCAATGGAACGAGGACTCGGACACAGAGAGAGAGAGAGAGAGAGAGAGAGAGAGAGAGAGAAAGAGAGAGAGAGAGGGGAAAAGAGGGGGGGTGGCTCAGTGAGCTGAGTACGGGAAGAGAGAGGCAAGAAGAGCAGGAAAACCGCCCTGCTCCAAAGGACTCCGCTGAGAGACGACTAACAGGGATGAGCAATTATCCAGGAAAGATCGGGTGTGTGTGTGGGGGGATGCGAGTGACCTCATCCCAAAATGCACATACACACACAGAAAGGACAACAGATCATAGACAAAGACACATACTTATGCTGAAGCCTCACCTTGAGCAGTTTCCACAGTCCAGTACACCTTGGAACGACCTGTTATCATTGTCAAAGAAATACTGAGTCTGTTCCGTTATGCAGCTCTCCTTGGAATATGCGTCTGAAAGGTCCTCTTCTGTGTAGGCTGGAAAACACAAACTCATACCCTGAGTACTCAAACTTTATTAGGCAACTTACCTCATACATTTATTCTGTGGCCTTTTTATTATGTACATTACACAAAGTGTAAAATGACTATCCCATAGAAGATCATCAAATTATATGGAACTTAAAATGATGACAAATTGAATAGACACCTAATAAAATAAAAAAAATTATTTTATCCATAGAACAAAAAAATCATCCACGATCAACGGGAGTGTGAAAAATCAAACAGACACTCAAAATGTGGTATAAAGTTACATTAGAAACCCTAGGCTTGTATATTGCTAGCCCTGTTGAATGCAATATAAAGCAGAACTTTTCTAGCCATTTGAAATTGGCTAAAATATCTCAACAAACAACACGCTGTGCCCTGATTTTAAACAAATACAAAAGAAAACCCTGTATTAAAATGCATATATCTAGAGTTTCAAGCCATTTTTAAGCTCCTACTACTCCAGAAAACTTGAGCCATTATCTTCAACACGAATAAAAAACCTGGAACCGTGGTGAATCTTCCCAGAATTGGCCAGCCTACCAAACTTGCTCCAAATCATACAATATATGATTTATGTGCAGAGAGAATCAACTGATAGGTTGTTGTAAGACATACCTGCCTCTAGAAAACTTGGATAAGTGAGAGTGAGGAGGAAGTGCTGGACCACTGACCTAAGAAAGAGAAAAAAAAATGATGCAGTGGATCCACACAGCGATTATTTTTCTGTTGGAATTGATAAGATAACAGTGACCACACAGATCCTCTTACCAGGCAGCCGTGGTGGCCCACCAGCCGAGACTGAGCATGTCCGCTATAGTAGGCTGAAACAGAGCACATACACACATACACAGAGACACAAAACTGATGGATGTTCACATACACTAACAGAGAAGAATAAATATTGCAAGACATGCATACATAAACACACACACACACACAGACACACACAAACACACACACACACACACACACACACACACACACACGCTCTCTTGCTGTCTCCTACCACGTAGACAGATCGGGGCCCAGCAGCAGCCTTAGTTTCTTTCTCAGGGTCACACACTGACTGATAGTCGTAGGTTTTATTGAAGGAGTAGAGCGATGTGTTCAGCAGGCTTAGCATCAGTATAGGGTCCACCTCCCCAAAAAACTGACCTATCTGAACAGGGAACACATAACACATACACACACAAACACATATTTATCATTAAGAACAACATACCCTTCTTTACCATAAGTTAAACCCATCAAGTAGAGATTCATTAATTGCAGAAACATATAATTGTTTGCTATAGATGATGTGTACTACTGTTGATACAAATGAAATCCTACTACTACTGATACAATTTTTTTGACCAGGAGTAGCATACAACTGTCAATTCATATAACTAAGTCTCACTTTTTATTTGGGATTTGACTTTTATTTAACAATGGTCCATTTTACAGTATGTACAGACATGTATTGTACATATAGAGCATAAGTATTGTTAACACATTGGGAAGTCTTTCAAAAGAGCGACCTTTAATGAACAAGAAAACTACAGGCCTGAAAACTTGATCATTTTATCTGCTGTGAGTTCTGCTATTGCATTTCAAATATATGCGAAAAGGCAGGCAGCTGAGAGCAATGAGCATGACGCACTGCAGTCACACTGCTGTAATTTATGTGATTCCCATCTAAATTCCACTCCTACTTGTGTTCTTCATTGCCATGGTAGATTGTGTTTGTGGAAGAGAGCAAGATCACTGTATTATTAAACTATAAAATGTAAATGTCTGAGTCTGTGTCACTGCATATCTTCTCACTTACGATGGACAAGTGAGATTTTTTCCCAAAGCCGCTGCCAAAAAGCTGCATGTGTTCAGAGTTTAAAGCGACAGGTGAAAACTCAAATTTACACATATGACTCCTGACCCAAATGTTAGCTAAGACATATATACTCCCTAAGGTTTTCCTCTTTACTTCAGCAGATTTAGCTCAGGAATGGGAAGCTCCTAGTCATCAGTTTAGGATTGCGAAAAACTGCTATACAGTACAAGTACTGACGCAAGTACAGATTCAGTTCAATCATTTCAGTTCATTCAAGATTTCCTTTACAACGTTTCATAAGGTTTCAGAAACCACATATTTAGTATCTTCCCAATGCCATAGATCCAGCTCCGAACTAAAGAAAACTTTGGACAGAAGACAGGGATGATCGTCTCAGTTTAGAGTAAGAGGATAATTAATTACATTTGACTGTCTTGGCTGAACAATTCCATTGTGGGAAATGAAAAAATGACATAAATTTGAAGTCTCTGCTGATCAAGTGAATTTGGGGTTAGTGGAAAATTGTGCATGTTTGATTTTTGGCCAAACCAAACATTTCTCTCAATGTCCTGACCTGCTCCCTTGCTGCTGAAAAGCACAGTGCTGGTTTAAGTCCTGGACTACTGACCTGTGTAATGTATTCGTCCTGGTTGGACATGAGCAGGAAGCCCCCGTCGTCCAGTATCACACAGTCAACATGCTGATCAAAATACAGTCAACATGACAAACATGGTCAGAAATCATCCGAACCCTCTTACAGAATTCTAAATTGTTAAAACCACAATGTTCGGCTTTCAAAAGCATGAAATGGCCATGTTGCTTGGCACCTTATCATTCCTGAGGCAGCCGCAGATCTCATCCTTACACTGCAGGGAGGAAATTGTGAGAGATGAAAACTGAGAATTCACCAAACGGGCTTTGCATCATTTATTAGAATGAGTCAAGCCTCCTCGGCTTCCAGGCTGCAATATCAGTTTGTCTAGCGAGCCTGTAACTAAATGGCTTCCACATGTTCAGATAAGGGGAGCTGGTTCTCTTACGTTAATCTTCATGGTGGCGTTCATGAAGCTGTTCATCCAGGTGGAGACATTGAGTTTGACTCCCACCACTGCAAAACAACATATGGCACATGAAATGGACGGGGCTGCAGCATTAGTCCCAAAACAGGTACATGAGAACTGACAGCAACATTCAGAAAGCTCAGAACTTGTTATAAGGAACACGCACACTGGTGCCCATCTATCCACATCGGCTATTGCCTGGGACTTTTGTTTAGCAGTAGAATTTCATTACAAGTTGGTCAGGGTTACAAGCTGGAGGGGCAGCAAAGAAGAACCATTATGTCCCAAAGAAATTGCCATATAATGACAATCACCAACTAGACAACTTCACTGTAGCTACCATGCAGTGAGACATACACGAACATTTAAACATTTAACTAACTTAGCTAACCACGTACTATGGCAACAAATGCTAATTGTAAAGATTTATATTTGAGCCACTAGGAGTACATGGGGCAGATAAGTAAAGACCGTGTTGGTTTTCTTTGCAGTATTTGATGTTTTTTAAATATACACACACAAACACACACACACACACACACACACACACACACACACACACATACATATATATATATATATATATATATATGTGTGTGTGTGTGTGTGTGTGTGTGTGTGGTGTGGGTGGGAGCATGTGTGTGTGAATTGGAATATAAAACAAAGCACAATAAGTGCTTACGTATTTCGGCCACATCAATATGTTATTTAATTGTTAGAACTTTTTGTTAAACTCTCAGAAGAGGAAGACAAGTCAGAGTTGTGACACATTGTAACACAGCAAGATCAGAATTAAATATGTAATTATTTTACACACTCACCAGCCGGTTTGAGTTTAATTCCATTGAAGTCTATTTCCACAGCTTTACTGACCAGAATTCCAGTCTCATAGCTGGACTCCCTGCTCTCTGTTTGGGGGGGTGCAGAAAAGAACACACACACACTCACTTAAATCATGAAGATCCAGAGCTAGAGGCCATTATTTGGCTGATCAGTAAAGTGATTACAGATTAAGACTTATACTGCCAAATGTGCACATAACCTTCACAGAGGATTTGGGTTAGGATTTCAGTGTCTGCTTTCTAAATCAGCGTAAAATCTCAGAAAACGAGGCTTAATGCATCCTTGCACTCTTGTTCGAGACTTGGTCTTTTGAGCCATGTGTTGCAATGTGTGTGTGGATGTGTGTGTGTGTGTGTGTGTGTGTGTGTGTATGTATGCATGTGTGATTGCTCCAGACCACACATGCATGCAGGTGAGGAATATCCATTCAGTGGAAATCCCTAAGTAATATAGGCGTTCTTGGAAGGAGATAAGTGTGTGTGTGCATATGTGAGCATGTGTGCGTGTACACACATGCAACCATCAAATAGAAGAACAGCTGTGGTCTTACAACAGCACGCCAAAAAGATGGAAAACCTACCCAAGGAGTGGTCCGATGTGGTACACACAGAAATTCAAACCTACACTGCAGTAAACCTGAGATGTGTGTGGGGGGGCTTACTGTTAACATAGGGGGCAGTAAAGATGTATATGTCATTGTCTAAACTCCTCTTGTAAAAGCTTGAATCGTAGGTTTCTGCATTTTCAGCCCAATCCTCTCCACCACTGAGAAAGAGAAAGAAAGACAGAGAGCGAGAGTGAGTGTGAGAGAAAAAGAGAGTGAGAGCACAAAAGAGAGAGAGAAAGAGAGAGAGAGAGAGAAAGAGAGAAAGAGAGAGAGAGAGAGAGAGAGAGAGAGAGAGAAAGAGAGAGAGAGAGAGAGAGAGAGAGTAAGAGAGAGAGAGAGAGAGAGAGAGAGAGAAAGAGAGAGAGAAAGAGAGAGAGAGAGAAGGGTAGGCAGTCAGATAGGCAGATGGAGAATAAGAAAATAAAGAGTAAAAGGGGGAGAGAGGGAGAGAGGGAGAGAGACTGATAGACAGATAGAGAGCATACCACAGTGATTATGATAGCATTCCAAATTTAGATCTATAAATTGTGCTCAATCTGAAAAATCTGAAATCATGTGTAAAACATTCAGAATGACATATAATTGATTTTAGGATATAATAATCAAGCGTAATTATTAAGCCAAATTTGGTCACACCCAAAAACAATGTGTCTGGACCAAGCCGCAATGATTAATTACAGCCTGACAAACTATTCTCAGCAGAGCCGTGTTTATTACTCCATTTGTCTCGGGGCAGCTTACATGACAGTTAAAGTGACTCAAAACACCATGAGGACTGCTCTAAAACATGTAAATCACTGAAACAGCTTCATGAAGTCAAACTCTGTTAAGGAGTACAGCTAATAAGAGAGAGAGAGAGAGAAAGAGAGAGAGAGAGGTTATGGCAAATTACCATGTAGAGCATGGCTCTCATTATGGATTCTGTAATATAAATTCTTAGCCACTTTCTGTCTTGCTCTCTGAATAGTATTAGGTACACCTCTGTTTAATCTGCACTCCGAATCCATGTTTTGCATTAAGTTCCATATTGGTGCATTTTAGAGTTCACAGTTACACAATGTAGTACATCTACTCTTCTGAATGATGTGTAGCTCCTTTATTACTCTATAGGTATTTCAGAATGGCTCTTTGATCCACACACACACACACACACACACACACACACACAAGTTAGTGTCACTGCTGTGCAGAGAATAATCCACCGCCAATGTAATACTGTCTCATTGGTGGCCCTGACCACAGTTGAAGTGGGTGTTTAAAATTGAAGAGAAATAGATGGAATACATGATTATCAACCATGTGTACCTTCATGGAAATTGAGGCCGATTCAATGGATAAAGAATGCAGATACAAGGTAGGTGTGACTGACAATTAAGTGGTCAGTTAATATATGTGAGCATACGGAAGACATCACCAAGCAACTCACTCCCAAAACACACTTCAAAATGCATTTCAAACCAAATGAAACACGTAGATATAGAAGACTGTTCAGGTGATATCCTTTACCTTTTGGGGAAAACCCGAGTAATGCCACCATCAGTAGCCACAAACCTGGCTAACACTCCTTCTCTGCAACACAACAAAAATGACCTTTATTTTCACAAAACACGACTGAGTCACAATAGGAGGAAGCTCAGCCACACAAGATGATTGGGAGTCTTGTGACATTAAGACTGGTCATCAAGTGATTTACAATGGAATTACTGCACTGAGAGCGACTAGTGCGTCAGTGTGCAGTCTTACGCAGAAACAACAAAAAACCACTGTGTCCAATCAGTAAAATGATGCAAAATGTTACACTCATTCCTCACAATGACATATAATGGGTTTTTTACTGTTTCAGGAAAAAAAAAAAAAAATCTCCCACATATTGTACAGATTAAAACCGTTCCCTCCACACAGATGGTCGTCTTCTTTGATGCAAGGATTTAATAGCGATGGACAAAATAGTTTAGGGCTTTAGAAGAAGAGGGAGCGCTCTAATTTGCAGGAGAATGATGTTAAATGGAGCTTTACGCTCTCCCTGCAGTGTCTGATGTATTGCCTACACGACTTTCACACTCTAAGAGGTTTGTTAATCAAAAGTTACATTTTTTTAAATCAACAACTGACACACTTGAGCTCTTTGGCAACAAGTTTATAAAGTGATTTACGGAGTGTGTGTGGCTGCAGTGTTACTAACTTACACGGGCTGATCCTTCCAGAGTTTCACCAGGTCAGCCGTAAGCCCCGCATCCAGCAACAGCCTGTTCACCAGAGTCAAGTTACCTGGCAAAGACAGGAGCGGGCACAGTCAGTGAGTTTCTGTGGTGTGTAGATTGACCTTAACTAGCTACATTACATTCATTACATATGGGAAAATATATTGAGATGGCTGACTTTAATGAGAGTCAAATACAGAGTATTATGGAGATGCGTGCCCTCTGCAGCTATAATATCTTCTACTTATAAGAAGGCTGATTTTGAAATGTTTCCATAGGAATTAGTGTCCATGCTTCTGTAAACCATGTATGAGGTCAGGCACTGACGTTCTACATGAAGGCCTGGACCACATTCTCCATTCCAGATCATCCCAAAGGTTTTGGATGGGGTGAGGGCTCTTTTCAGGTCAGTCAAGTTCTTCAACTGAACTCATCCAGGCATGACTTTATGGAGCTTGCTTTGTGCACTGGGGCACAGTCATGCTGGAACAGAAAAAGTTCTTCCCCAAGCTGGGTTGCATGGATTTCTCCACAATGCCTTGGTCTGCTCTAGCATTCCGATTCTGGAAGTAATCTGAAAAACAGGTGCATCCCCATACTTTTTCTATTTAGTGTAAGATTTATTTCACCTACAGATTTATGTTAAATCAATAGGTGAAAGCAAAAATAAGTAGAGGCGTATGTGTGTGCCTGTGTTACACAGGAGATGAGTAGCTAAATAGTGACTCATTATAATGCACTGTCGCCCCCAGACCACATTAATCCATTAAGGGGCCTGATTTCAACTGGTCGACTCAGGGGTCACCTTCATAGACGCCCGATGACCTCATTTGAGTGGGAAAGCACCTGAGTCAGTAGCTAAAAAGAGCTGAGTCTCAAAGCATGAGATCATCCATCGATTGGGATACTTCAGATCTATATGAAGCCCTCTAAAAGGCTCAATGTATCCAAGCTTAGATCACGATTTCAAAGTGTGTTTGTGTAAAGGGTGAAGTCATTTAAGCATCAGGGTGAATACTGAAGGACAGATAAGTTTCTTTGGTGTATTTCTTGGGTACATGACTGTATGTGTTGTATCTATATGCTTAATCAATGTCAAGTATATGCCTGTGTAACACTAAGATTACGATATGCAGATTTCTAACATATTCCATTTTTAAAGTGTGCTGAGAACATCTCTCTTATACCTGGCAAAACATCTGTGTTTTGCCAGGTATTCACATAAACCAACAAATGCAAATTATTGCAGTCAATAAGTGCTATGCAGTCCTAATGTATAGACAGATGACAAATTAAAAAAAAAAAACCTCAATAAATGAGTGTAGAAACATAACAAATACAGACACTTTCAGATCCCACATGGTGAAGTTAACTCTAACATACTCTGTTGCATTTATGAGAAATGAGCAGGCCAAGTTGGTCAAGATGGCTCAAAATGGCAATAAGAAAAGATCTGAGTGACTTTAGAAGAAGATTCAATGTTGGGGCAAGAATGACAGAAGCTTTAGTCACAAAGACTGCTCAACTGGCAAGTATTTCAAAAGGAATAAAGTGATCTCTGCATTTAGATCTATACGAATCCGTAAAAAGGGCAGTAAAATGCAGTTGAAATAACACATTCAGTGTGACAGACAAATAAAAGAGCAGCTGTTCCTCAGGCCTGGACTGAGGACATGATCACATGAAGAGTGAGTCAACTACAGCTTAGAGAGTGACTATAGTTTGGTTGTATTTCAGTGGTGCAAAAACCCAGACACAACTCTACAGAGAGTGATGTGAGCACCACTCTCATCACTCCTGGGCACCAAGAGAACCGAGCAGGTTCTAATGCCTGGTCCCTGCAGTAAGGGGGTACAGTAGCTCTGTTATCCAGGGGTGAGCATTTTGCCTGGCATTGCTTAGGACACACAGAAGGAAAGGGACTGAAAATCAATGTAAAATTATTGTGACCATTATCCTATAAAGAAAAACATCTACCCTGAAAGGGGAGGTATTGACCAGGTTGAAATCTCATCAATGAATGGTCTGATAAGCATGAAAATTGGATCAATCATAATCAATGGGCTTTGCAGTACCAGATCTCAACCCACTTGAACACATTTAAGGAGAAATTTGTCAGACATGTTAGAAAATGCGGCTCACCACCATCATCACAACACCAAACTGGGAGGAATGGTGCTCCACTCCTAATAGAATGTATGCCATGGTGCCTTGAAGATGTTCTTGCAGCCTCACCACATACATGTTGCTCATTCCTTTAATTGTCACCCTTCTGTTTATCAGATTTATTTGCTTTCTTCAAGCGTTATGTTGGTTTATGGCTGCTAGGAAATGCACTTACACATGGGGTCATTAGGTGTTTTCTTGTCGATATACTGGTTGAAGTCTATAAGGAACTGGGTGTTGTTGGAAGAGAATTTCAGGTCCTGACAGTATTCCCTATACACAAGACAGAGCGAGTCAAAATCAAAGGTCAACAGTCATTGTATTTTGAGTGAAAGAGAGAGAACGATAGAGAAAATGATGTTAGGGCTGAACAATATATGATGTGTCAATCTATCACAATCTTTGCAATATTAATATTACAAAGATTGCATATCTTAGCCTCTAACTATAAAATCATTCAATGTGTGGTTTGAACATTCAGTCCATTCACAGACACTTGATGTATGTTTCTGATAAATCAGGGTAATAATGCTACTCAAAATAATGTAACATTTTGGTCAAAATGATTCAGCCTGGTGTAAAAAGTGTTGTTTCACAGTTGTGTCTGTGATATATAGCACACACTCGATCAACCACAAGTTGTAGCAATATATTCACAGCACGATATTTGTGCAGCCCTGATTTGGACAGTCATTGTCTGCATCAGATTTATATTCTTTGATAATATATTAATTCTGCTCTGTGTGTGTTCAGTGATTGACACCAGTGGTTCTCCTACTGGTCCTCAGGGACTCCCAGACAGTTTCCTTTTTTGCTGTATCCCTACATGTTGGACCAAAAGTGTGGAAAGTATGGGGGTCCCGCAGGCCTGTTTCTCTCTTTCTGACACTGTCAGTTCTCTTGTTAAGAGAAGGAGGGATTGAGGGGGGGTATCAAAAGGTGTGAATTTATGGGCCTTCAAAGACCAACATGGTCTGGACACTGCACACATAAACCTGTCACTGCTAAAAGACTATGGGAGGTCTGTTTTCCCCACGTCTGCGTGTGTGACCTACCTGGGCGCAATAAAGGTGTAGCCGTACTCCTCAAATTTCTCCACTTGTATAGTCTCACAGGCTGCAGAGAAAGTAACAATGGGTTCAGAACGTCATATGTCACTGCTATAAAACTCAACACCAACACATAAATACTCATATAAATACAGAGCACTGTCCAAAATAAACAAATCAAATATACACACACTGAAGGACTGCTGGTGTCAATATCCTTAAGTTACTTTTAAAAAATCCTGCCTCAAGTAAAGTTGCTCAGAACCATTGAGCTGGTTTTAAGTTAAAGTCACTCAAATATAAAGCCAGCTTAATATTTTCAAGCAACTTTTAAGTAACTTTACTTGAGTTTTGATTGATTTTCAAAACAAACTAAGTTCTTGAAAACAAAGGTAAAGCAAACTGAAAATATACAAATAATACACATAAAACACTAAAAGACTAGAGGAGAAACATGCAAAACAAAATTGAAATGTTAGTGTCACACACATGTTCCCTTATGACAGGGCCGTTAATGAAAAACAGTGAACAGTGCAGGCCAACATAACTGAAGATCAATATGATAAAAGACACAAAAATGCAGACGGAAACATTTAGAAAAAAGCCGTGCGCTGTACTTGCCATTTTGCCCTGTAGTGAAAACCCCATTTATTAAAGAAGAGAGAGAAAGAGAGAGTTACCATCCATACAAAGTCTGCCAGCACTGTGAATATGATATTCTTAACACGCCATATCATATAAAACATGCAGGGGCAGATGACACACGATTTGTGCTGGAGACCACGACTAGCTTAGAAACAAAGGCAGCTCAGAGTTTCTGCTGGAGGCAGAGGAGCAAAGACGACCATGTGTAATCCCCCCTTTCAGCACACACAGAAATGAAGGCAGATGACAGGGGATAAAGAGGTCGAAACAAAACGATCAAGCAAAACACAAACACGCAATTTTTTTCCTCATTTGGCACTTTATCAAGCTCAATGAAGTAAATGCCTAACTTGGCTAGCCTCATTTCAAAAGTTTCTCTATGAGTGACTGAGGTGGTCTTCAGAATTACCGCACACATACTTAGAATATGCATGTGATTAAAGATAACAAGTTATATGTTATATATGCGTAAATATGTCTTCAGCTTCACTGCAGAAGCCATGCATCGGTACTCATATTAATATAAGATACTTCATCAAAGAGATAGATAGATAGATAGATAGATAGATAGATAGATAGATAGATAGATAGATAGATAGATAGATAGATAGAT
>JBBKCR010000018.1:8995250-9010325 GCA_037577295.1 Ladigesia roloffi
TAATCTGTGCACTTTTCCACTTAATTTTCCTTACTTTCCTGGAAATTAAGGTAAAAATTAAGGTTATATTAAGGGGCTTTTTTTTATTGATTTACAGCCTTAGATTCAACTTTCAGCTTTCAACTCAGATTTAAAGTGAACCAAGATAAAAGTGAAGAGAAGAAGCTCATTTTGTATTTGTCTCATGCTGTTCAGTAGTAAGGATGCATGCTCTCTCTCTCTTTCTCTCTTAGCATAAAAAAACTGATGATTGTAAGTCTCAGAACTGGAATAAAAAAGTCAGTTGCCTTTGGTCAGAACCAGTGTACTCACAGTTCAGCCTTTGCATTCCAATACTGAAAAAATATATTGATATAATAAGACCACAATCCTATTATACTCTCAAACTATCTCAGAATGTTCCGGTTCTTCAATTCGGTTGCATTTTTGTCCCTAGTAACATATCCAATTGTTATTTTGTTCCTCAAACTGGTTTGGAGCTCTTACATCTGTTACAACACCATCTGGCTCTTTAGAATAGTGTGTGAGCAGAAACACATATCAGTTTATACATTTTATGGGCTGAGAGACGATTTTTAACACACATGACATGAACCTAAAACGGTTACTGCCAAACAAGAAAGCAAGTGAGCTTGAGAGTAATCAGTGAGTTCACGCAGTAGGCTAGGTAAGCCAAGAGATTATGGACAAGAATGTATACAGTGTTTTTTTTTAATTGGCTAAGGGGAAAATTACAAAGGAATGTTGTGAACATGTGTGAGAGACTGCATATGTTTGTGTCTGTGTGTGTGTGTGATTGTATGCACTGTAAGTCGTTGGTTCTGCATTGTGAGGATCTGACTGGCTGGCTGTAACAGAGCGTGTGTAGAGTCTGTCTGCCCAGTCCAGATGCTTCAGTGCTGGGCAGAGTCCTGATAAATGTCTGGCTTCGTTGCTCAGAATGGGTGGAGGCCAACTGGCCCACAACTTTACACACCATGAAGCTTTACAACACTGAAATTACTCAATTCCACTCTCACAAACACACACACACACAGACACAGAAACTGTGATCCAACCAAGCACCATGGCTGAGGTCATACAATCCACTCAGTGGCAGGGCAGAGCAGATTTAGCTGAAAACAAAACACTCCAAAATAAGCAGCCATACTCACACATGGCTTGCTTTAGGTCCCCTAGGTTCGCCTCAATGTAGTGCATGTTGTACTCGGGTAAAACCAAGGCCAAGCTACACAACACACACACACACAGACACACACACACACACACACACACACACACACACACACACCATGAAAAATGAAAACAGTTTAGCTAACAATGTAATTAGTGAATCATTATAAAGATAAATGGGCTTAACAGGCCGGCTTGCATGGAAATATAAGTTACGCAGAAAGGTAAGAAACAGACCTGTAGTCTGTGCCATTGACGGGTGCCCATGTGTAAGTCCTCACTCCTCGATCAATGTATCTCTGACATCCCAAAATAACACAATGAGACATACATTGCCACGAAAAAGTATTTTTTTAAAAACATACTTGTGAAACAGTAATTGTCCCCTACAGTGTGTCGCCTTTAGCAACAGCACTGACCATATCTGAGGTGAGCAAGGCCTATCTTGGATAATCATCTGGAAGAGTGAACTTTGGAGGATTTTTAGTAGGTCGGAAACTTCTGGGAACTTTGAGGCATGATATATATTTTGTCCTGGACCCCTTCTGATCTTAGCATGCCTGCTGCCTGTTGAGACCTATTAGCCTACTTCACATTGCTAGATTCTACTTAACTGATGTAAAGTCTGCAGGAATGGCAGTAATCAAATCTGAGAGTGTCTAGTCTAACTGATTCCGAGTGGCAGTGTTTGATTGTGTTGCCATGGGGCCTGCTGGTGTTTGACCTTTTCTCCCTCAGTAAATGGGATGATAATTTAAGTGTATTTTGTGTATACAGTTCACATATAACACTGTGTTTGGAGATCTGAACGTGTGAAAAATAAGCAGACTACAAGGATTGTCTAAATGCCCTATGCCATTGCCCACAACTATTGGACTTTTCAAAACGTCACTTTAACCAACGCAACTTTAAATCCTGACTGCACAAATTTGCACCCCACATCCTAAATACCTCACTGCATCCTTTTGCATGAGACATGCTATTAATACTTGTAAATATTAATATCTTTTACTACTTGTAAATACAAAATACACTTTAAAAATTTTGTTTTCATATTATTGAATCATATTATCTCTATATTTTCTCTATATTATATGACATTGTTATCTGTATATGACAATTAACTTGAAACCTGAAACAAGTGAACCAATTATACACACCTCATCCTGAGATTTGACTAGGGTTTCAATCCTCCTCTCACCAGGGTCCCTATCAATCATCATTGTTCTTATCTGAAAGAGATAATAGTGACACAGGCAACGGCTTTGCTGCACGCCATTTAAAAACTTCCAGACATTTCATAGTTTAACAACAACCACTATACTTTTAGAAACGAGGGAGAAAGTGGATTGGCACAATTTTAATTCTTTATTGTATCCCCAGTATGGCGTTAATTAACACAAAATCTCACTATCAGCGAGTGAAATCTTATATCGTGTTGTGAGCCAATCTGCACCAACATGGAATTGGTTGGCACACATTACGGCATGGTCGACACACTAGTAAACAATAATGAAAAATAAGGGTTTTGATTTGAAGGAAATCCAATTACGCAAACTTTTAAATCCACAGATACTCAGGTTTAACCAAATACATTAACAAAATAACATCACATGTGTATCCTGCATGGCTTGAGTAAGAACAATCCAAGCAACAATAAATGATATCTATTTAAAATTTTGTAGAACATTAATTAAACTATGAGACATTTCTTTGTTTTAAAAATGCACACAGATACCACTAATAATTATGGGAAACATGGAACCAAAATATAATAATAGGTGGTAGATGTTCTGGTTTAGAAAGCTTTGCTGGATCTAGAAGTGGTTGTAAAAGAAATGGAGAAAGAATATTCTTTTAAGATTAACACCCTGAACTGTCAATTCTGAAGTACAGTCACATATATCAGGAAAACCAACTAGCTAAAAATCACCACAGAACTGGTCTGTCTCACACAAAGCATGTGTCTCACACAAAGCTTCAGATCGAACATGTCACTTCTGCTGTCACTGTAAGCTCATGCATATAAGGGCTATAATGGTTGGTATACAAATATTGATCTCAGTTTTTGTCCTGGTAACCATTTCACCCATCGGTCCAACCCAACTTTCGGTTACAATACAAATTCTAAGATTTGATTTTCTAAGTAAGAATTAAGAATGACTACAGAAGAATCTTGAAGGAAAGATACAATAGATGGACAAAAGTATTGAGACCACTGAGTCAACACCAACATGGACTTTAATGACACTGCACCTTTGCAGCTATAACCACTTCCGCCCATCCTGGAAGGCTTTCCGCAAGAGTCTTTGGGAATTTGTGTCCATTCATTCAGTGGCGCATGTATGGCACTGATGTTGGGCTGAGGAAAAGGCCTGACTCACATTTTCCATTCCAGTCCATCCCTAAGGTGTTGGGTGGTATTGAGATCAGGGCCCTGTGCAATTCTTTCACACCAATCTCATCCAGCCATGTTTTTATGGACCTTGCTTTGTGCACTGAGACACAGTCACGCTGGAATAGAAAAAATCCCTTCCCCAAATATGCTGAAACCTTAAATCTGCCCTTCAATGGAAATAAGGGGCCCAGACCAAAGCCTGAAAAACAGGTTTGTCCCAATACTTTTATATAATGTATATGTGTGTGTGTATCTGTGCATGTGACTCCTACCTGAACTTTAATGTCATTTTCCAGTTCTGCATCCAGGAAGTCCAGAGTGACAGGCTCCTGGAATTTGGGGTTCTGACAAACACATGTAACAGACAGACAGATTAATGAGTGTTCACACTGCAACACTGTAAAGTAGAGACAAAGTGCTGAAGTGTCCATGTACATGGAGCTAATAGTGTATCTCAACCTGACAGTGTGCAACATTCATCCTTTTTATTAAAGTGTCAGCCTTTCCATGGACTTTAAAAGCTCCATGTTTATATATTTGCACGCATTTTAATGTTCTTGCCGAAAGCTTTACGTGCATTCAGCTTTGTGTTCTATAACACTGATGTACATTATTACATATTAAAGCCCTTAAGAGGCATTTTAAGTTTGGATCCCCCTCTGAGGTTAATGTTATTCTAAAGACTGACTGACTGCAGTAATAAGCACAGGGTCTCATAAAAGGTTATCAGTTGTATTCATTAAATATACAGTATGTATACATGTTCTGTGATATATTTGGCACCAGAAGAGCAGACACTATGTCGCATGGCCAGTACTGGACCATAAAGCTCTCATTTTATGGCCCTGGGAGAAGCCGACACTGGGTTTTTGCTTTTAGGAATGCACCGGGTTTGTTATTCATGCATATTTTGTATTACATTACTCATGGACATGTCAAAGGTGTTACAAAATGAGCTCAAATCAAAGGAATGAAGTGAGAACTAGTCAAATAGATGTAGAAAAAAGTGTCTTACATGACATACGAAGAACAGAGCAAGCATGCACATGGCCGTAGATGAGGATGAAGACGATGAAATAAAGAGCAAACACGTGAGAATGATGACACTATCTATCACTCTCTCTCTCACACACACTTTCTCTCTCTCTCTCGCTCTCTCTCTCACACACATACACACCCTAACAAAGGCACAGAAGCTAAAGAATACATGGAAAAATACAGAGGGCACTGAATGGCTTCTACAGTTTATACTGAAAAGGAAAGCTTGAGAGAAAGGCTGAAGGACAAAGAGAGTCAGAGGGATGAATAAAATAAGATTTCAAAACATGAGAAGAGAGGTGCATGTATTAAGGATGAGGAGAACAAAGAGAAAATGTGAGAGAAAGAAAGACATGTGAAAGCAAAAAGGGGAATCAAAGAAATGAGGGGTGGGAGGGAGGCAGTACTGAATATGAAAGCAGAGCACGTAATGAGAGCCAGGCAGAGAAACGGGAGGATTTCAAAGTGACGAGGTCGTGCTACACTCAGCTACTGCCTTCCCGAGCGCCGGGGTAGAGTGGGGTGGAGGGGGCAAATACCTTCCCCACATGATTGGCATGTGTCTGCTATGTGCATCAATCTTCTAAAGCCCCCCCTACTATACACATGGCATACAGAGCGTGAGATTGGCATATGAAAGACATCTTCCTCTATTATCTGATTTGCTGTGGAAATATGTAAACACCATTTCATTTTCCATTTGCAGTCTTTGTGGAAGTGCATAAGTGGAATGAGTGCATTTGTTCTTAATGCTTTGAGCGAATGATAGCAGGTAAGGGAGGTTTCAGGGAGGCTTAAATTAGAGTGTTAATTACAGGGTTCATTCGAAAGGCTACACCAAAGATCATCAGAGTGATGTTATCCAGTGGTGCAATGGTATCTGGATAGATGGATGTACTGCAGCTTCATTTTGGGGGATTTGTTTCAGCCCAATTTAGTCATCTCCAGTTCCACCCACTAGCATCCCATGATGCCACCAGCACTGGGAGGGTGCAGGCGAGTGCATGCCTCCTGCGTGACACGTGAAACCAGCCACTGTATCTTTCTAAACCGCCATCTGTGCCGGATAGCATCATGTTAGTGAGTGATAGAGGGAGACTGAGGGTCATCATACCCACCAAGCCAGAGAAAAGCCAATTGTGCTCCCTTAGACCCTATAATAATAATAATAATAATAATAATAATAATAATAATAATAATAATAATAATAATAATAATAATAATAATATAATTATTATAACTGAAAGACCTAAATAAAAAACAGAAGTTCATATATAGTTGCATATGCAACATTTTCGGTACCCTAGTCAACTGACATGGTTAGTCAATTTGTAGCTGTATTCAGAAATATTACACGTACTGCAATGAAACACACTTTCGTGTACCGTGATGTAAATGTACTGTCTAACATTTCAGAATGAATGAATGAATTAATGAAGTAAGAAATAAGTAAAAGCAATAAATAAAGTTAAATGTTCAAACATGTTATAAGCTTGATTAATTCATTAATGTAGCAACTAGAATATATGCACTAAAGAAATAAAAAATAGTCCTAATCAAGTTTATGCAGCAAAATTATTTTCATTTAGAAAATTCTGAAAACATGACAAATGACTGAGGATATATTTGTCCAGTCAAAAGCATATATTACATATTTAGCAATGTTTTTTTGGATAGATTGTAAATAAGCAGGGTGAGTAGGTTTTTCATTCCAAGGAACCGAGTTGACATTAGTGTCCATGATGGATGGCAGATACAGATGTTGCAGCTACAGAAACGGGTTGATGAACATTGGAGCGTTCCTTTAATCTTTAAATGTGAACATTGGAGTGTTCCTTTAATCTTTAAATGAATGCCCAGTTGGTAAACATGAGTGAAGGAAATATGCATAAGACAGAATTTGCAGACAGATCCACACACTGGAGCTCATGTAAATGAATGTAATCCGCCTCTGAAACCCAGATTTGACAGGTTTCTGGCCAGCTTCAGATTCATCCATGCTGGACGCCTAAGCTAATCAGGAATGACTGTAACAAACAGGAAGGATTTGTTTGAAGAAGAATTATCTCTTCACTTCCTCTGAGTCCCTCCCAAATCCCTCCACTATAAGAGGATGTCTCTCCTGTATATAACATCGCACTAATGTCAGAGAGGTGATATTATGACTGCAGAACAAGCAGAGACCAAATCTAGGTGATAAGCCTGTTCTATCTGAAAGCCTTCCACAAAGGACAAGGGAACAATTTTGTTACTGTCTTGGTTCCATTGTCTCCTTAAATATGTGTCTCTATTCACGTCAGTCATCCTTTCACAGCTAAGACAGGCTCGAATTTTGCCTACAGATGAACAGCTTGATTCTGTGGGACCTGTAGTGTGGGCCAGAATTTTACAGCATCATCAGAACGGGTGGGCACCGGTGCTGAATGGCTGAGATGTGAAATGGATGTAATTACTGCTCAGCGTGATGATGAAGTGTCTGGAAAACAGCTCTGCGATAACATCATTAGCTACCCAAACTGCAGAGCACAGCGGAGGAGATGGCAGGAAATACCAAAGTGCCTGATTTGCCCTCTTAAAAAACATTTTCTGGTCAGAAACACCTCACTAGCCATAATGTCATAACAGTTACCCATGGTCAAGCTACTTAGAATGGTAAAACGTATTATCAGTACATCAATTTGTATATAAGAACATGATAAAATAACTTTACTAATGCTCATGTTATGTACAATTAACCCAGAAGTCTGTCACCTCTGAATAAAAAGTAAGAAATTAATATATTTTGTATAAGCTGGTCATTGGCCGCTAGAGGGCGCCCTGTCCTGTCTTGGCCTTTAGTTTGCCCTCATGTGTGTTTTCACCCGTTTTGCCTTCTAGGTGATTATTTACAGATGTCTGGTGTTAACTGTCAAGTGGTTGTCTGTTATCTACTCATCATTCATGTGTTATTTATCCGCCTTCAGCCCATCTCCAATATTTATGTTTGTTGTGTTTTTTGGGCCTCGTGCATTATTTGTGTTTGAATAAAATTTTGAATAATGGAAATCTGCACCTGCGCCTCCCTCTGTCACCTGACAAATATGCATATAATCACTTTAGAATCATTTTACAGTTTTGTGGGAAGTTACTCTGTTGAGACAAACCAAGTGTACCTCTGTAATTTTTGGTTCCTATCTGCTAAGTTTTATCAAGCTAGAAAAGCATAGTCCAGCTGAGGTATACTCTGGATACCCAGTTTAACAGTGAAACTAAACCCAACCTAAATGTAATAGATTTACTTTACATTTGTAAAGTCTATTCAGGCTTAGAGTATGTCAGTTGGATTTACATGAATAGAAGTTTGATTACACATTTTTCATTTTTGCAATGGTAACAACCACTGTGCACATTTTTGGGCTTTGTCTCATCTAAGTCAAGGATTGGGAACCTCTATAGAGGGTGACTGAAGTTTGATGAAAATCACAAAGTAAAGGAAGGTAATAAACTACGAAGCAAAACTAATTGTAAGACCAGCCTAAAGGAATACAAAAGAATAACAAAATTATTTCAGCCAAGACATGTTTGTAATCCAAATTCTGTTTGTTTAATTTAGCACTGGAGATACATAGATAATGTTACTAACAAACACTATAAGAAGTCTCTACTCACCAACAATTTTGTAAATACTCCACACTCCTCTTAATTCACACAAATTGCATCCAACTCTTCATGAAGTTGTAATAAGCTTGACATGGCTGAGAACTCAGTATGCTTGACAGTATGAGCTATAAAAGCTATAAAACCTTTAGTGCTGTAGATTTTAGATAAGATCTCAGTTTTTGTCACTGAAACAATAAAACTGATCCTAGAACAGCACTCCTACTCCTGAGGATTTTAGACACTTTTACCAAAAAAGGCACCCTAAAGTTTTGATGCAGTTGTTTTTATATATAGCTCAAAATAAGTCTGTGTCCTACTGTGCCCTAAACCACATCCACTGTGCCACCTCAGAGAAGAAGAATGGGGCTTGAGAAAAGAGTTGTGGGTGTATGTAAGAGTTGTGGGTATGTATTGTTATGGTTGACATGTAGTGTTTGATTAAAACATTAGCTAATTAGTGATAGTTCTTCACGAAAGAAGCAAAATTCTGACCACAAATATGTCTTGACTGGTCTGTAGGAGTGGAAACTTTGTTCAGTAGAAGCAAATTCTATGTTTTTTGCCAAAATATTTTTTATTGCTAGAGCAGGTACAGTCTAAGGAAGACTATTATTTACACTGACCCACTTCTCTACCAATGGAAAAGCTACTGTTGTCTCACCTCGTTGAGAGTTATTGCATATTTGTTTTTTAACCTGATGTGACGATTACGAATCCTCCTCTGATTAAAGACACAAAGAAACAAGGCTTGTTCATTTCAGGAAAACAAAACAAGACAAAAAAAAGCTGCATAGCATCTAAACACTATGCCGGCACTGGAAACATTTTACACTGAGGAGAGAATCATCTCGGTTTACTCCGTGGACGTCCAAAAAAAAAAAAAATCAGACTGCTTTGAACTGATGCCGGCGAGTGCTGAAGAGAGTTGGCATGCTGGGGCCATGGTGCTAGGAGAGTGTGTGAGCCATTTCCACATTATCAAAATCGAATGATCCATCGGCCGCCGTGCTCAAGCGTCTCCTTTACAAACACAAGCACTCGCCAATGCCTCCTCCCAACTTCTGCAGACAAATTCCCTTCTGTGTTCTATACCCCAAACCTGAATGCAGCACTTTGAACTGCTTCCAATATATCTGGCACCCTTTGGTTAAGGGGCTCGTGCTTGCATATCCACACAGCTCAAGGTTAAGTACAAGCGTCCATGGCTCGGAGATTCAATCCATGCCTACGTGTCTTACTCAATCAGCACACAAGAGCCATGACCAGGCCAGATCGCGTCTTAACAACTCTCCGTACGAGATCGGGCCTTCAGGACTGATCAGAGTCGGCTTCTGGGAGTAAAATAAAACACGCTTGATATCTATGGCCTGTTCTCCACATGGTCCCTATTTGAAGTTTTATATGTTGTTTACTTTGCTCATAAAGAACAAATTCAACTCGTCGTTATGATACGAACCAACTTGCGTCGAGGAACGACTTTCTGTCTTTTAAGGTTATTTCAAAGGCAACACGATGCAAAACAATGGCAATGCGAGCCAGAACTACATGTCGGTGCCATTGCTGTTTCCTCTAATCTAAAGGCTAGGGGGGGCACGGCTCTGGAAGATTTGGAAACCTGTCATAACACTCAATAATTTTAACTCGGGGTATGGAAGTTGGTTCTGCTTATTTGATCTGACTTGTGTTGTGGGTAAAAGTTAATGCCCTCCATATATCTGACCCGCAGCTTTGTTATTTTAATGCACATCTAACAGCACCCAACACACTCGTCTGACCCAGCACTAATGCAGATATATTTCGCCACTTCTCACGCACCACGCGCCAAACCTCCTTGGGCTCGCCTGGCTCCTCGGGCCGCGAAGGCCTGAAATGCTCACAGGGTTATGTGCGTATAACTCACAAGCTCCAGCTTGTGATTACGATGTGATTTTAAATCACGGAAAGTGTAAACTCTACACACCATGCTTCATACACACTTCACTAGGTTTTACATCTGAAGCTGAAGGCTTTGTCATAGCCGGGCAGCACTTATCAGTGATGAGATGATAGATAGTGCTTTTACTGTGTCCACACTAGGAATGAAAGACTGCCCTGCTTATCCTCAACATCATTTGTAACGCACAGACACACACACACACACATACGCAAGTCTTTCCGTCTTGTTTTAATCGCATATGCTTTGTGTCAGAGATGCATACCGCCCTGTATGTATAGTGGAACTATAGAATCAAAGAGTTTCCACAGATAGGCTGATATGTACATGGCTGGGATCAATTGAGAAACATATATGCGGGTTCACTGCCAGTTTACTGCGCATAACTTCAGGCAAACTGCAAAGGTTATGCACAAAATGTATCCAGCCCTTAGACCACATGCTGAGGAGCAGTGGAGAGCTGATTACACTTATTCGCATACTGCAAATGCATGTTGATACATTCTAAATCCACGACCTTCCACCTGGGCTCTGAAATCCACAGCAATAAGGCAGGCTCGAATCTCTAACAGGTTCTTCAATATCTCCCACCTTTTTAGGTGCTGAAATCTCTTTGGAGGAAGTCAAATGTAACATACTCAAAGTGAAAGGAAGGTGTGGGCTTCCCTGAATTATTGCGACTGTGAAACAGCCTTTAATGGGGTTATTTACACATACCTTATAATTATGTAAAGTGGAATTAACCTTCATATGATTAAAATACTATTTGTCATATTCTAAGTCAATAAAAAATCTAAAACCCTCAAAGATTTACATTGAAAATCAGAGGGTGGTCCACATTGTCCATAATAGACTGGAGGGTGCAATTAAAAAGATTTTCTTGGGAGATAAGATTTAAAAGACTATAAATATACATTTCTATTCACAGAGCATTTGAACACAACACATTTAATCTCATCACATCCCGTCACATTATGTAGTCATAGCCAGTTCCACCTGCTAGCTTGTCCTCTCTATGATACGATGCTGTAATGACAGGAAGCTGAGAGCTAGAACATTCTTCCTTTAAGGCACATGATACCACCACATCTTGTCAATCTGCTGCGAATGTAAAATCATGGAACACACTTAGATGTCAGTTCTGTTAGAGTGAGGTCAATTAAAGTCCCTTAGAACCCTAAACATACATGTTGTGACATCACTGGGAACTGAACTTGGTTTTCCTATGATAGGACCAACGCTTGGACAGTTATGCCTCATGGAAGCCCCATCTTCTGTGTGTTTAGGTACTGAAAAAAGTTTGGAATCAATAAAAGTACTAAAAAAGACAGTAAAAGAACAATGCAAAGGAATGAGACTTTCTTGTCTCTTGAGGCAAATTTGATCGAAATATGTATTTAAGTATATGAACTCAAAGCTTGTAAAGTATACGGGGACAGAATGCGGCCAGTTCTTGATGTCTTCAAATTTTTATGCTCTAAAACAGTTTGAACTGTTGGTAATACACTCCAAAGGAGAATAAAAAAAGCACCAATGTGCTTTTCTCGTCTCTTGAGATAAGATTTATAAGGCTATATATATAAAATGCCAATTTATGAGGCCATCTACCCAAACGGGATGGAAAGTGTAGGAGAAAAGACTGAGGCGGGGCAGAAAGACAGATTGAGAAAGGAAGAGAGTGAGACAATACAATATAAGCTTATGAGAAAGGAGCACCAATTCTGCAAATGCCTTTCACCACATGCACT
Organism: Ladigesia roloffi; assembly: GCA_037577295.1. NCBI lineage: Eukaryota > Metazoa > Chordata > Actinopteri > Characiformes > Alestidae > Ladigesia > Ladigesia roloffi. The sequence goes on from JBBKCR010000018.1 coordinate 9,007,180, forward strand.
CGCAAACCACTGCTCTTGGCATGAATGATGAAGTATAGTACGTAATGCATATCATAAAAAAATTAGACATGTACCTTAGGCTGAAGGTTTGGGTGGAGCAGCACATATCCATTGGGGTCAATCGCAAAATAATAACCATTAGGGCCAATCTGAGAGAGGCAGAGAGAAAACAGACAGAAAGATAAATAGTGAGTGGCATTTCCATTCAGTGGACAGACCAGCATCACCTGAATCTGAGTTAGGGCGTAATGTGCCTGGTCCTAAGTTGGAGTCACTGAGAGGCATTTTTTTAAATCCCACTGAAGCTCTGGTACTGTCCAAGATCTCTACTCAACACCGGCCTGATCTGTCAATCATTCGCAAGCTATGTGTGTTAATCAACAGTGTCTGTTCATCTGGAAACACTCCTCAGAGCTTAATGGAAAATCACAACCATTTACAAATCAAATCTAAGTACAAGCAGATGCCTGCGTAATGTACAAGGCGAGCATAAAAACGTATATTCTCTCCAGAGTGTGTCTGCAGAGAGCAGCCCTGAGAAACAAGGCCACATAAGACCAGGAGATAGAACAATAGGCTATTCTTATGCAGTTATTGTTATTATAAAGGATAAGGATTGACTGTCACTACTTGAGATCCCTACAGGACTATACCCCACTTGGATAGAACCTTACGTAAATTATGAAGCAATTTCTTTAATTATAGACTACAATAGAACATTAATTGGAGGTGTTGAGTTTGGCATGTCAAAGTGACGAGGTAGAGATAAGCATGAGTGTGAGTGTGTGTGTGTGTATGTGTGTGTTTTACACTCACAGTAAAGCGTGGTGTTAGTCTTTTAATGTCGTCCAGAGACACATCCACACCCATCACCCCAAGAATGAGCTGGTTCTGGTGCTAGAGGAAAGAGCATTGTAGAACATTTTTGTTTACTGGGACAGTTCATAATGAAATGACGCACATTATGAGGTCAGGGGAAAGTTGTTTTAAACGACTTTTGTGTTAGGTGTGTTTGATATTGAAAATGATTTTACAATACATGCAGTGACAGCAAAACATTTCACAAAAGCCATGAGGTATGTGTGTGTGTGTGTGTGAATATTAAAACAACTTAATGTCTAACAGAACTACATGCCTGCAGTCTTACAAGTACTGCGTTGACAATATTAATGTCAAAGTTAACACACAATTAGATTATTTATTTTTTATCCTATTAAACTATGCAAATTAGTGCAGACTGAAGTTATCTCTTATTATGAATGAAGCTGTTGCAAGAGCGCTATTGTACAAACAGAGCTTATTTATTCACTCATTAACTAAACATTACTTAATGTGTGTACTTTCTATCTTTAAGGGTGATTCGTTTTATTCAACTGACAGCTCTAAATTAATTTAAAGCCAAATAATTTACATATGAATATATACACTACATACATTTCACAGCAACACAACCAGACCTTAATTAAATGGAGCAACAGTGGGTTGACTAACACACGCTCCCTGACTGAAGAGTCTGGACAGATAGACGAGTTTGTTACGTAAACTAAACTACTCCACAATAATTACTTCCCACAACTGTGAACATCTTCATCCTGCTCAGTCCGATTTCCCAAAAGGTTACTGGCCCCAGGGTTACTATGACCCTCAGATAGTGTTCTGTGTCACTACTAACAATTTCCAATTTGTAGCAACTAAAATAAAACCCATTTCCAGGGATTTTGCTATTAATAGACATGTGGGCCTGATTTCCAAAGCCTGCTGTCCTACTCTGAGGTCATTGATTTGGATAGCTGCTGCACATCTCAGAGTTAGCAGATAAGGAAGTTCATGGAGACCTGGTTGCGGGAACCATCTGTGGATTTAGTCTTGTTGAAGACGGGCAGTGTGCCTGTGATGACCAGGCCAAGCTCCTAAAGGTCACATAGAAAATACTCATGTTGTGCAATATTGTAAACCGAAAAGACGTGACAACGAATGACGCAAAAACTACAGTAATTCTAAATATCAAAGCATATTAAACCATATTAAGTCACATAGTACCAGGGCATCCAGGTAGACGTTGGTCCATTGCACTTGTTTAGCATCAGCCAGGACCATAGGTCTGCCCAGGACATCAAGATACTCCTGTACAACAAAAGATATAACACCCGAATCACACTGTTCTGTTCAAACTTGCAGACATCCACAACTTTTATTAACAATCTGCGTGAAATTAATAGGTATATTTGCTTTGTACCACTGAATGGGATATACAGTTCTAGGTAAAAATTGTTATTTGGTACTCTTGGTTAAGCTGTAGGTTTTCAGCCATACATGGAGACCAAATTGTGCTTTTGTTTAACCTAGCACTTACAAAAACATTCAAAAAGTCAATAGTCACCCAAAAGGGTTCTCTAAACATTATCAAAGTAGGACTGATCATGGATCAGACTGCTCAGTATATATGGTAATAAAAATTTGATCCTTGATCAGCACTCCTCGGGTTATTACAGGTAAATAGAGAGGTTTTATTCAGTTATGCTGCATAACAAATCAGTGTCACTTTCATGAACATATGGATGCAGTTTAAGCTGGTTAAGAGAAAGTGTAAGGGATGTATATATGTCAATGATTTTTAGAATTAATTTGCAGTGATGTGTGATAATGCAGCAACATTGCTGAACTAAAAAATGTCTTGACTGATCAACCCCAACCTCATCTGGGGTGGATGTACATTTGTATTTCGCTAACCTGTCCATTTAAAACTCCAATGAAATGTCCTGTATTGATCCAAATGTAATTAAGGACTATTTGGCATCAATGTTAAGAATGTATGTTTTCTAAAATGTTATCTTAAACATGCAGTGGTAAGACCAAGTGTGGAAGACCTGTGTATTTATGCGGATGGCTCCAATCGAAGGAATTTCATAGAAGTAACCTAGAAAACATCAAAAAAGAGAAATTAGACACCTTCATCACTGCTGTTACTTCAGTACTGCTGTTGAGCCACTAGAGGGCTACAGAAGTCTTTTTCAAATTTCCAACAGTAACAGAGCAAATCTCATCTCTCTCTCTCTCTCTCTCTCTCTCTCTCTTTTTCTCTCTCTATCCCTCTCTCTCTCTGTCTCTCTCTCTCTCTCTCGCTCTCTCTCTCTCTCTCTCGCTCT
>JBBKCR010000018.1:9043230-9059641 GCA_037577295.1 Ladigesia roloffi
TATTATTATTATTATTATTATTATTATTATTATTATTATTATTATTATTATTATTATTATTATTATTATTATCATCTCTCTGAATGTGTATCTCCTGATATAAAACATTATCAAATGGATATATTACTATTCCTACCTCTTCTACTGCCGCTAATGATGTGATGACAATTAATCAAGATGCGAGTTGTGAGTTTTTGTTCAGTTCCATTTTAACAGATAACTGACATGACAATGAAGTTCAGAAGTGTTGAAAGGTCCACTGGGAGAAAAGCAAACAAAAGTAAACCAAACAACCGAAAGAACTGTGACTACACAACACTGGTACAAAGAAAACCAGGCGCCAGGGGCAAAAAACTAGAAAACTGGATATAAAGATCAGGAAACAAAAAGCAAACACATGAACCTACAGCCACACAAAATGACAGATGACTGGACTGAACAAAGGAATATATACAGACTAAACCTACTGCACAAGACTACAATAGGAGCGATAATAAACCGAGATCAAGTGAGGGGCAAGACAGAAAGCCAGATTAAGGGCAGAGCAAAACACCATAAAAAAGGTTGTTGGTCAAAGACACAAGGGAAAGTAAATACGAAAGGAAAACGGACAGAAATGAGGGCAGGGAAGGGCAGGATGTTGCAAATAACAATAGCATCCTCCAACTGTCTAAGTAGCTTTTAGCTTAGTCTGACTATGTGAGATTGACAGTGGTTTTCCAGAGCGCTCAGGCTGATTTGCTTGATATAGGCATGATATCCGCATCACTGGGCATGTTAAACCAGCACAGCTCAACAGCTGCATTACTAATGTGTCTATAAATGTGGTTTTAATAGAGAATTTCACCATGCATGTAGAAGAGTGTTCACATTAGGGAATACTAGTCAAGCTGTGGTTTACATGAAATAAACGTGTTGCTGAGGTTTTTAAGTAAATCAATGAATGGAGAACGTAAAGTAAATGAGTTTTTTTGACACCACTGGGGGTTGTTACCATGGCAACTCATCAGTTACTGGGTACAGGCCTGGGATTTGCAAAAAATTGGAGATCTGCAAATCTGAACAAAGCCTTAAAAAAGCATCATGTCTATCCTTGATTTCTGAGTTGTTTTGCGAACAACTGTGATGTTCAACATTGATCTATTAGAACATTTCACACAAAGATGGCAGATCTTTATAGACGTTTTTTTCTAAATTAATTTTTAATTGAAAAACCTTAGTAACACCAGGCTTAAGGTGAGTAAGTTATTTTCAGCTGGAAGTACTTATTCATCTACAGACATTTTCTACACTGCTCTAATAAACACAGACACACACACACGCACACGTATGCACACATACACACTCACATACACGTACACACACACAAACTCAGACACTCTGGAGCTGGGGTTCTGGGCTGATATCCAACAGTCTCCTCACCTCCTCTGCACAGTCTGGAATAGACTAAAAATACACAGCATCATACTCTCTCTCTCTCTCTCTCTCTCACACACAAACGTACACACTTACTCCTGACGGATCTCTGTATGCATAAAAGATAGCAGCAGGGGAGACAGCATTTAGAATACAGAACACTAATGATATATGACCATAAAAACTTAGGCTGGATCCCAAAATTTGCTTGCTTGAGGTACTGGCCAAATCATATACTACAGAGCATTGGAATCTGTTACAATGCCAATTCTTTGTCCTTTGGACAGAATATGCATCATAAATTATGAATTTTTATCCTGACTGCAACCAATTTCATTCAGATGCACAGTTGAAAAAGAAGTTGGAAAATCTGTAGCTTTGTGAAAAAACATAGAAAATATATCTGATCAGCTTCACACAGCGACACACAAACACGTCAAACATGGTTATTTTTATTATTTGACTGTATTAAATATCTGTTTGAGTATAAATAAATACATATTTTGAGCATATAAAAACCTTAAACCTACACTTAACTTTGGATCATGCCACATCAAATGCCACATGTTTTTCATGAGAGATAAGCCAAAATCACTTGAGTGATGTTTAGTCTTCTATAATGTTATGGAAGAAACACGTTTTCTTACTACGTCAAAGAAAGGCAAATGAGGAAAGGTATGCACCTACATTTTCCTATGAGTAAAATATGGGTAAACAGGTAAATGTGACTGATGCATGTTTGTATGCTAGACAGCTTGTTTTCAGTGTAAGAGGTTTGCATTTGACACCCAGTTTAACTACCCATAGACAAAAAAATTCTAACATTAAGAGAAAAAACATGAAGGAAGGATGCATTAAATACTAACTTTATATTGTCACTTTCTAACACCATCTTCACTGAGACACAGCGAGAAAACTGGTGTACTAATCCTGATGTCCATAGATCACATCAGTGGCAAAGAGTCTGTCGCTGCCATGGTGACCGCTACCATGACAAGTTGTTCCCTGATTGCAGGGAATTAGGAAGGAAACCCAGGCTCAACTATGTCCTCAGCCCATTACAGAGATAACAAGTAGTGAAAGTAAGGATATAAACAGTATATCTATTCAGGTGCACATTTGCACATTAAAAGGGCAGATCAAGGCTTATGTCAAAATAATTAGTCAGCCCAAGGGAAAAACGAACATGCTCATTTGACACAATGGATCTTTCATCATTCCTCATTCAACTAAGTATCTCTCAGCACATTAAACAGGAGACCTGAAGCAAAAGAACTGGAGTGATCTTGGGTAACCACAAATGTGGGAAATGTGATTCATTTTGAATAAACTAGCAAGTTATTTTATGCAAATCGGCAGATTTAGAAGTCTGTCAAAGAATGGTGTCTAATAAAAAAGCAGTTTTTATGACATTTTGGGGAATTAAAGGCGTGTGAATGGCTCAGTCGAAGGTTGCTAACAATTAATGAAATTGAATGGCACAGATTAGCATTGCTAGGAACAATCGGTTTTAAGTTTAATGGTTCTCATCACAAAAAGGTGTTTTCCATGAGAATACAATGATTTCCACAAACATGCTTCAAAATACAGTAGCATAATCATAGAAAATTCCACAATAAATGGGATCTTTTTAGTATTAGTATTTAGAAATATGGGGTATGAAATGAAGTGTTTTTTTTAGAATATGTTATCACAGAGCTTGTAATTAATTAGAAAAAAAAAAAAAATATATATATATATATATATGTTAGGACAAGACGTTATTTAAGGTACTTTACGGCAAGATTGTGACTTATGAATAACTTTAAGTGTCATAATTAAGTGGCTGGGCATTGCTGCCAAGTAAAATTGAATGACACAAAAGAAGATTCGGTCAAAGGGTTAATAACGGGTAGTACTTGATTTAACAAAAATAATTTTCCTGATTCTCTCTGTCCAATAATCATAGTGAATCACATAGTAAGCATTGGATTAGTATACAATGAATGTTTAAACACAGTAAACCAAGCACTGAAGCTTTTAATCTTAAAAGAAAGCCAATGAAATGAAAACCTAAATAAGTCATTTATAGTCTTTGCCCATATTGCTGTTGAGTCAAGGCAACTTTGTAATCCAGTTTGTCTGTGCCTGGCGTCCTTTTAATAATCCATCTTGCAAAAAAATAAATAAGTCTCCAGAAGGAACTACAGGAAAAACTGAATAAGATTTAGAAAGAAATAATAATCAGAGGACTACATTATGAAAGCTGTTCCTTTAAATTTGAAAACCTTACCTCTACATAACATTTATTGACCTTGCATAGTCTAAATTTTAAGTCTACTAGCTTCAGAAAACTGGTGCATCATGTCAATGTGCACTGGAGTGCTGGAGGCTCAGAAGCTGAACTACAGCAGTGCTGGCGTGTTCATCACTTAACATGCCTGCCATCTTTCCCCTGGCCAATTCATCAAACTGATTACAGTAAGCACAGCAGAGTAAGTCAATAAACTCCGTGGAGTTCCATCAATACCTTTACTCCAGTTTAATCCCCTAGTCTTGGGAGAGAGCAGGTTATTAATAGAGAGTGAGGAGCTGCAGAAGGGTTGTGTTTTACATGGACACTACATCAACTCACAAATCTACCACCACTGCTTGTCCAATTAGCACACATGCAGTAAACATGAGTGACAAACGAATGGGAAAGCTTGTAAAAATCGAGATTAGGGCCGCATTTGCGGGGAGAAGGAAAAGAAAATCCTGCTAGAAATCCTGGTAGGCAGCTAAGAGGCTAAGCCTTTGTAGACGCTAATTCAAATTCAGCCCTAGTCTGACTCATTTGAAGTAGAAAAATTCAGACCATCCTCTTAACATAAAGCCTTATATATTCAAAACACCCTTGAAACACAGAGACAAATTACTGAGAAGTACTCAGTGTGTGCGTGTGTGTGTGTGTGTGTGTGTGTGTGTGTGTGTGTGGAGAGAATGCATGCAGCAGCAGACAGGAGGGGAAGAGCTCAACCCTGTTGCTGGAATATCACCCACATCAATCCCTAATTATTCTAGCCATGGGCACACGACAGCAGGACAAATGGCATTCCTGGGTCTAAGCTCACACGGACATATTCATCTTATTATAACGCACATTAAGCCACTCATATGTTTGCAGCACACTTAGCTACCTGCTACAGGAACTGCCTCGTCTGACAGCGTAATTTATTACACGTGCATTACGAGAGGATACCATATGACCAGAAACAATTCTTTTCCCTCTTCATTTCCCACAGATAACATACAACCTAATACAACCTAATTCCACCGGTGTGGTCATTACCTAGATGAAAAAGTGTGACCTTAAAATGCAGCCAGTCCATTACTCGGAGACAAAGGCCCAGACAGACAGTGACGTGACAGAGGCTATAAACTAAGCAAGGCCTGAGGTATATTGCTTTCTAATGGGAGACTTTGGCTGAGCACTGTCATTGAGTTACAGCAGTCAGTCATAAATCCTGTTTGCCACTGCTTTCCGGTGCAAGGCGCAGCTTCATAAATGATTCAGATGTGCGTGTCTGTTCACAGATGAAGATGCCCCCTGGCCCGTGGAGGTGCATACATGGCCATTATTAGATACAGTGGTATAGATACGGACCGGCTCTCTGGATTAGGTCTTACCTATGATGGCATTAAGACTAATAAACTGCTCTACAAGTGTAACTACACAAGATCTGAAATCTGTAGATATCGGACTTATATCTTAAATGTCACTGGTCAGTTCGTCATTGACCTATTCTATACATCACATGATGTAGATAACGCTGATAAATGGTAGACTTCAAAACGTAAGGCTAATGCAAAATAACAAGCCTTGCAATGAAACTGAACGAAAAGAAATCCAGCAACCCGATCTTTCATATGTTAGCAGTCATTAACATTTTATGTATTTGTTCAGTTCAATTTAGTTTAAATCAAACGGGTTCACTGTCATCTCTCCCATTTCTGCAACACGTTAACATTAATTGCGATTTCTCATTTTTACTTTAGCCTCATAAAATTGCATAGCTTTTTATAATTTTTAAAAATTTTTTTACAAAGAATGCATTGAAGTGAAGAGATTCAACTTTTAAAAGTATTACAACCATATTTTTTAAATAAAAAGCAAAAAAATATTACAAGGATTAACATTTATTCCTACTGTTTCATTTTACTGTGTACAGTGTATAAAGTTAAAATGACAACAAAGACCTATTTGACTTGATTTTATATAATATGAGCTGAAGCAACAAAAAAAAGAAAGAAAGAAAGAAAAAACTACAAAACTTTAAAATAAATAATTTTATTTCAGATATAATTTCAACTAAGTTGCTTAATCACATAAAGTTGTTTATCTGTGTGATGACATGACTCTCAAATGGACAAGATTTAAGGTGGATTTGCGGGAAAAACAAATATATTCCAGCTTTGGCTGGATCACATGCAGATGAGCCTGTTAAACCAAGTAGAAATAAGAAAAAAAAACACAGTGGAAAGACCTGTGGCGTGATTGATTAACTGTGAATGCCAAATGAAAGCATGAGAGAGATGCCAAACTGCATTAGATTCTTATGATCAAGAAATGATGAAGGTGATTCACCTGTTTGAAATAGAGTTAGCCAACCACCCTCCCAGGCAGCTTTTGAGACTGACCCATTAAACAAGGAACATTAATAATGAAAGAAAGCATCAGTGTATGAAACGTTACAGGGAGATTATCAACTGTTGTCACCATGATAGACTTTTAAAATTGCAAATGGGAAATTCAAATAACCTTGTGACCCCGAGGCGCCTGGTAATTATGGAAATGAAAGCGAGGAGAAGAGGTTGTGCTTCTAATACTGCTCAGGCTTCCCCAGGGCTTTCAGGCAGACAGCAGTCTCACATTCATGACTGGATTTCAGCACTGTTTTCCTCTCCCTTGAGGAAGTTAGAGGAGTGATCCAATTACCTCGAAGGCATTACATCTGCCTTCATTATTTACAAGGCATAATCATTAAACACAGCAGCCAGCACTAGGCAGGTAATGACTGGGAAAGGGCCACGTAATCAAAATTATCTCCACACGATTACTACAACTAACATAACTGAGGAGATGTACTGTAACTTTGTATTAAGCAGCTCCTCTTTATTAACAAAGCAGGAACAGTGTCAGGTCGTTTACTTATAAAATGTGATCATGACTGAAGAGACTCTCTTTCGAAGACTAAATAGCACATCTCGGCCCTAGTACTCAGAATCACACATTAATAGATGTATTGGTGTTAAAACCTAATATATATTGCATATGTACCATTTTTTGACATCTCTATCTTCCGCATTCACAACAAATGACACATTATTTCTTTGCAAAATGAATAACAATGCTTACAGAAGTTGCTCCAAAATCTGGATGTTTGTACCATTATGCTTGAACAGCATAGTGTTATTCGCTCTGTAACAGCAACTTTAATATTTATACAACCTCACATTTATCACTAGAGTAATTTTATTTCAACTTATTTTACTTCAGTTTGTATGTCTTTTAGTTTTCTGGGCTTCATTACTTTTATTATTGATTTTTGTTTCTGTCATTTTATTGCTCATCATTTATACAGCTTATGGGATATTTATTTGCATTTATTCATACATATGCATTAATAAATACATAATAATGTTGACAACTATGTTATGATAGTGTAATATATAAAAATAAATATGCAAAAAATGACCAGCCACCTTTGGGCTTGAAATACGCATGAAGTCTCAGAAAGAGATCCAGCCATTCCACACCATGAAAGTCTTAAACTGCTCAGATGAGAGTCACCAGTATACTGTGCTGTAGAAAGGAGAGAATAATCCACCATTTCCTAGCAAGCAAAGCCCTCAATTTCGTCTCATGTCTTCTCAATATCTGATCTCTTCCTGTTACTCTGGACTTCATTTCTGCAGAGTGATTTGGATGCTTTATTTGGCTCTTTTCAACTTTTCCTGTTTACTGGATTATTGCTGCTGCCAAACAGATTAAACAAAACTGTGCTGAATTGGGTTTCTGGTTGTACTCATTACAATATATGCGATGGCCTGCTGAAACACTGACATTTTCACTTTTGCTTCTTTTTGTGTTCCTTTAAAGACAATATACTGTATTATTTTTAGAATTTAAGATACTTCAGATATGTCAGAAATCATTTATGAAATTTTAAAGTCAACCACTTCTGCTAGGCATTCCCTGTGGTGATAGTAGCATCATTCTCTGTTTCCGGGACTGGTTTCTGAATTCGACTGTGTAGAAAACTGATGTAAACACACATCTGGCATGTCAGTTAGTTTATCAGTGTAGTTCAAATAACTGACAGTATTTGTGCTTTTTGGTCAACACCAAGCTTTCAACTTTGTGGACAGGTTGTGGAAGGCCCTTTTCTATGCCCCATTGCAAAAAGCAAGCTCCATAAAGACCTCAACCCCATCAACAACTTTGTAAAGAACTGTAGCAGAGATTGTGAGCCAGGCCATCTCATTCAACATCAGTGGTCAAAAATCATGTGGAAAGCCTTCCAAGAAGAGCAAAAGCCGCTATAGCTGCAAAGGATCACATTACCTGCACAAGTGCTCATTTAACACGTACATATTTACTTAGTTTTACTAACACATGAAGCATAGCGATAGTAATGAATATGTTAACAGTCAAAAAGGTACAAAAATAAACATTAAAATAAAGCTTTCAGTAAATAACGAATTACTACTTCCTAAAATTACTATAATTATCAAAATGAATGAACTATGTTTACATAAAAAATTAGTACTTAATACTATCCTCTAGTTCTCACAGTGTCCTTTGTTGTTTTTAGTCTATTTGTTATTATATTGTCTTTCCTTTACCTGTCTTTCTTTATTTGCAATCTTGAATGTGTCCTCTTATTGTTAGTTGCTTTGGACTATTGTATCTTTCAAGTGATTGCAATGTAATGTAATGAATTCCGAAACTACAGAACGCACACATATGTTGCACGTTTTTGACCAAATCTTTTGACCAAGCAAGAAGTCAATTACTAAAATAATATATACACAATTTGCTGTATTTAATACAAGAACAGAAAATGTTTTGATTTGAAAGACATTTATGCTTAGTTGATCCTGAAAAAACATTGCTTTCTATATTAAGTGAGTTTCTAAGCCACAGTGTTTGTGGTATTACCTAAAAAGAGTTATGGTCTGCTGTTATTAACTGTCTCATTTTGAAGTACAAGCTTAATGTTAACACTTATTACTCAGTTACTATCAGCAGTATGGAATGAGTGGGTCCACATACAAAGGAAAATATCTAAAATGTAATGAATAGACATGTAAACACAGAGAGCAAGTGATGTCCATCCCCCTCACACAGCCCCATCATAAAGTCCGTGGCTACATTCACACTCATGCTGCTATTGACCACTTTCCTCTCTAATGAAGCTGCCAATAGGCTGGAACCGAGAGACAGATATTTTCCTCTTGGCCCATTGCTGAGGTCAACCAGCTACTAGGCTGTAAATCAATGAGCCATCCACAGAAGCCCACTTTCTGTGACACAGTGCACCAATCTGCTCCCACAGATTCACATCTGAGCAAACACAGAGAGCAGTTACAATAGGATTTAACAGCTGCGCCCACCCACCTGGTATCCCAATTCAGAATAACAGGATATTACCCTGTGAAGTGTGAACTGATAAACACTCAAATGTTCCTTTACTGGACAAGTAATGTAATGTAAATAGATTTTCCTCCAAATGCTGTCCAAAGCGACACTCATGGCTTGGTGTGAAAAAAAAAGATACGTTTTAAATTAAGAATAAAAACTAGGCATTTAACAAACAATTTGAATTTCCGTTAGGCAAGATTAGACCACAATATGCTTTTATGTATGCTTGACTACAGCTACAAAACAACATTGGAGAGCTGGTCATTGAGAAAACACTGGAAAATAGTGGAAATAACTGTTCTAAAGTCATGTTTGTGAGTATGATGGAGTGAGAGACAGAGTAAGTATTGTGAGAAAGAGTAAGTATTTAAGAAAGTTTAAGAAACTTTAATGAATATCTTCAATGTAAATTAAATATTAAGCATTGTAACATTTAATTACTCAACATCCTTTGGAAATAATCTATTTTACTTCTCATTTAGAAATGTGTTAACCAAGTGTTTGTTAGGTCTTGCTGAGGGATCTAAGCTGTTTCTTGGGATTACTAGATGTGGGCATTAAATGTACACAGCATTTAATATTATTTAGCCAGCAGCCAAAAAAAAAAATAAAAAATTCTCTACAATTTTCTGTCAGTTCCTAATACATTGACTTCCTCCTCCTCCTCAAAATGTAATTAAAGTTACATCATATTTTCAGATCAGTAACCCCCCACATTCACACGGAATTCAGTCGCGCTTTCAGTCCATCGTGTATTTTTGAACTTCCGGCCCCTTAGTACAGCTGATTGTTTCCAAGCCAATCAGGCACCTGAACGGAATGAAGCTCGCCTGCTCAGCACTGTCCCAAACATAAACAACCAGCACAAGGACAAGGGGGCATGGTGTATGAGGCTCGGACATCCCAGTGAACTGTACTTGGCACATTTGAAAGTAGCCAATCCAAAAACATTTTTTATTTCTTCTTGCTGTTCACTGGCTGCTGCCCTCTGAAGTTGCAGTCCAGAATTTCCCCATCTCAAGTGTTCTCATGTTTTTCATTTTGTTTAAAGCCTTGTATTTTTATTGCTGTGAATGAAATTAATTTATTACTGTATTTATATGCAGTCTATACAGGGGTAACATTGGTACATTTTAGCAGTGCGTGAGATCGGTGTAAACTGGACAGTATAAAATACTGGTTTACTTTTACATTTTCTTTAAAGCATTTAAAATTAAATTGAAATGGAAGCATGTTTGGGGGCATATTTAGGGTTTATACAGTAAAAATCGAAATTTTTAGGCATTTTTTAACTACATCACAACAACACCTTTCACTATACTATGCTGCTCTTGTAAGGTACCCTGTCAAAAATGCATGGCTTTATTGTATTTTCATTTTTGTTTTTGTCCCTAGCAACAATACTGTTTGTTTCTGGTTTTCTGTATTTGTTCCGCAAATCATTTTGGAACCCTGTTATGAAATGCCCCTGAACTGTTTGGCTTACAGAGTGGTGACGTCTGTGGTGAAGCTCACAGGCTGTGCATGTGTCCTGCCCAGCAGGCAGGGAATGCAAAGCCCACCAATTTGGTACATCTGCCAATAGGCTAGATGGGGGTGCATTAGAGCGGGTGGATTTATGGCATTGTGGCCAGCCTAGCAGTGCTCTGGGGACTCATTCACTCTTTCCAGTGGCCTTTCACAAAGGCCAAAACACACTGGCAGGGACAATAAAGACGACTCGACTGGGCGCTTATTACTCTGTGACGTGTGTGTTCATTCATTCATCTAATGAGAGTAAATCCCCCAGAGATCACTTAACGAGTTGTGGATCAATTTCAAACACGTCCAGTGACTCTCACCCTGAGCCAAGCTCCCAAACTTACCCAAACGATCTAACAAGTTGCTGCAAATGAAACAAGTGTCCAGAGGTGTACACATCATCTACAGACTGTGAGAGAAACCTGAAGACCAGTTCAGTCTACAGATGCATAATAATGCATGCATACTGCAAACTCACATATACCCACAAAGTGCATAAATATTTTCCGTAAATTCTGGACTGCAAAGCACACCTTATTACAAAGCCGCATACTCTAATTTCAGAAAGAAAATCAATTTAGTACTTGTACAACTGCATCGGATTATAAGCCGCATGTGTCTCACGTTGTAATATGAGATATCTACTCAGATTAATTTTTTTACTTTTAAACGTTACCGTAACATAAACAAATACATATTGCACATGGTTTTATTTTTCGAACAGTATCTGTAACATGGCTCCTTTTAAGTATATGCACATATTAGTAACACAGACATTATGTTGCTTATGCTTTTTTACTGAACAGTGCACAAACAACATTCCATCTCCTAACGACCAGTGAAAATATAGCCTGCATATATACTGCAGCCTAACAGGAAAATCATTATTGGCCATCTTCATCTTATTTATCTTTGTCATGTGCGGGCCTTAAGGGGCCGTGGCTGCCCTCGGACTCACTCGGGCTCGCCCTGGGAATACGACTCTCTGGGATTGGTCCAGGAGTTTGAGCTGCCTAAATACTTGTCACAGGTGTGCATAAAACATATCAACCCAAAACAAGCCTATAAAATGTGCCTCCCGATAGGTCCGTCCGCAAATCCGTGTCTGGCGCCGGGTCTGATTACGAGGCTAAATGTTTTTACCGCCATGAAAAAAAAAACAGTAACAAATAACTCAATTAAATTAATGTAGGCACCAATGCTGTCCTGTAGGTGGCAACATCACCAGAAATACACAATATAAACATTTAATCAAAGATGGGGTGGAGTCTACTCCTGGGGGAGGCAGAGTCAGCCCTGAAGGCTATAAAATAAGTCACCACACTCTTATCTTTATCTCAGGAGCATCTACTACAAACCTTTCAAGGAAGGCCACCGTTCTTTGTCTGCAACACAAAGAAAAAGCAAGGAGCTTTCATAGCAAATTAATCAATACCTTAGCTTGATCAACATCGCAGCACATGCTTGAAACAGGCATGTCTGCTGCCTTTGTTTACGAGGAGCTTTCAAGTCCTTCATCTGCAACTGCAAAGAACTTCATCCTTGGTTCTTGGCAGCCCAAACGAATCCTTCATTAGTTTTATAATCAGACTAAATAAATTCTTAGTGCCATGTTGAACATAAACAATCAGAATCTATGTACTTTTGACCATTCAAACTTGCACACCTTGTTCCCCATGTGACAGGAATGAAAACTCCTTTCTTCCACATGCATGCACCAAAGCGCATACAGACGCAAACACATGCACAAAAACCCATAAGCACGTACTCCTACAACGGTGCAGGCATGCACAGCATTTCATTCCCTCGCTAATTCACTCTTTCACTGAATTCATAAACTGTAAATATACAGATGTTTATCTGATTGCTTCATTTGTGTTTTAGAATAGACTGGGATAATAAATGTTTTAATGTATTTTCACTAAGATGTTTTTATTTTATTCATTCTAATACTGGTTGAAAATAAATCATTAATATCACCTTTGTTGGGATTCCTGGTGGCCTGGTGGTTAAGGAGTTGCCCCCAGTGTTCAGAAGGCAGGTTTGAATCCCAGAACTGCCAACTGCAACACTTGGTGAATGGTTTAAACTAAGAGAATGAATTTCACATTGTTCACACTGTGTGCTGTGCTGAACTGTGGCGTATTCATGTGTGACAATAGGGGACCAATTTACTTTAGTCTGAAATTAAATGCTGTATTATTTATAATTTGCCTGTAGTACTAAGGATGATAAATTAATGAGATGGATTTAATTAATGAGGGCAGACCCCACAAAATGTGTCCGCGTTATTATTTTACACTACATTTGGAGCTGTCAAAATATAAATACAATTAAAATAGTAAAAAAATGTTATCTTGTGGATTCTCATTTGGTGTCATCTCCTGTTTTCGCCTATTTCTTAACAAGTACCCCATTGTTGTAATGTCTTGATGTGTCACCTGTTGTTATCACCTCCTGTATTGTCTAACCCTCAGTTGTGCCACTTGTTTTCGTCCTTGTCAAATGTTCAGGATCTGGGTTTACCCTTAGACCCTTAGTAAGTTTCACATATCTATTAAACAAACAGGACTTCAACCTTACATTCAGCATCACCCATCCCTGGGTCTTTACATAGAATGACATTTAATTTTTTCCATAGCTTCAAAATGAACATTCAGCTGGGTGTAAAAAAGTCTGAACCATCTCAATTATATATGAAAGAAACATTACAAGTAAAATGAAAAGACTAGACTAGATTATTATTTACAGCTGCAATCCAAAATATCCAACAGAGGAAATGTATGACGTAGTGTTAGTGAGTAGTGTTTAATTACATAGCCATATCCCTGTTATTAAACCCCTTATTTTTAAAACCCTATGTCAGTTTATTGGGCCTAAAAAGAAGTTAATTAAACCTTAATTCTATAATGATCCCCAATTGGCTTCAATGCATGTACAAATCCTACCCAAGAAGGAGCTGAAGGTGAGGATTCATGGGTCTAAAGAGACTAAAGAGCTTTCACAAAGGCTGAGAGGACATTCTCCTTGCACCTAATGGTCATTGGGTATATGAAAATCTCCCAGAAATGTAACATTCCAAAAGGCACCATTGGGAGCATTGTAAGGAAGGTATTGTAATGAAGATTAAAACTTAAGGCAGTTCTACAAACCTGTCTGAATAAAGAGAGAAAGGGCAATATGTCGCCAAGAGCCCTTAACAATTTAGACAGGACAACTAAAACCTCAGTTTTACTGCAAAACAATATAAGATGAGCACTGAATAAACAAGCACTATGTGGCCACACTCCAAGATGTACTCCACTCTTGACCACAAAGAACTTCAAAGGTTGGGTAGAACATGCCAGGAGAATTGTGGATAGGCCTGCTGAGTTTTGGCAAACAGTTCAATGGACTGATGAAACTTTACTGAAACTGTTTGGACACATGGACCAGTGGAATGTCAGGAATGAGAAAGGCCAGGCTTATGACCAAAAGAGTCAAGCATGGATGCAGGTCATTAATGATGTGGGAATGTTATTCTTGACTGTGTAACTGGCATCATGGAAATTACAGGCCATTTTAAAAAGGAATGTGATGAATTTTGTTTAGAAATGGAATATTGGTTGTCATTGGACTAGACCTCACGAGACCCCATGCAGTCCAACACCTTTCCTTAGCCCTCACACATCAGGACAAAAACGATACTTAAGATACAATACTGTTCATATACTTCAGTTCAGTGTTCAACACCATCCTTTCTCAGCATCTGACCAGGAAGTTGAGACTGCTGGGTCTGAATACATCCCTCTGCAGCAGGACCTTGGACTTCCTGATTGGGAGACCTCAGCCTGTCAGGACCAGGAACAATATCTCCAGCATCACCATACTGAGTACAGGGGCCCCCCAGGGCTTTGGGCTCAACCCTCTGCTATTCACACTGCTGACGCAAGACTGTGCAGCCATTCAGAGCTCAAACCACATCATCAAGTTTGCTGATGACATATCTGTGGTAAGTTTGATTGGTGGGAATGACAAGGTAGAGAACTGAGAGGAGGTGCAACATCTAACGACTGGTGCAGAGACAGTGTGGACAAAACCAGAGATTGTTGTTTATTTTAGGAGGAAACATCATGACCACTCTCTACTAAACAATTCCTCGGTGGAGATCATCCAGAGCACCAGGTGCCTTGATGTTCCCATCACAGAGAGCCTCACATGGACCCTCAACATCAGCTCCATTGTCAAAAAGGCCCAGCAGCATCTCTAATTCCTGCACAGACTGAGGATAGCGCACCTCACCAGGTCCTCACCACATTCTACAAAGGATCTGGACCAAAGGAGTCACATGAATAGTTCTATCATCATTTAGTACAGAGGGCAGTCAGAACAGCTGAGTAGATTATCAGGGCCCCTTTGCCCTCTGCCATAGACATTTACACCATTATTTATCGCTGCCTTACTCTTAATTTGCACGTAATGCCACTAGAATAAAATATATGTCATGTATTCATTCAAAGGTGCAATATTATCTTGTTCTTTTACAGTGTTCCTCTTTTTTTTCTTGTGCTCTCTTTCTTGTTTTCTTTATACTCAGGGTATTGTGGTGTTCTATTTTTGCACTATGGTCCTTTGTTGGCTAATTTCAATTAAGTCTGTATATTTTCATTATCCTTCATTCATATCAATAAAATGTTTTTTGAGGTGAGGGGGTTGACTATTTTCAACACATTGCAACTATACATAAATATTTTTTGTATTGTACCTTCAAATGTAGTATTCATACAGCCAACTCTGAAATTAAAGGAACACTAAAATTAAAGCAAAATGAGTACCCAACCCATACTGAGGAACTCTGACACATTCCATATTTTGCTCAGAATTTTTCGCTTATAATTTGCAATAGTCTGTACATATCAATGTAACAAAGAAACAAGGAAATATTTAACATTTTTAGTAGTCTTAGACTTTTAGACATCATTGCATGCTGAGTAATAAGCCTGGAATCATAGTATTGTGTGATAAGCCTGGAATTTAAGGCTTTGACATAGAGTTAATTATCAAAGATTTGATCAGTTGGGACATATGCCAGCTCTGCCGGTCATTACAAATGATGTCAGATTCCCACCAGCAGTGACTAGCGGGAATCTAAGGATAACATGGGTAAAAGTAGAAATCATGCAGTGTGGGGGAGAATAACAAAATAATCAGAACATCATGCAGCTGTCACACGGATCCCGGTGGTCTTATTAACAGTCCTCAGTGCACAGCCTGGTTTGATAAGAGAGAGTTATGCCCAGACACGGACAACAGCCTGGGATAATGCTCACACATGCTTACCCTTCTGTCACAGTACATTTCAATACAGCCAATGGAAAACTGTCATTAATGATAAATTGCGACATGAGCTTCAAACCATTTAATTATGAGTGCATCTGTAGCACATGTAATCTCTGAGGTTCCAGGAATGATGTTCCTAATTGTGTTTGCATTTGGATTCTTAGAACAAAGCAATACTCCATTAGGAGACCTACTTGCCTTCATCCGCCAACACTAAAGAGTTGCTCCAGTCTAAACAATTACACAACTATGTGTGCTCCAATATGCAGCATGGCATAATCCAGTACCATTAGAACCAAAAACATACATACATATACACATACATACAAAGAAAAATATTCGTATTCGCATTTGTATTCGTATTCGAAGAAAATTCTTAATTCAGCACGCAAACTCCATCTGCCCCACCCCGAATCCACTCCTGAGGTTTTTTGAATTCATAATTTTTTGTGAGTTTATATACACACACATACACACACATAGATGTGT
>JBBKCR010000018.1:9065937-9093501 GCA_037577295.1 Ladigesia roloffi
CTGGATCAGACGCAGCCAAAACCATGTTAAAGTGACAGTTCCCTGGAGGGAAGAACAAGCACTGCACGCTAACTACATCCAAGCTTTCCAGCTGGCTTCATACATGGCATGGCATTAAAACCAGAAATGATCCCTGCTGCTAACCTGTTGCATTCAGCTAGTAGGCATGTGGTGTCCCCCCGCGAAACATTTGGCACTAATCACCTGGGTACGGAGTAAAAGCAATATGGGTCAGCAAGCTGGCATCTAAAGCTCAAAAACTAGAGTGCGTAGGTTTTAAGAGCAGAAGGCATTGATGAAAAGTTGATAAAGCATGAATAAAACATTAATGCTGTATTTATAAAACATCAGTAAGACATGGAGATGGCTGTGCCTAGCTTCCTGTGTCATGTCTGATGAAGAAAACCATAGAAATTGATCTGCTTACACACAAGACCCTAACTCACTGTAAAGGTGCAACACACAATTAGGGGTTATCAATATGATGACATGACAGATATCATGATGAATTACATAACTTTTGAATATAATGTGGAGGCCATCGCTTCTAGGAAGAAAGGTTCCTAGAATCTCTGTTTTTAAATATGGTGTTACTGGTGTTACAGTACATTTTATCCATTCCTACTTATTTACAAATTTCAGGTAAATGTCTTCACATATCAAGTTAATATTCAAGTTGGGTATTATTGTCATGCATTTAGATACACACTATTTGACTGGACGAAATTATGTTTCTTACAGTCCCAGGTGCACAGAAAGCACGAATAAACACTACATACAACATGAAGACAAAATAAAACAAGACAGTGCAACATACACAATTTTAGGAAGACAGCAAGCGATACACTTTGATGTAGAGAGCAGCAGCTATATACTGAGGTAGTACAGAGGTCGTACATTGCAAGAGTGTACAGTACATGTATTAATTGCATTTTGTATTTTTGCAGTATCCTCCAGCCTTGCACTTAGTATCGCTCTGCATGCTGACTGAACTGATTCAGTTAAAAGAGAGTTGCAGTAGGTAACTGAGAGTTAAAAGAGAGTTGCAGTAGGTAACTGAGAGTTAAAAGAGAGTTGCAGTAGGTTCGAGTGACCCACACTCACATTTACAGACACAGAAAACACAATTTCCGGCCAACAGAAAAAGGGGATTTGAGAGACCCCATCATAACCCAAACACAAAGCGAGCCACACTGAGTCAGAGCATATTGTTATGAGCCATATCAAAAGAATCAGACTACAAAGCCTCATGTCGAGTATCCCCCTCTCCAACCCCCTCCCGCCTTCTCTCGAACGACAGCAGTGACACACATTTCTAAGCAACACACAGCATAATATATACTCAGCCACGGGTTCAAAAGGAGTCTCTAGCATTTTATATGTGCTTCCACTTCCCAAGAAAGCCTTCCTTCCATGCTGAGAATTGCACAGTGGTCTCAAGTCAACTGTGTCACATGTATTGGTTTTTGTTTCTTCTTTCCACAGTGGAGGGGAAAAAGAAACATTTCAGTTAGGGATTAGACAGTGTTCCGATTCAGAGGTTTTGCCAGTTCTTTCCAAAGCTAAAGCGTCAAGTGAGTGCACTATTACTGCCCATTCCATTAACACAGACCATACAGATATCACATGTCTTACAGTCTGCCATCCTTTGAAAGTGTCTGTTTCCTCGCAATCAATAACCGTGCCAGTTCTAGCGTTCTCCAACTGGGAGTTTGGATTATGAGAGCGTGACAAGGGGAAAACAAATTGCTTTTGCCTCATAGTTTTTTTCTAGGGCTGCATTACGGTGGCCAAAAAAAAGCAAACTTATCAGGTTAATCAGAAATGGCAGGCAAAATGACACATGATTTTTCAATCAGGTCGCATATTTATGTAGCACAGCAAACTTTTTTAGGAACATTCAGATCCTCTTTTGTGTATCACATTATAATTCCGTTTCAGGATCTGGAACATCAAACACCATAGTAGAGGCCAGAATGAAGCTTTAATTGCTGTATAATGTGCTATGAAGCAGAGGGGGCTAATAAGGTAATATCATTGTTATAATAAATTATGCCAGAATACAATTTGCTTTTAGGAGAAACTTCTATCAAAAGTGACTTCCATTCCCAAAATACAGGGGACAGTCTCTCTTTGAGCCCATGACTTCTTGGTCCAGAGTTCCTACCCACTAGGCCTCCACCAGAGTCAATTAAAAATATTGAGACTTTGACTGGAGATTGTCAATATCAACCAGTATACACATTGAATATAATGAAAACACATTGTTTTTGTATAGCTTCTCTCTAGCTTTTCAGTGTTGTAACCATGTTTACCGGGGCACACTTCCTGTTCCAACTTCTTAGCAAGGCAAATTAAGTTACATGGACTGCTGCTCAGAACAGAGCAGGCCAAGGCCCTCGAAATGACGGACTGCAAAATAAACCACACCGGACAGCGGCAGACCATGGTGACCAGCTCCAGATCCTCTGTAAAGAACACAGCCCTGACACTGAGAAAGAATAGGATGGAGGCAGTCACAACAACATCAGTCTGCGCTTTTAAAAGAGGCCAAAAATGGAAGAGAAACATGAGGGTCATTACTGGGACAAGAGGAAAGACAAGGCAAACTGAGACGAGAGGGAAATGACAACATACTGCAAGCTCTTATCGAATGAAGTGCTGCGAGCAAGGAGGGCTAGGAAGGAAGGGAAAGCAAAGATTAAGCAGAAATTAATATTAGCAAGTACAATATTCCTTTCCCCAAAAAAGCTGGTCCAGAAATAAGGAGAAAATACGCTCTAAAATGCGCAGGCAGCACAGAAACGCAGAGCAAATGACATCCAAAGGCAAAACCGGAGCTGGAACAAGTCCTTAAGCCACTTGAACCGAGATAGAGGGCATGAAGAAAAGGAGCATGGGTTTGGAGTGCTGGTACAATGACCAAGCCTGAATGGTATGATGCATCACACAAATTAAATGCCAAACCTTTAGCAAATAAATAAACAGCAGATTTAGGAACCAAGAAACTGTACTCAACATAACTGTTCTTAGTATTGGCACACATATGACCCTCACAACAACTATACTGTATTAATGCAGCAAGTCACTGAAAACGATTGAGCTGTTAACAGAAACCCCTTGGACTATTGTGGACTATTTGGGCTTCAAGTTAGAGCTACCACAATTAGTTTAATGTGTGGGAGCTGAAAACCACTCCTAACAGAAATGTGAACTTCTACTAATGTCTTAACAGTACTACAGCAAACAAACAACAGATTTACAAACCAGCAAAGTTATTGTTGTTCGTTTTTACTGTCTTGCTTTCACACTACGGATGGATCATTAAAATATCTGGCCAATGACTACATTTCCAATCAATAGTCAACAATCAATAAACAATTAATAGAGATAGTTCTTTGTAATTGCAGAAGTGAATCCTTTGGAAGTGGTTCAAGGTAGATCAGTAATGTTTACCTTCAAAATATTTACATTTGTTAGGTTTGTGAATCTGAGTTCTGTCCTTGACTAATAGAAACATCCAAAGGAAAGTCACTAATGAGTGTCTTTGATTGGTCAAGTTGCCCACACCTCAGAATAAAGAAATTCTGTGATAGAAAAATGACCTTCTGGAGGCACACTGCAGCCTTCTGCAATAATAGAATTGCACAAGTCCACAATTAAATAACCTGGGCATGGTCCTGAAACCAGTATTCACCATAATTAGATTCCATTCTAAAACAGAATACAACCAGAACAAACACTGTCTGTCCACCAACAAAGTATTTGACAACAGGATTTCAAGAGGTAAAAAAAAGGACATGAGCATCAGGACACAACATGAACAACATCCACAGCAACATGAAATAGCAGAGTCTTCATGATCATGGAATGGAGAGACATGGAAAGCACTGACATCATCCAAGAGACAGAAGTGAATAGAACTTGATGTAAGCTGTGTATTTATAGGTTTGGTCATTTTGATTGACAGGACAGCTTAAGGAACATCAAAAAAAACTCCACCTAAACTATTGTTTGGAAATCCAGCTTGAAACACCTCTATCGCTTTAAGACAGATCAGAGTGATGGAGAGATGATCCCAGAGGCTTCCCTGTCTCTCACCAAAACACGACTGGACATGATGGATGGCCTGCGTTCAGCCACACCTAGAAATAAACACCTCTCAGTAACCTGCATCCACACAAACATGATTAAACAGCGAAAGTACTCACTGCCCCACAGCCCTGATTACTTCACAAACCCCTACGGCATACCAATGTACTGGAGATGTAAAAATGCACTGACACTGTGATGCATCAGTTTGAAGGTAGCAACTCCAGTGCATCAATTTCAAACTGTAATAATATTCAATAAAATATGAGCAAATACAATTCTAAATCTACATTTACACCTACTACTAAAAAAGACTGGTGTGTTGTTTTTACTGAATATAAAGCACTCCAATGGATATATTTATTTATTCATGCTGTCGGTAATTCTAGAGGTCATGGATCATTGGGCAGAGAAACACAGGTTGTCAGTCTAAATCTGAGTTTTAGATTTTATGATGCACTAAATCAATACCATTTCATGGCAAATGCTGTAAAACCTATGTATATTAAATGAATAGCTACTGTGTCATTAAAATTTGTATTTTCAGCACTTTTATTGTTTAATTCCTACATTTTAAAAAACCCACATGGAGACTGACCAATAGTAGGCTATCAATTCATGGAAAAACACAACAAAGACCAAAAGTGAAGTTTATATAATATTATTATACCACTGTTATCCAAATACACTATATGGACAAAAGTCTTGGGACAAATCGTTTTTTTTCAGGAGTTAGGCTAGGCTCCATATTTTCAGTGACAGGCAATATTAACACTTCAGCAGACCAAGACATTTTTGCAGACAAAATTTGGGGAAGAACCTTTTCTATTCCAGCATGTCCCAGTGATCAAAACAAGCTACCTCAAACCCTTCCATCACCTTTGGGATGAGAAGCCAGACCTTCTCGTCCAAAATTAGTGCCTGAATAGTGGGAGCTGTTATAGATGCAAAGGGGGACCAACTCGATTTTAAAGTCTATGTATTTTAATGCAATTTCATATCGGCCCTACTAGCGTCATGGTCCGGCGTCCCAATACTTTTGTCCAGATAGTGTATTTAAATCCAAAACATAAACATTCTAAAAACAGACCATTCTACATTCGAAAGCATGTAAGAAAATTTTTCATTACTATAATTATGAGCCCCATTCACTTTATTCCTCCTACTGTGTGACTGAGCAATCTTTTGGCGCTTCACAGCTAGTTTTACTGCAAAAGTCTGCCCCATTAACATTTCTTTTTCTTTTTGGTTTGGTTGCTTTCACACTGCAATGGTACACATGCATCACATTACACATGGGGGTGTTTGTTGATAGGTCAGAGATTTAGCAGTGATGCAAGCATCACACTTTATTAAAACAGACACAGAGACAATTATCAATCGATGCAACCTCTGCCTATATATGATGAGCCAAAATCAAAACTGCATACAATTATTTTACTGGACTTCTGCCTTTATTGGCAGCTTCTCATACTGCAAGTACAATACAATAATCAATTTAAAATCAAACGCTAGCCAATTGTGTGGACAGGACAAGTGAAGAACAGGAAAGCATTCTCTGAATCCCTTATTTAGAGTGTTCACGCTAGTGTTCACGCTAGCTGGTCCTGGGTTCAGAATGAGGCAAACTGAGACCACAGTTCATTTGCACAGTATGCGACCAAGTACAGTGAGTGTTCACATGCTTGTTAAATTGAACTGAACTAAATAAAACATTCAACAGTTCTTCTCGTAATGATTAAACAAAATCGTCTAAAGGGCATTTGGTTCTCACAAAGTGCCAAACCCAGACACACACACATACACAAACACACACACACATTTCCTTTGAGCCAGGGGAGTACTGGGGGAAGCCCAGCACATCTGCAGTGGCACACAAAGCCATAGGCTCTCGAAGTCAAACCATTCATCTATCAGCTGTGCCGTCAAAAAACAATATTTCACACACACACACATACACACACACATTTATATAAATACATTGCACATCTGAGGGCAGCAGGGCAATGGGAGACTGAGGGCTAGAAAGTGCTGTCCCTGAATAGTGGTTTTCCAATAAATGTACTTCTACAGTTTTCTACAGGCCTGAATGCATGACACAATAACTAGCATGTTCCTTTTAGACAGAAGCTCAGGCATGATCACAAATTGAATATCGTTTCTCCCCCTAAGCAGTGTGTGTTAGGGCGTGCTTCCTGAAATACAGTGTTTATAGTATGGGCTCCAGACAAGAAATATTGATTAAATGGTGTTTGTAATGATCTTACCTCCAGAGCTTTTGCTCGCTTTTTTAGGAAGTCCTCTATATTCCGGGCCGCATTTTCCACCAGCCTGACAGCATTGTTAGGTACCAAAGTGAAGTAATTCTGATTATCCATAAAAATCTGCAGGGAAGAAGGGAGAATGCATCAGACAATGACACAAACAGACTCCCAAGAGGTGCTCTGCCAAGACTGCCAAGCCCTTTGAAGTGGAACAAATCCAAGCCTGTGGCACGAGCCTTCTGTGGTGGAGAGTCCAGGAGGTTTGTGATTTTCCACATTCCCAGGTGGGAGGGATTGGATGATAGGAATCACACTCTGTACCTTTACAAGTTTCACTCCTTTGCCAGTGAAAACAAAAACAGAGTGCAATGTCATTTCTCACTAAAAATATCTTTAAAGCAAGAAATTCTGTAAAATGCAATGTGGGTAGAAGGTTGTAGATTTTATCGCTTTATTGGCTTGTCTTGTAATGCTAGTATGTCTTTTTATTGCTTTATTAGTCTTGTTTTACATTTTTTTCCTTTGATCTAAATAGATAACATCACAAGCCTTAACTCTGTGGCTGCGAGATATAAAGGTACAATATTATGTAACAATGTAAGAAATTTGAATAACATTTTAAACAGTATATCAGTAAATTTGCTCTGATAGGTCTTCCAAAAGCACAGAAGCTTCAGCACAGGACTGTCCATTGGTATACATATTTGAATGCTGGGCAATGATTGCAGTTTTTATACACAAAATTCAATTATTAATTAAAAACCATTTTGCCATTTTATTTTAAAAGTATTGCCTCATGAATAAATGTGCAATAACATATGGTTTGCAAACACTTTAAACTAATGAGCTTTTTATCAGCAGTGTTCCCTTTATCACAGTTGCACAGTTGTAGTAAAAATGTTTCTCGTAAATCTCAACTTAAACACTAATGTAATCAAATCAAATATAAAACCAAAGCTATTTGCCACTGCCAGGGCATTAACAGTTTACCCTCAAAGCCCAGAGCATGGGGATCATTAAAAAGAGGGAGGGGGTGAGACATTGGAAGACAGCCAAGATGTAGAGAGGTGTACGTACTGTCTGTACCATCTTACTGTGATATCAAAGCTGTAGTGCATTTGGAAGACCAGAACACAATTAATCCATAGTAGTCTACTTTTATTATGTAAAAACATCACATATAACATCACACCTCTAGGGCATTTACTCAGGGCTCAAATCACAAAGCTCAACTCTCATGCAAGCATATGTGTGTAACAAGTGTTAAAATATTATTTTTCATTGGTTTCTAACCTGAGTGAGGCTTTTTCCTGCACTGGCTGTGTCTGCCAGAGTGACCAGTTCCTGCTGCATCTGATCCACCCACTCCTTTATCCTGCACAGAAAGAGAGCATTGAGCATGAAGGTGTAAACTGGGGGAGTAAACAGAAGTCACAGCTCGGGTGACGCAAGTGTTTGGACATCCGATTGCTAAAATAAGATAAAAGCTACAAAAAAACATTTTCATTGATCTGAATATACAGACTCACAAATGTGATTCGTTTATAATGCTGACAATTACATGATGTAAATTATGTAATATATCCATCCATCCATTATCTACCCTGCACTCGGGGTTGGGGGAGCTGGAGCCTATCCCAGCTACTACGGGAGAAGGCGGGGTACACCCTGGACAGTCGCCAGCACATCGCAGGGCAACACACTCACACTCACAGTCACTCCTAGGGGCAATTAAGTGTGCTCAATCAACCAGTCCCCAATTACGCAAGTTTTTGGCAGTGGGAGGAAACCGGAGCCCCCGGAGGAAACCCACACGGTCACGGGGAGAACATGCAAACTCCACAGAGAAAGGCCCTGTGCCCGACCCGGGAGTTGAACCCAAGACCTTCTTGCTGTGAGGCAACAGCCCTAACCCCTGCACCACCGCGATATATAAATATATGATTTTAAATGAAAAACAAAAGCTTGAAAAGTGATAATATGGCTTACCCCAAAATTATGAACTAGATATAGATCTGGGGATGAAGAGACCAAGTCAACACCTTGAACACCTTAATCATGATACTTTCTTGAACAGTTTTTGCAGTGTGGCAGGATGCATTATTATTTTATAGAGGCCACAGCCATTAAGGAATATTGCTCCCATGAAGCGATGTCTGGATCGTTTAGGTACGTGCTACACGTGGTACACACTCACACATGATGAATCAAACCAAACCATGATAATCCAACCAGGCAATGATTAATCAAACCAGCCTTCTTCTATTGCTCCTTGTTACAATTCAGACACGCCTTGGGTTACCTTGGGTATCCATGACCCTGTTGATGGTCCAACACTCGTCTTTCCCTGCTCAACTCTTGGCAGTGTCGAAACAATGTATACCAGGGACAACCAAATGGATCTGCCATTTTGAAGATGCTGTGATCCAGCTGTCTAACCCTAATTTGGATGCTATCAAAGTCATTCAGATCATTATGCTTGCCATTTTCTTGTCTCCAACACATCAACTTTAAGAACTGGAACAGTAAAATTGCTGATTGATGTATCACACACCCTGTCCGATGCCCATTTTAATCCGTTTTATTCAGTTCAACTGTCAATTGCTTTAAGGTAATGGCTGATCTCTGTATGTATGTAGTGCAAAAAAAACAGTCACATGTTCTCAGTGAGAACACAAGTTCTTTCACAAGTAACTGGGCACCAGGTAAAAAAACTGGGATCAAACCTGAAGCCCTAGGATCAGACCTGAGTCTTCGCTGCTGTACTCAAGAGGAAGAGGCCAAATCTTTGCTTCTCCAACCGAGAATAAACTCCAATTCCAAGAAATGACCAGAAAGGAGTCTGTCTCTTTCACTCGTATAAAACACAGACACACACTTCACTTGCTTGATGTATTTGCAGCGATGGACCAAAATGGCTGTTCTTCACATCAAAGTGCTAAAGAGGCGAAGGTTCAGCAGCCCCATTCCGAACTCTTAGATTGGCTCTGTCTGGGGAGGTGTGCACATCATTAGCCGTGCTCAGTATATTGATACAGCAATGTGCAGAATGTTCTGGACCAGGTAATATGATGTCTTTTACAAAATGTTCATTCATGTCTTCTGTTTTTAATCTCATTAAATCCCCTGCAATGTGGTATATATGTATTTTTGTCACACGGAAATACAGTGTAAATAAAACCGCTGCATATGATTGGAATATTTTAACAATATTTTTTTTTGTATAATAGATAATAAGGCATCATGATTGAACCACCCCTAAAATATCGCCGTACCTGCAATAAAATATACATTTAATTAGTGAAGAATACAAAAGCCTTCTAGGCCTTCAGAGAAAACAGTATTTGTCCAATCAGGGGTTATGCCTTTACAGAAGGCTTTACATGTTTGATTGAAAACTTGTTTCAATTTCCAATGGGTGAGGCCAAATTCCTGAGCAAAAGAAAACATCTACACTTGTTATGTTTAATCAACAGCCAAAAATTGTTTACATGCACCAGTGCACCAGTCTGGCATTAACACACTATTAGATATCTCATATGGATTTTGTGAAATGTACATCAACTGAAAAGCAAAGCTGTGTTCTATTACATATACTATGCCTGTGGAAGTACACACTTTTTTGCTGCAGCAACAGTCTCTACTCATTTTAAAGACTTTACACTAGCTTTTGAACATTTCTGTGAGAATCTAAATTTCTGCATTGCATTCATTCATAATAACATTAGTGATGTCAGGTGTGGATTACAAACTTCATTCCACTCCAGAAGTATTACATGGAGATCCATATCCATATGAAATGCTGGGGGGCGTCAACATAGGGGCATGAGGGAATCGCATTATATTGGCACGGACTTTCTTTGGCGATAATACTGCTCTGCATGCATATTTTAAGACCTTTGTCAGCACTAGGTGTGCCTTAAATAGCTGAATCCACTTTTTAGAAGGAATGTCCAGAGATTTTCATGCATATTGTCTTTTATCTTACCTGCACATGTAAGTGAGTTAATTGTATTCATGAGGCACATTCAAAACAACAGCAATTAAAAACATCAAACATGCAGGACAAATACAAAACCCAATTTATTAACACATACTGAAGGTTTCAAAAGGCTAATGCAAAAAAAATCATATTTGTCTTTTTTTATCTCAACAAAAAGAAAAAAAAACAGCAAAAGAAGAAGTACACCTAGTGTTCAGCGAATGATGTGAATGCCTTGATCTAGCAGCACACCCACGACACTCTCAGCGTGAATGTACAACCTCAGGATGCTCAAACCCACAATGAAAGATTTTGTGATTTGCTATGAGTAAAAGCTTTTTTTTTTCTCAAAGAAAAAAAACTGGAATAAAAAACACATCCAACTCAAGCTAATGGCACCCTTCAGTGCCTCTCAGATTGTACAAAGGCAGAATGAAGGACGGCAGAGTAATGAATGGCGGAGTTCAAAGAAAAGGTGTGAATCTGTCTCCTGCGGAGCACACTCAGTGGCCCCATCATCTCCTCAGCGCTCCTCAGGAAAAGGAAGCTCCGAAGGCCCGCACCAGCTCAGTGAATATCTGTTAATGGAGGGCAGTTCACCAGTGCTTCATAATAAACACCACTGGATTACTCAGCGGGAGCTTATCCAGCCCATGTTGTGCCTGTTTGTATTCGGGGAGTGGTACATTTGACAGAGTCTGAAAAACCACACAATATTTCAACACAGGCTAATGCTGTGTGTCATGCCATAAATTATGTTAGCCGGGCTCTACCAATATATCAATAACAATATACCTGTATACAGGATATAGCAGATGTTCCAGTCAGAAATGGATGTGGATTTTCTGGTTAACTTGGATACTGGATGCATATAGCTAAGGTCCAGGCATACTCAGTGATGTACTAGCCTCAGTAAAGACTAAACTTACCATTATATTTACTTTGAAGCCCTGGCATGGTAGATATTTCTCTTTTGGTGTCTCATATTTCTATTTCTAGTGTCACAGTTCCTGGACAGATTAGTCTATGAAAAACTTATTTTATTACAATGTAACTATCACAATATTTTGACACAAAAATATGTTAGTAGTACCCCGTTTCAGAAAAAATGTGAAAAACTCACAAACCTGCAATTAAACAATTTAAACAGACTTAACTCCACTTCATGTACCCATGAACAGGACAATAAAACCAAAAGACAAAACAATTTCATATTTAGCCTAAATAAAACTGTGATCACTTTAATGAAATCTATGTGAATTTTGTCTTTAAGTTGTCTCTGTACCTTACCTGAGCTCTGTAAAATCTCTTCAGGCAGATGTTTAAGTGTAAAATAAAAAAAAAACATCCATAGTGCTACATTATTCATAGACTTTACGTTTCAGTATATAAATTAGGTGACACGAGTGTATTGCTTTAAATGGATTTCTATGTATTTACTACTTCTATCAGTATTAAATTAAAGAGAATGAATTTGGCTCCTGGACCTCCACTGATGTAAACTAATTGCAAATTTAATCTCATTAGTGCTCGGAAAAATCGCAATAGGATATTTCCCCTGAACTCTTATGCCCTGCCCATGTTGCACTGATACAATTAGAGCATTTTCTGGAAACAGTGTCTGAAAACGTCTAACGCAACCAAGGCTGTTATTGTGAGCCTACTAACAATCGAGGTCCTCTTTTACGAACAATTTCTCTCCTTATTTCTCCTCATTGCAATAGCAGACCTTGGTTTGATGTTCTCGGTTGAGAACACAAAAAAGAACTCAATACTAACCTTAACTAAGAGCATGGTCAGGCTTCAGAGGGTGAAAACTCTTTTATTCACACAGACTCACACCAAGGACTTCTGCTGCCACTGACCCTTGTATCATTTACACACTAATAAACCATATGAAACAAAAAACTCTTATTGCATATGTGTGTGTTTTTTTTAAAGATTGTAATTTGGCAAGGAATACAGGAAGTGCTCTATCACAGAACAAAGCCGTTATCATGGAAAGCCTTTTATGCTCAAACATGGGGTTTATCGATGACCATAATGAGTTTAATCCAGTGAACATCAGGTTTCATTCAGACACACACTCTCACACACACATTCAGGTCCATTCAGCATTCTGCCATTCCCTGAGCTCATCTATATTAAGCTATTTAATCCCTTTACAGCCTGAGGATTACAGCTCAGCTGAATGGTGAGGAGAACAGTGACTCTGGCCTTTTTTTCTTTAGGAAAAATAGCTCTAAGGACTACACACACACACACACACCAAACCTGCCATCGCATTTGCTCCTGAGGCGTGTTAAAAGCCCATAAAAGCAGATTGTGATCAGGGATATTTATTTACTTATTTCTTTTATTTTCAAAAAACAGCCTTAACATGGTATTTCATTTGAACATTTCTAAAAGAAGTTCATGTTTGTGATGATCCTGCTAATGAACGAATCACAAAACACACGACATCAAAACAAAAGAAAGCCGTCTTCAGCAGAGAATGTGTGTGTACACACAGCCCCTTCTAATGTCTTCACGAACCAAAGCCTGCAACCAGATAAAGGAGAACAGAATGACAGCTTCCGCCCACGTCTATCCAAAGATACAGCCCAAGCCGTCAATCACAGAGGCTGCAAACCCTGTTTTTACAACACATCTCTCCTCTGTCTCAATAAGCGCAGCCTGGTCACCAGTGCCGATGCCTGTTTGTGTGCATTTGTGCTTATATGTATTCAGTGGGGTGAGCAATATGAGAAAAGTATATTATGATACCTAAAGTGGTACTGAGCTTATTAATTTATTGGTAACTACCAATAGACATTAGCATGTTTCCATTAGTTCTTTGATCTGATCCACTATTTAAAATACTATTCCTGCTTTTTTTTTTGCTTTTACTCACACAGCACCGAGTTCCCATGTGAGCAACTTATAGTAGCTTGGCTCTGCTCCATCTAGGCAATGGAAAATGTCCCAGAAGTGCAGAATATGCATTCATAATAAACCTTTCCTTTTAAGGCTACAATTTAGTGTTTATATGCTTTGTGCACTGGGGCACAGTCATGCTGGACTATAAATGGGCCGTCCCCCACAGTGTGTCCACAAAGTTGGAAGCACAGTGTTGTCCAAAATATCTTAGTAAGCTGAAGCATTAAGTTGCTTCACGGGAAGTCCAACCCTGAAAAACGGGTGTGTTCCAATATTTTTGTTCAATTAGTGTATCACAGTGTAATATGTTAGCAGCTGAAGACACTTCTGAAAATCTGCCTCTGTTGTTTTCTCAACATACACAGTAATTAGGTCTTCTTATATTTTGTCCTGTCGAGTTGTGGATATACACAATATGAGTACACTGTCGAGTAGTGGATATACAAAAATGAATATTTGGCTTTCAGGTGAAATGTGAGAATGAACTCTATAACCTTTACAGGTGAACTTAATGTGACCCTCCCTAAATGTTTGAAAACACATGTTTGAATGCACATGTCCAACTGTTTCTCCTAATTCTGTACCCCAGGACCCAGGCCCGAGGGCCACCATTCAAGGAGAGTGGGATGCCATGACTCAGCAGCCAATAAGATGACTTGAGAATATCACAAGATGTCAAGCTGTAATTGATGCTCAAGGGCACATGACACATTATTGGGACATTGCCATGTTTTGTTGTGGTATACACTCCACAGTTTTTGGCATTTGTTCCAATAAAGTGTTTGAGATGAGGAAATTACCAATGCATCCTTCTACATCATGATATCACTACAGCGTGAAATTTTTATGTTTTACACAAATTTCACCCTAAAGCCAAATATCCATAACTTTGTGTGATTAATGTAGATTTTAAACCTCCAGACAAAAAAAAGTGAGAGTGTGAACAACATTGCTGACACAGCTTCTTTGTTTACAGGTGTACTGTGCAATGTGTATAATGTGAGTCAATCTGTGAACCAATAGGCATGCTTGCTCATTAATCTAGACTGATGATTGGCTGTATGAATTACATTCAACATGCCTGTTATCAATACTAGCACTTCTGGATTAGTCTGTTGAAGATGAATCAGTTGCAGTTCGTAAATATACCATCTTCTAGCACCTCACACTCACTCTCGTTTAGCCCACATCCACATTTAATTTGGAATTTAAAAGAAAATGGAAATAGTATTAGGAATACATTACTGAAATCTGTATGAACTTTAAGGTACCCATGTTAGTATTGTTATCGGTATAGAAAAATCCTAAATGATATAATATTTTGATATAGAGTTTCATATAGTAAAACATGTGGCCTTAGGCTCTTAGAAACGAACAACATAAACCAGTGGTTCTCAAAAATGATCCATATTTTTGCTCTAGTCCTGTGCTGGGAGTTGAGGAAAAGTAAAAAATGTGGCCCACCAGGACTGGCATAAGCTAAACCCCATTTTGTATTAAAATAGAATTCACCTGTCAGTGTGTGTGGGTTATCTGGGGAGTCTGGGGTTGCTCTGCTCATGGTTTTATATGAACAGATTCTTATTCGTTAGTGTTCTTTTCTGGCCCTAGCCACGAAGCATGACAATTCGGTAACAACTGCATATGACCCATTTGTAGAGTGGCACATACATCCTGGTTCTGTACTTGGAACACAAGGAAGATGGCTAAGCAGCGTCAGCACAAACACCCAGGTACGGGATAAGCCACCAGGCAGTGGAAACGAAGACAAAATGGGCGCTCACAGATATGCAACTGTAACAAACTCTGCCGCAATAAGCAGTGGAAAGTACTATGAGACGGGATCACTGAGATTTAAACTTTGAATAATCAGGCAACATACACTTTCCCAGCATTTTCTAAACCACTCTTTAATGAAACAAGCAGTTGGTCAGTGTTACTAAAACAATATGAACACAAACAGTATGCTCCTGCCAAAATGTATCATGCTATAATAGTTCAATTGTCTATTTCTAAAATCTCCTCCATTCTCCGCTCTTGCCTCCATCCAGGTGGGCCGCGCAGTGTTTTTGCTTTAGTAAATGGGACAGGGTAGAGTATGTCCTAGTTGTGTGAGGATACGGCTGGAAGAGTGTAAAGCTGGATTCCCTGGCAGGCCTGTTCATCAGGGGAATAATTACCTGCTCCTGCCCGGGGCCTCCCTGAGGAGTGCCGCTCTCATCTCACCTCAACACTAATAATAGATCATTACAGAGCCAGTGTCTGCACCAACAGCAGCACCTGCAACAAGCAAGACTAATGTGCACTTCTGACCTGGGAAACAAACTGAACTACAGTAAGTGAAAGAGACACATGCCTCCAAGATCACGGCCACCAATTACCCCTCATCAGACTGGTGAGAAAGATGGATTAGATAAAACCCTTGGCAAAACAATTTGGCTGGTTCTTGTAATGCAGACAAAGAAAAGAGGATTCATGCCAGACATCCCGCATTAAGAGAGAACTCCTTTGCTTTAAGGGGCATCCAGTTGTTTTTATAATCTCCTCAGAAACACTGCCGACAGAATGGTATGCTGTGGAGCAGCCAGGCACTAGCCAAAGGTCACCATGTCTAAAACCAACAATATAGGCCTCAATATATCCTATATAATCTAAGAAACACACTTTAAGACACTAAAGCTCAGGTCATTTATGAAAAGAAAGACGTGTGTGAACATTTGCTATGGTTTATGAAAATAATCAGCCCTTAATCACTTGTAAACAAGTGTGGTAGGGCGACAGGTTAAGTTAGGCAGCAGATTTTTGTGCTGAAAGGACTTTTTTCCTCTGATAGTCTGAGCTGTTTGTCTTCATGCCCATGTGTGTTGTGCCAGTGCGCGCGCCCCATTTTTGTCCAAGCATTATTGGTGAAAAATGGGCTTTTTGAGCCTTAATGAGACTAAAGTGCTGGAGTGTGCTGGGTTTTGCTGGATGGATATTTTTGTCTGCGCTGGTTTAATCTATTTCTGTTGCAGCCATGTGCACAGACCAACCTCCCCACCCCTGTTTAAGGGGAACTTCATTTACTGAAATAACCCATAACAAAGTGTTTAAGGCGAAGAGAGGTTCAGAGTGACTTTGGAGGGAAACGCTCCATTCTGGGTCAGAATTTCACAATGGTTTTGAATAGAATAGAACTGCCTCAAAAAGTTCCCTCACAGAAAGTAAAAGGTGCCAGAATGTAACAGTTACAACATGTAACAACCTAGCAACACAACAGCTACCACCTAGAAACAACCACAGTTGACATAGCCACCATGCCACCATGCATTCACACTTCACATTTTCTTAAAGTAATGCATTGCAGCTGTTCTTGATTTTGCTCTGTTTGCAGGTAAATTTCTCCTCTTCAGTGCTGGCGTCACTCAGGATGAGTGACAGGATGACTCTGACAGGAAGATTATGTTTCTTGTTCAATAGCACAAGCTGTGGCTGCAATGACCTCAGGACTAAAATAGGCATGAATGAATATAGGAGGGTTCAGTATTAACTAAGAAGGCTTATTAAGGCTTATAAGTAAAACTACAGTTGTTTGCAGGTGTTGCTTTGATGAATGCATTCTGATTTCACAAAAATTAAAAGGTTTGTTTTATAGCGTTGCTCATTACTGATTGTAATTCCTTTAATTGTGTTTTTTCTTCATTGCATGTGGTCTTGAGTGTCCTAGACACCATTCATCCCACTTGTCAGTTCAGGACGCAGCCCATTTTCAGTGTGATCTAGTAACTAAGTAAAACTATATACAAATAAAATTCTAAGTGTAAAGATAAGGGTGAATCTGCTGTTCTCTTGAATCACCAATAACTTGTTGATCTGACGCATTGATGGGTAAAGATCTTAGAATACAAAACGTGGGATTCATAGCTATAGACGTGACATTACCATTAACTGAAGCACTGCACCAAAGCTTAGCTTCAGCCTAGGTTGTCTGCTTATTTATCTCCTTCCACTTTGCCATTTATACACAGCATGCTCTCTGCAAGGCTGAACTCGGTTCATCTCATCTCTCATCTCACCTCTTAGAGTATCTCACCTCAAAACTAATAATAGATCATTACAGAGCCGGCGTCTGCACCCCCAGCAGTGCCTGCACTAACAGTAGTAAATGCAACAAGCAAGACTGACTACCATGTGATCTTCTGACCTGGAAAACACACTAGTAAAACACACACACACACGCACACACAAGATCACAGCCAGTAATTATCCCTCATCAGACTGGTGATGAAGGTGGATCGGTTGTTTGCATGTTTATTTCCTTCCGCTCTGCCATTTATATACAGCATGTTCTCTGTGTGGGGGAACTTTGTTGAACCTTGTTATAAAGATGTAGACACGGGGCATAATGCTATTCACACAGCATGCCAAAAAGTCTCCAGACACCACTGTTACCTAGTGAACTCTACCACTTTAAGGTGCACCCAAATGCACAAATGGTCTGTATAATCTTCACAGAGAACTACCAACAGAATGGGATAATGTGGACCAGACAAACACAAGCCTAAGGTCTCCAAGCCCAAAGCCACAGCTGGAAGGCTAGAAGAATCAAAAGCCCTCATGGCACTCAGCTGTAAAGCAGTGGAATAAAAGTGTGAAAATTACTTATGAATATGTTTGATTTTAGAATACAAATCAAAGATGAACACAAAAATGATACCATCATGAAATGAAAGCATGCCTTCAATCTTGGTTGTTGCTTGTTTAGCTCACTCCACTTTAGCATACACCAAAGGTGGGACAATAAATATGATGCTTGGGAAAAGCTTAAATGAACAAGTTCCATCTTTTGACAGTTTACACACAGTAGTCATACACATTAATTCATTCTCTTTTTCTCTATATCTCTCCCTCTATGAGTAATGGGTAATATTCATTACAGCTTAATATTTCATTACTTTAGCATTTTTAATAGCTAAAAGTCGTTCTCCCAATCTGATTAATTAAATCATGTTGATTTAAAATGACATGATTACACCTGTGTGTTGTGTGGATTTTTTTAAATATGCTGATAATGGTAAAAGATGATTAAATCGTTTGTATCTTTAAATCACCATTGGTACTATTTTGCCTACTCAGGATCATCTGTGTAATAGTTTTCTGTAAGGCAGCTTTCAGAGGCAGTTCCTACGAGCAGCTTAAGTTTCTCCAGGACAGGATTTCACAGCAGACCTCTGAGAGACTTCTGAAGTCGGTGGAATCCCCCTGAACAACAGTTTTCCCAGAGGTGCAGAAGCACTTTCTTTCTGCCAGAGAGTGTCAGTCAGTACTTACATGAGAGATGTGGGGAACTGAGAGGGACAGGAGGAATGCAGCGCTGAGAAGACTGTAAAGATCAGCAGAGTGCTGCTGGGGGGCTTCATGGTGGTGGGCTGCTGAGTCTCACGGAGTCTCCGGCACTTTGGTACGCTCCTCGCTACTTTTTCTCCAGAGCCGAGGCGAGGCGTCTGCTAGTTAAGCGGATTAACCGTCATCAGGCAACAGCTTCGCTGGCTCCTGTGTGTGAGAGTGTGTGTGTGTCTGTGGGAGAGGGAGAGAGCGATCCGCCACTACACGCTCATAGTCCGCACACACGCTGCTCCGTCACGCACACCAGCTCACACAGTTCATCCCTCCAGATCTGCCAAAGTCTTCAGGAGCGGCGTGGAGACGACCAGCAGGCTGGAGGGAGTGTGTGTGTGAGTGTGTGTAAGTGTGTCCCTCTGTTCCGCCCTCTTATCTTCTCCTCATCTCTATTCCACTCATACACTCACACCTATTGGCTGCCATCTCTCTCTCTCTCTCTCTCTCTCTCTCTCTCTCTCTCTCTCTCTCTCTCTCTCTCTCTCTCCCTTCCCAGAATGGTGTATATGCAATTACAAGATAACAGGCAAGATAACACTAAAACAATATACTTAAAATCTCACCCACACCCTCCACACACAATCGTCATCCTGTTCTTGATTTTCTCTCTTTTGTCTCCTTTCTGCATCTTTTTCTTTCTCACTTTCTAATTGCCTCTCTTTCTCTCTTACCTTGTCTTCTCATTGTTTTTCCCTTTCCTTTGTTCTCTCTGTCTCTGCCTGTCTGTTTGTATCTTTCTCTCTCCCCCTCTTTTCTTTCACCTCCCTTTATTTATCTTTCTCTCACTTTCTTTCCTCTCATCCTCTGTCTCTCTCTTACCTTTATAATTTTTCTCACATTTTTGATCTATCTTCCTTTACCCTATGTTCTCTATCTCCATCTCTGACTCAGTCTCTCTCTCTCTGTGGCTCTGTCTGTCTCTCTCTTCACTGTTTATCACTGTTGTTTTTTCTTCCTTTTTTGCGCTCTCTCTCTCTCTCTCTCTCTCTCTCTCTCTCTCTCTCGCTCTCGCTCTCGCTCTCCCTCCATCTTTGCCCCTTCCTCTCCACTCAGGAAATGCTTTCCAATTATCACTCACCTGAAATCAATTACGAATGTGCACTAAACTGCAGTGGGATAGTGTTGTACAATTAACAAAGTAACACCTGCTCATTAAATTGTAATGAAAACACACTGTAAATTAGTAGCCAGATAATTACAATCACATGACAAACAGACAGACAGAAAACCACCAGGTGAGTACTAAAAAACATTTTATATAACATTTTAAAACAAGTGTTTTCTTTACCAGATTCCTTCGGCCTGAACAAGTTCAAGTGTAGTCTGTCACTTCAGGAGGTCCTTCCCAAGGCCCACCATGCTCCTACTTGTAACTGTGTATGTTTTACTTAAAAAAATATTAATTCCTTACGTTTTAAATAATCCTTACTTTGGGCTTAATTTATCCAGCTCTCTGAGTAATCTTGCTTTGTGACATCACTGATCATCTATTTGCGGTCCTCACATCCACCATGCCCAGGTTACTACACACACAGAATTTATTATTTCTAAAATTATTTTATTTCCAGGTTAAACAACATTGAAATATTTCGTACATCCACTGCCATGTCATTTGCTGAATACTTTTGCATCCACATTTCTCAGAGTCATCCTAATTTCTCATATTTGCATCGCTGCTAGTTGAGATTCTAGTTACATGTTTATGAAGTGCTCCCTGGGGCAGAGTATGCAGAAAATACCCTAGATGGAAAAAAGTATTGGGAGGCTGACCATTCCCAAACAGGGACTTCAACGGCATAGCATTCAATTACATCCATTTTAATATGGAGTTGTTCCCCCCTTTGCAGCTTTAAAAGCGTCCACTTGTCTTGGAAGGCTTTCCAAAAGATTTTGGAGTTTGTGTGAGAATTTGTGCCCATTTATTCTGTAAGCATGTATATGGTCTGGCACTGAATGTTGGATGAGAAACCCTGGATCACGATCTCTGTTCAAGTTCATCCCAAAGGTTTCGGATGGGGTTGAGGTCAGGATTCTCTGCGGCCTTCCACACCAAACTCATCCAACCATGCGTTTATGGAGCTTGTTTTGTGCAATGGGGCACAGTGTTGCTTGAATAGAAAGGGTTCTTCCCCAAACTGAGCCCTGTGATGGAAAAATACAGCATGAGCCTTTCTAGAATATGGAACCTATGATTAAGCCTGCTAGTGTAGAATATATTTTACACTAAAAGAGACCAGACCACAAAATTGGAAATATAGCATTTTCCAAAATGCATTTACTGGTTAAGTTCAATAACGGAGATGTGTGTCCCAATACTTTTGTTAATATTGTGTAAGTTCTAATTTGCTAATGCATTTAAAGTTTTTCATTTTAGTCCTGATATTTCTTATTTTAGTATTCACATATAGGCAACGTAGTAAAAAGGCAAGACCTGTAAGATAAAAGCCTCCGTTTTCTGAAGGAAAGAGCCAGCTCATCCCAAGGACCCCTGAATCCAGTTCATCAGGGTAGGAATGGGCAGATCAATGCTGAACTTTATTGGCAGTATTGATACAATCCTGACAAGAGAACAGATCTTTTAAAAATGTCAATAGCAAATGTTTCTTTAGCGTGGAATTGTTCTATGTTTGGTGAAATTGTAATTGAGGAACTTATGTTTGTTTTTCAATGAACTTTGGTATTGAATCAAAAATAAATCAGTGACTCTGGGAGGTGGTGCAGGCAGCAGTGTTTTTTCATATATCTTTAGTCTTCTTTTGTGTCTGGGATTACCTTTTGCTCATATCAAACAACAGTTTAAGTTCTATTATATTTTACTGTTACATTAACATTATTTTGAATTTGAACTTACAGAGCAGCATGAAATAAGGTAAGAAAAGATAAGAAAAGATGAGATAAGCATATATTAGTCCCACAAGTAGGAATTTTGCTTAGCACCGCAGAAAGTGGACAGTTGACAATTGAGGGGAAAAAAACAATAGAAATGTGATGTAACAGGGTGACC
This sequence comes from Ladigesia roloffi, assembly GCA_037577295.1. Taxonomy (NCBI): domain Eukaryota; kingdom Metazoa; phylum Chordata; class Actinopteri; order Characiformes; family Alestidae; genus Ladigesia; species Ladigesia roloffi. The sequence continues at coordinate 9,087,578 of JBBKCR010000018.1, forward strand.
CATAGGGGGCACCCTTTGTTTAATTAGGGTCTATTGCTCCTTAATTACACCTGTGCTCTATAATGAGGTTACTAGAAACACCTGCAGGTGAAATCGGGGAGCAATAGGCAGTATTTAAGGGAGTGTGGACTGGCAGGGGGTTGTCGGTCCACTGTCAATAACAGCATACAGGGGCGTAGCTAAGGGGGGGTAAACATGGACGTTTCATGGGGCCCAGCATTCCGGGGGTGGGCATGGAAGCCCTCTAATATTTAACCATCCATTAATATGAAACTCCATTAGTAGTGTGAGTGTGTTGGTATGGTTTGGGGGAAGCATGGGGCCCAAAAAGATTTTCTAGGGATGTACAGTATTAAAATTTAGTAATATAATGTTGATAGCAGTATTTTACAAATATATATATATATCAAATGTAAAATGCAAGCAGTCTAAATTGCACAAAACTGACTGGAAATAGGGGATAATAGTTTACCATCCCTAGTAAAACACACACTTGTTGGATCTTTCAAGAGCTAAACTCCTGAGATCTGTATTCCGATTAAAATCATTCAAACGGCAAGTATCTCATATATTTGTAGAGAGCTGCGCATGTTTCTTTGCAGGACATCACTGAAAAGTCCCATGGTGCCACTCCTTTCCATGAAAAGTCTTATAAGGTCTTTCTGTTCTGCTTGTTCATCGAGAAGGGAGAGACACTTTCCTTCTGATGAGATAAAAGTTAAACGGCGAGTGAGCATGGAGGCAGGTCGGGGCAGAGGGAATGAGCTGCCGAGGGATTTCGGCTTTCACCCGTTACCTAGCAACCACTCACTGGCTCTCTGGTCCTCGACAACGTCTGTGGCAAAGGGGCTGCGCGGCGGAGAGGGAGGGAGAGAGAGATAGAGGATGGAGTGAGGCAGAAAAGAGAGAGAGAGAGAGAATAAGAAGAGAGAGGGAGGGAGAGACAGAGAGGGGAAGGGAGGCAGAAAGAGAAAGAAAGAGAGAGGGAGGGAGCAAGAGAGGGACAGACAGAGAAAGAGTATAGGGAACGAAAGGGGAAGGCCATCGCACAGGGATGAATGGAACATTATCTTTTACTCCATTGAAGGAAAGGTAGTGGACTAATAGCAGAGGCACACAGAGTCCTGTGCATCTCACTGTTCTATTGTTTCCTCTCTATGCGATTCCATTAGCACGGGCCCGCTCTCAAAAAAGAGCCAAGGATTTCAGAGGCACGAAAAAAGAGGAGCGGCTCACTCCTTTCCTGAGCAGCACGACCCAGCAACGGTTAAGTGAGGAGGACAATATCAGAGCATGATAAAAGCCCAAGGCCTGCTTGCAGAAAAATGAAAAGAAGCTTGGTGAAAGAAAAAAAGAGGAAAAAAGAGGCATCACATCATCAAAACAAGACTTCTCATTAAAATTCCCCATAGATGTTTAATAAAGACTGTTGTTGTGACCTCTTTTTTTTCCACGAGCAGAACTCAATCTGCAGGCGGTGATTAAAGCGCTGTGGATCAGAGTTCACTCGAACTCCGTTTAGGAAAATGGGTCTAATGTGTGCGCTCTCTTGCTTCGCGGCTTAGGTGGCAAGAAGTGGGGGCAGGTGCTGGTAAGAACATGGCTGCGCAAGTGTGAATTCTCAGACACAGCTCCATGAGGGTCTTGTGAGTTCAGTTCATGTGTGAGTGTGCCCGTGTTTGTGTGTGTGCCTGTGGCTTGACCCGAGGCCATGCAGGAGAACTAATGAGCAAGCTCATTAAGTGTACACTACAGAGACTGTGGACCAAACATACTGTGGTGTGAAGTCACAGGCAGCTGTAATTGTCAGTTTAATCTTCAGCCGTGCTGCTATTGCTTCTGAAGCACTGGGCACACAACCGAGAACAGTGGAACCAGCCACTTTAAGGGACGTTCAAATTTAGATTCCCAGCATTTGCACCGTTATTCTGCTTTTGGAAAAGTAAATAACATATGCTATAAAAGTAATTTTATTGTTGCTGAAGGATACATGAACAGATTTTAAATATTGCTCTTTTATATAGTTGTTTGGTGTGGATTTCCATTTACACAGAATCACTGTCCACTGGTGTCAGTCCAATCGAATGTAACAAACAATTGTGTTTTATGGGCCTGAGGTTCATCCCATGTGCACATGCACACACCCGCTCCTTCATTCACTCAGCACTACATCCTGAAATCCTAGCTACACCGGTCCCCTGGGCCCTGCTACCCTCCTACACTGGATCTCCATGGCAACGCGCCCTGTCTCCATTACCCAGGAAGAGAATGGATTTTCACAAACAGTGCTATCTCACACACTCCCATTACACAGTCTTAGCACTAAGCCCCATTGCTGTCCCGGTCATGGAATTATATCTGCTACACATTTAGGGAGTCTAGACCCACAGGTGCTCACCATATATATCCCACCTGTGTGCACTAAGTGTACATAACAGATTTTCTGATGTCTGCCCCAGTGTTTTTTTATTTAAATGAAATCCTTTTGTACCTTTCAAGCAAGAAACATTTCTTTAACCTGCACTTGGACAATTGTGTTTACAGCATAGGAAGTTGTATCACACAGTAACTGAGCAACTGTGTTTAGAGCATGAGAGATTGTATCATGCAGGAAAGTGCCTTGTTAGCACCCTCAGCCAAGGTTTACGCCAGTTTCACTGAGAGTGTTAGAACTGTGTAAGCACATACATGCAGTGTGACTCACTAAGTCAAGTAAATTCCCAAGGTTAGATCATAGAACAACAAGTTTGTCACACTAATCAATTTTTTGTGAGTCAAAAACCTTACAAAAAAATAAAATCCGATTCGCTCCAGCGCACGCCGGGTTTGGCTGTGTTCAGCTGGCGCCCTCTAGTGGCACAACCCTGCAAACACAGATCTCTCTGCAGATTAAAAAACTCAAGGAAGCAGTTTCTGGGGAAAGGGGGAACTGAATCTGTCTGAGGGCCCTTTTCACGTATTACAGTTCAGAAGTTATTTAGGATATAATTATATTTCTCTTTATATTTTTTAAGATGCTGTTGAGTCTGGCCGAACAGCTGCTAAATAAAAGAACATGCAAATACAGGTTAGTGTAAAAAATGTACACAAAGAGTTATTTGTACAGTCTCTGCATTGTGCATGTAGTGTGATTCATAAAGCAATTATTTTAGAGAATAAAATCCCATAAACCCATAAAGGCATGGGAAGTCACACGAATATAAGACATAGACTAGATGCTCCAATAGCAATAAAATAACATTTTAATAAACAATAAAAATAAAATTGAGGCTCAATTTTTTTAATGTACTGACTATCATATGTTTATACACCATGTAACATAGACCTTTATACACTGCTGTGTACAAGTCAGAGAACACCCATACATTTAGTTCATTTTCTGCTAAAAATAAAAAAATATCTGAATAAAAAAATAAAAAGGCATGACACATTTTCACATTTGGAATAGAATCTCTTCTTTAATATTTATTATTTAGATTCAGGGAAACATTTTCTTAATAGATTTTTTTTTCTACAGCACAATTTGCATAATTCCATGACATCCTGTGGACAACCACAAAACCATAACATTAAATTTCTCATTTTTACACGAAGTGAAAAACAAGACTCATTTTACAAGCATTTTTACAGTCAGCATACATCTTCGGATAAATCTCTTCAATTTCCCTCTTTTTGAACAGAATCTGGAGGCAAAAATATCAACAAACATCTAGCGAAACATGCAACATCCATGTAAAACCTAGAAGTTCTTTGACAACCACTGAAGTTGAAAAGAATTCGTGTCCTTTTTTTTGTTTTTCCTTTTTTTTTGTGTTATTTTTATCACCTTATCATCTAAACTCTGCAAGATTCCATTAGAGAGGTTAAAGTGGGTTGATCGGTGTCGTTCAGTCAGTTGGATGGATGATTTGCTCACATTAGCTAGACAATTACATATGTACAGACAGGACTTTGACCTTGAGATCACACTCACATGCTCAACGTCAGACCAAATAAACATTCAAACCTTTTTCTTATAGAAAATATCTTATGTATTTACATAATCAAAAATAATCAAATCACATTCACACTGTTTACTGCGACAGAATACATCAGACTCATCTTACATGTAAGTTCCCAGAAATACAGCATAAACAAATCAGGCTAACATTACACTGAAATAATGGAGAGGAGACAACGGCCACCCTGGCGAAGCCATTATTTCTATCATCGTTTAAAGGGGACACAGCATTGATTGGAAACAAATTACACAGCACTACATTAAAGGCGGAATGCTATAGACACAGAACAGATCGTAATGACTGTGAGAACTGATTGGCCATCAAAAGCGGGCCCTTGTAGTTGTAGAGCACCAACAAGGCTGAAATGTAGTTCAATGTATTTCAATGCTTCTTTTGGTGATGAACACTTGTTTTTTTTTTTTTTTCTTTTCTCCAGTACCACTGAAATATCATTGCATTCCATTGTAGCGATAACTGTCGCACAGTTTTGCTGAAAAGTCAAACGCAACATGGAAACCATTCTATAACTAAAGTGCATAAGCTCGACATGTGTCATAAAAGCAAGTAAAAAATGCTATGGTCTATTTTTTATATATTTTCTATTGGTGTTCATTAAAAGTAATGAACAGATAGTACATATTTATTTAGACAAACTCTCACCGATAGCACACATTAAGAAAAAATGCATCCAGACATAATTTATGTTGCATAGAATTACCTAAACTGAACCAGTGGATTTGGTTAGGACGTTAGGTTGGCACATGTTAGTTCATCTCACTGTGACAACAACCCTTTATTCACCGCATTGTTCGAGTAGAGGTGATATCTGTACACTGTCTGTGTAACACGTATTAGATATGATACCGTTCTTTTTTTCCTCATGTGCAAAATAAATAAATAAATCCACTGACAAGTGTAAGGAAACACTGCAGCTTTAAGGAGATCTGTGTGTCTACATAGAAACTCCTCCATGCCATCAGTCCAGAGACTGAGCTGACAGTCCGCATCTGGTGTGTTCAGTGTTAGGACGACCAACGCACATCAGACTCTTACACTCATAGTTGTAAGCATCTTTTACACTGATATGGTGCAGGGTTAAGTGGCAGTGAATATGTTTGGGACATTGAGTCTCTGGTAATAAAACAGACATGAACAGACCAGCGACAAACATTCATTCCAAAAGCAAAAGACTAGAACAGCTTCAAACTGCACCACAAATGGGCAGTGACACCAATTATAGACAAGTACCTCGCACCATTTGGGAATAAAAAAAAACCCCAAGAGAACAAAAAACAAACAGCAACCAGAATTCAAAAGGGCCAATTATTCAGCGTTCCCTCAAAAGAGATCTGCATGAGATCTGCATCTTGTTTTTTTTTTAACTCTGCTTTTTTTTTTCCTCATTGCATATTTTGTTTGAACACAGATCTTCATCACAAAACAGAGAGCACAACTGACAACATCTGAACATTTACATGACAGTTTACTCCAAGATGCTTGAAAAAAAAAAAGACATGGTCACGCACAATCATACTTTGCATTTTACGCCACAGAATTGTCTTTGTGGTCTCTTAGAGAACCGTTTTAGGAACTTGCTCACAGACAGAGACACAAACCATCCATAGGTCAAGGTCTCTAACAAAGAAATCAGTTTGAAACACGGTGTGATACACCCCAGTACAATTGTCATTTTTTTATCAATTGTCGTGTTTTTATATTCCATTACTGCAGCCGTTAGAGGGAATGTGGAAAAATGCAAGCAACACAATTTCAAGGCCCGATGACAAAAGGAAATACTGCATAAAATCTCAAAAGAACAGTTTAAAAGGAGATGAGACACTCAGATTATGACTCTAAGGACTGAGGGTCATGATGCATGACGGAGGTACGCTTAAGGTTCACATTAATCTAAGATTGTCTTTT
>JBBKCR010000018.1:9094223-9105612 GCA_037577295.1 Ladigesia roloffi
ATCTGATATGATCAATTTAATCATATATAAAATATAAAGTGGACTGAGATAAAAAGATCACAAACTTTGCTACTGATATCTCTGTATATATTCAGTTCTGCACAATTTGATCTACATATAAAGACTCTGTACACTGACTGTACATTACTGTATCATGATACATTTACTTTGCAGTATCATGTTAAAGCATCTTTCCATTAAGATGTCTTTTCGCCACAAGATGTCCATTTAAGAAAAGATGTGCACTATTCACCTATGCTGTGTTGGCACAGTAGAAAACATTGACAAACATGGCCAAACATGAAGAGACTTGGAATGAAAGATGAAAGTTGCTAAAAGATAGTAGACCATCTGTAACAGTACATCTGTAAATCTAGTCATGGAGGTAAGAAGGTGGGAGGTGACATAGTAATGCAAGAATAGAGAAAGCATGGCCATGCTTTTACAGACAATCTGTTCAGTTAAAAACTGCACTTTTTAGCAGGATAATAACACAGCCTTGATGACGTCACCTTTGACCCAGAGATGAAGTGTTTACTGAAACAGCACAGTGTTCATTCCCTCCCTTTCATCACGTACTTCATTATACTGTCGGTTCTCAGTGTGGACCCCTGTAGCGCTCTGCTCTGATGACAGCGTTAGGTGGTGGAGATCAGGGCTGCGTGGGAGGAGAGCTGGCCACTAGCTTGTGCCAGCTCACGGCTCGTTTTCGCATGTCCACTTTGTCCAGCCAGATGTAGGCTTCACCAATCAATGTCTTCTTCATGAACTTCCCTCCATTTGACACTAGGAAGAGCTGTTGTGTCAGTTGCAGGACCCAGAGCAGAGAAAGTTTTGGAACGTTAGAACTGTAGGCTACAAGTCAAATACTACGCACAGTATTATTTTACCATCTTACATCACACAGTCACATACATTCTTAAATATTCTGTTGGAGCAATAACACAGCTCATTTCTGTTCAATCTAAAAATTCATGTTTTTCAAAAGAACCTTTATTGCACATGAATTGAATGAGGAAAAAATCCTTTGAACCCTCCACATGCTGTCATGGGTCTCTATTAAATATTTGTATATAACTACATTCAAACCATTATTTTGCAAACATGCTTACTACAGTATTTCTGCAGCAGTCTGTAGTGTTGGATTTTCCAGTTTACGTAATAGGAAAATCCCCTTCTAATGGTGTATGTGGAAGAGGGCAGGGATATCTTTAAAAATGTGTTTGGGAGTATTTCTCAATGTAGCCTTTACTACTGTAGCATCTCTCTTCACACAGTGTGAACTTCTATCTCTGCATTTAACCCATTCACTAAGCAAAGCAGGAGGCTGCTACCAATGAGTGGGGACTGTACCTTACTCAAGAGAACCTCAATGGTGAAATTTGAAATGTCGGGATTCAAACCCACAACCTTCTATTTGCTGAGGCAACACTATTATTGCACCAGCTGCCCCTGATGTAGTAGCGCCCCAGTAGTTACTAAATGAGTAGGTCTTGATAGAATTAGCAGTGATTATGAGTGCCTGTTGTGTCTGTGGCTTAGTCTTTCCCACCTGAATGGAGTGACCAGCTGGGTTGAGACTGAAGCGGAACGTCTCGTTGAAGGACGGCTCTCGGTCATGACGACACACTCTGGTCTTTTTCTTTATGATTCGCTTCTGTGTCGCCACGTTAACCACATACAGCTTCACGTACAGGTCTGAGTTAGAAGAAGTGAAGTCATATCAATAATGATTATTTCTCATATATAAGCATAGCACATCCCAGCTGGCACTTTAACGTGGAGTCAGCGTTGAATCAACGTCAGGTGCATAAGGTGTCAGCGTTGGATAACCGTTGGATTTTGTTTATAATTTAGAAATCTAATCAACGTTGGAATATCAACGTCATTCCAACGTTGAGTTCAGGTACAACTCACATTTTATTTATATTTCTATGTTGAATCCATAGTTAGTTAACAACACCATTTCAACCATTTGGAATTCAAAGTGGTTTTGATGTTGAATGAATGTTTTTTCATAAACTGACATTATTTCAACCACATTTAAACGTTTAAGGTCGGTTGAATGCCAGCTGGAATTTCATAGCATTTCAAGTTGAACACTTAAGTTCTTAAGTTATGTTCACACTTAAATTAAAGGTCTGAAATATTGCCTTAATAGAGAACAGTTACTAAGTGAACACCTTGGTAGCTGCAGTACAAAAACTGGCCAACAAGCTGCAGTGCAGGGACATTATTGTACACCATGAATCATATCAGAGATCATGGTGCAAATCTTGAGCACTCCATATGTTTTATCCCTTTCTGGGCCTCCTCTATTTTTATATCTCAGAAAGTATTACATATTCTTGTGGGATATTTCAATCTCTGAGCCGTGAATTTGGCTTTAGCCTTTGTTTCGTTACCTGGCAGATGGTCTGGAGATTTAAACTTGTAGGTGATGTTTCTGCACTGTAGAATCTCAAGGACCAGCTGCTCTCCTTCAGTCTTCATCTCTCTCTTCAGCGCCACCTTGATCTCCCCCATCATCTGGTTCTTATCTATTCCAAATTAGAAAGGTAACGAGAAGGTCAATGTGATTTGGCAGTGCACAGTGCATCTGACATCACAGTGTACCGAAAAGATTGTAATTATTAAAACAAATCACAGGACAATTTTCATTTATTAAGCAGCAGTGTTGCTTCCTTACTGGGAATTCCACTGAATTGTACAAATTTAGCAACAGTCACAATTTTCTAGAAATTTTCCCAACAGTGGTGATGGCAAACAAACGTCACTAAATTTAAATGTCACTAAAAAAGAGAATAGACTGAGACATGGCTTTATAATACACCTGAGATAATGACACAAATAAAACCTTATATATATGTGCAGAATTTTATGATTGGCTTTGTACATGACAAGCATAAAATAAAATAAAACTACAGCCTCCAGCGACCTCTAGTGGACGGGTATTGTATTGTAGTGTACAGTCCACTGTCTGTCTCCTTTGTGAATATTTTCTTCTCTCTCAACACACACACACTCTCTCTCACACACACACACACTCACACATTCTTGTGATAAATAATTGAGAAGAGCAGTGACGTGACACAGTGGCATGGTTATGGTAGAACAGAAAGAGGAGGCTGCTGTATCTTTTATGTCGACAGGCTACCGAAATCATAAACAGCTAATTCAACCTCCGGGGCACACCAGCCCTGCCAAACCCCCCCTGCATCAGGACCCTCTACGAAAACATTCTACTTTATTACATACAGGGATGAATCAGATTAGAGATATTCCTATTTTCTGCTAAGTCAATTACTTGAGACCATCCTGGCTGAGACAGAAAATCCTGAACATCAGTTGTTCTCTTGCGTTCTATTATGAGACACATTTTTTCACTTTACAGATTTGGTATGTATATCTCTGAGGCAGTGAAATATCTACATAACGCTTTTCATGATAATATTGGCTAAACACCTACATGCACTCAATTTTAGTTTTTGGGAGATACGTTTTATATGTTGGATTACCGAAACTGCAGTATAACTGAATTGTCTGTGTCTGTGTAATGAAACTGCATTATCCTGAAACACCCTGTGGCAAAATCTTATTTAATTTCAGAATAACTAGTTAATTTTTTGCACAAGTTGCATAATATATTCCTCCCTTTATAATTGTAACCATTGCTTTAGCATGATGGAGCACATTTCTACAGCAGTGCTATCTTAGTGCCAAATTAGCAGGGCGTTAGCTTAGCATTATATTCAAAACTGATGACAGTGTCATATTAAATAAGTACACTTGGAGGTATGCAGGTAACATATTCTTTGTTTGGTGTGTTTCTGGCTTAAAATAACATCCCTAAACGTTTGAAACTGAGGTTGGTCTTGTATAATTGTGATGCTTGTTCGCTTGACTCCTGTAGTTAGGGCAGTGTAGGCCTATCACTGATAATATTACATCTAAATCCATGTAAAGTGTCAAGAGTTCAACAGGCAAATTTCCATATGGATACATTTTTGGCCATTAGGGTTTTTATGTACTTTCTTCAGAGGTTTTTGCTCATAACAGTTCTGTTCTTTCCATTCTTCCAGCTTCTCTCAGCTATTGTGACATTCAATGTTTTATACAATGATGTTTTATTAGATATTATTTACAGACTCTTGGGTGCATATGTTCTTTAAACTTCTGAGCACAATCTGAGAAAAATGATCCTTACTTTCAGAGTCAGGCAGGTTCTTCTGAGTGTCAGAGCCTTTCTTGTCCAGACCATTCGGAACAGCCTTCCTGATGTACCAAGAAACAGAAATACATCAGCAAATCGCACAAACTTCATTAATACCCTAAGCGATGCATCTCCTTGGCTAATGAATAATGGACTGAACATGGACCAAGATGGGAGAATGCACTCACAGCTGAGGGACCTGAAAGATAGCACTGTCCACTGCATTAGTGCCTGTGCCGTCCTCACTATCTAGGGTATAACCGTCTCCGTCATTCAGCCTGTGTCCTGCTCTGTCTGCAAATGTGAAGAGACAGCAAGAGGCAGGAAAGAGAGTGAGAGAGATAGACAGAAAGGGTCCTCATTCCTCACACCGTAACAAAATGCATGAACATATACATCAATGTTATCGCATGACATCAAAGTCTTGAATCTCTTTTTGTTGTCCTGTATGTGAAAATGCGAGCTTTTATATTATAGCTTTAATGTTGTGTGAACATTTCGTGATGAATGTCCTATTAGAAGTTACGAATTATTTTATTCTTTAGACAATATAATTCTTTGGAAAACGTAATATTTTAATAGTTAGAGACACAAGGTTTTATACCAACAAAGACACCTTATGTGACAGGGTGAGAAAAGACTCGAGATCATAACAAATTTTTGTATTTTATGTTCTTTGAGGGTTCCTCGCAGCGCCAAACGCAGGTTAAACAAGGATTTTAAATCAATATTCAGAGTACGTTTAGGTTTTGTCACTGCCAGTTAGTCCCCCTCTTTGAAGTGTATGACACATCTGATGAAACTATGTGCAAGTGTTGGCTGAGTTATGAGCAGTTTTTATCATGTAAAGTTTAACTGGGACTAAGGAGGAGTCATGTGTCTCACCTCCTCAGCAGTGATCCTCCACTGATGGTCAGCTGACTCGATACATGTGCTCTCATTGGCTGGTAGAAGTTGATTAAACAATACTTTTCCACAGAGTGGCTGTTCTCACATGAAACCAGCTTATGACTTTTACACACCACAGTCATGCTAACAAAAATATGGGTTTGACCTGGGTAGAGGTTTCATTAGCACGGGGCATTCGGGGGGAGTGGAGCTGGCATGCTGCGGCAGTAAACGTGTACGGGATTTCTAAGAAAGGTTCAATACAACATTCCACCGGATACAATCGTGTTGCAATACTGGCGCAATGGCAGAAGTATAAACTTGAGGACTGAGGGGAATGCTACTACATGGAAAAGCACTGCCACATACTGAGGGGTTTACACATGCAATAAATGCTTAAATTACTGCTGATCTGAAAGTCCTGCACAGTTTTGCGAGTTAGGGTAACGATGGTTCTTTTTTTTTCAGGGATGTAAAATCTTTTATTGCCGACTCACTGCCGTACAACATTAGCCTGAGGCGCATTTATAATATTAAGGCAAAGAGGGGGAGCTCAAGAGATGTTCTGTTTTAAACGACTGGACACTTTGTTAAAAATGAAATATAATTAAAAAATTTACAGATGTTTAAGATTTTTTCTTCTCCAATCATAACACACAAAAATATAACTTCCTAAACTAACTGAATTGTTTTATTAAAGATTAAGTTAAATATATTATTGCTAAATTTAGGTTATGTCATGCAGTTTAAAAGTAATATTATGAGACTTTTAAAAGTTTATTGGCCATCTACTACTTTATAGTGCATAGAGTATCACACTCTGTAACTTTGTGCTTCGGATTAGCTTATTTTTATATCAATTGGCAAATTTATGCTTTTATTCTCTTTAGATACTCATTAGGGGAGTTTAATAGAGGTTAGTTATATTGGCAATGGATTTGTAATGAAGGGTTTTTTAACAGAAAGAAAGAAAAAGCAAAGTAAAAAAGATTAAACAGATAGGTAAGGACATGAGGGACAGGCAAAGAAAGAGAGGGAGAGTGAGAGAACAGGAGGAAAGAGAGAGAAAGAGACAGAAGAGATAAGCTGTGCACTCATGTGTAGAAGTAAAGGTTACTTGGCTGGAAGCGGGCCTGCTGCACTGCTGCCTCGGCCGCAGCGATGGCGTTGCCGGCATCTTCCAAGTGAGCCTGTGTGACGCTGCTCTTGCTCTGACTGCGTGAGGGGCCGTGGGAGCGCAGGTGACCCTCAGAGGAGGACTTGGAGCTGCCAGGACTGCTGTGGGATTTCTCTATGGTGGGGACCTGAGTGTCTAAACAAAGCCATATTTGATGTAATAAGAAACTGTATTCGAGCAATTCTTTTAAAAAAACATCCAAACATTAGATCACAGGGCCCTGTGTTCTTATTATATAAAGTTCAATGAGTTCAAAATTTAAAGGCAACCAAGACACTCACAATAATACACAAAAATGTTATTCCATATAGACAAGACCCAAAAACCATCAAGATATAATCAGCTGATGCTGCTGTTGTGTCTCCAGTAAACACAAATTCTAGCTGTTTGTTAAATTGTATGTAGTTTGTGCACAAGTTGGGTAATCTTGAAAAAGATCAACTTAAATGCCTGAGGATGCTGTTGATGGACACTCCTGTGGTAGAGATCATGAGAAATTGACATTATTCAAAACATCACTAAGGCTTTGTTGAGCCCTCCTCTGATAGATTGTCATCAATAAACTAATATGTTCTTTAGATTTGGTCCCAATGTGGCCAGCAAAGGGGGACACGGCTTAATTAGATATACACTGACAGTCACATCACTACAAGCACAGTATGTGTTTTGCATTAAAAGGCCACTGAAGCAGAGCCATATAATAAATTGTACAATCTTTAATTTTGACCTCACAGTTAATTCTGAGAACATCTCTGATTATTTGAAGAACATTTTACCCACATAAACTGTTTCTCATCATCATTCTGTTCATCACTGGTTCTTCAGTAAGAGCTGTTTACAGCTGCAGCTAACCGTTAACAATTTTCTCCTTCAGCACATCCGAAATCAGAGAATGAACACATTAGATAACTCATTATGGACTATTTGTCTGTTGTCTTGTAAATGTTTACACACCCAAATGCCAGCTGGGGACAAATAAAGCCGGTTCAGTTCACTTGAATTTGGTTTCCATTTAAGTCAACTTTTATGAGATAATATTACAAATGGTCACATTTCTTGAAGAAGAATGTGACCGCAGGCCTGATGGATTTGGAAGCTGAGACGGTGGAACTCATATGTTGTCAGAAATGAACAGAGTAAAGGAAGTCAATGAAATGTTTGACATTTTAGAATAAAACATCTCATTTAATGTGGAAAACAAAAAAAAACTAAGATGAACTTTATATAGGTTTCAATTAGCAACATAAAAAGCTCATTTTTACTGCCAGTATTGAAAAACATTTAAAATATTATTCTGGGCTTCTTCACATTATCTTTGTTCTTTATTTTGCTGAACTGCACAAAACCTTGCTTTTAACCACATCACTGGCAGGATGCTATAAAATGTTCATATATGTATACATATACACATACAATATGTTGGTTCAAAATAGAAACATTTTTAAATGAGGTTCTGGTTGATTTGAAAATGAACACCATGTCACCATGAGACTATTAAATTACCTTTAGCAGGGTCAGGGAAGATGCCATGGCTCCTGCTCTTGATAACGGAGGTCTTGGGGGATTGCCCACCTCCTGGTTGTCCACCTGTTCCCCCAGGGCCTCCTGATCCCCCAGAACCACCCTGGCCTCCTTGGCCTCCTTGACCACCTTGGCTACCAGGTCCACCTCCGCCCTGTGGGGGATGACCCCTGCTATGGTGGATGCTTTCACTCTGTTCTTTTAGGGGGTGCCAACGAGGCATATTATCTAACTGAGATGTGTTCGACAGATCGATCAGCACCTGCAAAACATGGCATAGGTTCTCAGCATCCACTGCAGTAAGCAAAAATATGTTGGGTCTCAAGAGTCTAGCTTGAAGTCTACTCAGAGGACATCGTCTCCCCTAATGCATCTATCTTCTTGCACCAATATCCACACCAAGATTCAGCACTTAGTTCCCTCTACTGGCTCTCATACTGTCCTTCACCTGCAGTGTTTCCTTAACTTGTAATTCGCCTTGGGTAAAGACATCTGTCCAATAAAGGTAATGTTATGCAAAGACTACTGCTTATGGAAACTGTTCTAGAACACGAGGTTCACGCAATCAACAGCCTTATTTTAGTGAATCACAGGAATAATGATCTGTCTCACTGGCAAAAGTGTTTCAGCACATTGGATCAGAACGCTATAAAACACTCACTTCTCCTAGGAAATCGTTGGTGGAGTATCTGTCATAATCCCACACTGTCACCTCCAGGGTTTTCCTCTTCAGCTGTGACAGAAACAAAATCACACATTATATTAGTCCCAGGACTGACATCGTGCCTCTCACATCGACAGAATTTATTTTAAACCCTAATTTAAAAAAATTCTGGACAAAAAAACCCCAATGTTTGTATTATAGACTACAGGAGTATGAGTGCAGGCTCAATCAGTAGTTTCAATCAAGTAACATCCTGGGTAAATTTAGCTGTAGAGTCACACTTGTCATATATCACAGGTGTGTGTTTGTGTTTGTAGCCCCAAGTATTCAGATTAAAATAAGGTGTAGCCAGATGGTTACTGAAGTATACATATTTTCAATTATTTACAACAGAAGAGAATAAAATAAAATATAATAGAATGGAATAGAATATAATAGGATATGATAGGACAGGATAGGATTGGATAGGATAGGATAGAATAGGATAGGATAGAATAGAACATAATCTAATTTAAGGAACAGTTCCCCAGACCTAGACTGAGAGAGAATGTTCAATTTTCGGTTTAAAATTGGCACTTTCATTTAATCTAAGATTAAGTTTCATTCATGTCTGGGGTCAAAATTTTCCAACATAAAACCAAAATCATATAAAAGGACACTCTGGGGACTTCACTGGCTTTGTTCAGCTGACAAATTGCCACTGGATCAAAGAAAATCTTAATGAGATTCTTTGCTGCTCTAAAACTTTGAACAGGGAGCAGAGGCTCAAACTCTTTTTCTCCTTTTCTCGCGGCGACAAAGACACAATAAGTCAGGCAGTAAGTCTGTTGTAATGGTAGACAATCTGGAGACCCTTCATATCACTGCATAGTCCCACAGAATATCTACTACTAATGCTAAGACTCTTTTGTTGGTTAAGTAAATATTGGCTGTCACTGTAGAAATAAAGTCATGAAAGTCCCTTTAATATTACTTACTTGTCAAATGAAAAAGATAATTGAGGGTATCGGCCATCTCTAAATATGCTTACCTGTTCCAGGTGAATGTTTTTATAGATGACGGTCTGGTTCCACTCAGGGCTCTGGGTCTTCTGCACATATTTAGTCCTTCTCTTGTTCTCAGAGCTGCAAAGTCATTATGAATGAAATCAGGATAAAAAACACTGTATTCCGGCCATGAACCATTTAGCGTAATATTAGTCAGATATCTGCTTTACATATAATACAATGCATATTTAAATGGCTTCGAAATATCCAATATGTTTACGAATGAAAACAGATATGGTAGGATACTACTCCACTGAAGCAATAGCGATGAAAATACTACGCCGATTGCAGATGGTGATAAAGACATCACTAAATCACAGAGAAATACATGGAATTTTGCCTCCCACATGCAACTCTAAAGAGCAGCGGAACTGTCATCAGAGCAAAACTACAAAGTGAACATCACAAGCAGTTACAGCAGGCTTTGAGTAAATCCTCATCATGTCGAGAAGAAAGTTTCAGGAAGAGAACTTCTTTCAAATTCATGATTTATGCATTAAAATAACAAATGCAACTATCAGTCTGGCCGCACAGAGGTAGAGATGGTTGTGAGGTAGCTTTGATGATACGTATCAGACGAGACAGAAACACGGCAGTCAAAACTGAGATGTATGACAGTTTGGTAATGAACGCAGGACCCGACACACACAAGAGTGCACACACACACACACACATACAAAAACACGAACACACGTACACACACACACACACAAACAAAAGAGCGAAAGCAAATGACAGAAAGGAGAAGCGCCACGCTACCTTGCGTTCTGGACAACCATGACTTGGCTGAACCAATCCAGAGATTTGTTAGGAATGCAAAAGCAGACAGACAAACAGAAAACAGTCAGAGAATCCAAGAAAAGCAGACAAAAGAAAAGAAGAAAAAAACAAAACAAACAAAGACAGGAAGGGAAACTGTCTGCTGAACACTCCGGAGTGTGTACGTGGAAACACACACTAATGGAGCATCTCTTGGTCGTCTCCTGGTATCAGATATGGGAGAAGCCGGGCAGGTATTGCAGCCTAATCTCATAAACACTCCAGATACGGCCATTAAGAGATAGTAGATATACCATTACACGCTCGACACCGGAGGAGGATGTATTGATTTTGCTGCTTGTTGCCTCCATGGGTATCAAGCAGAGACACTAAAGCTCTGTGGCTGAGTGGAGTGTAAGGAGAATCAGGCTAAACACATAAAGAGGCAAATCAAATTCAGCCTTCGAAAAAGCCATTACAGTTCTAAAGCAGTGTGCAGAGGTGGGCAGACTCACCCGGACCACTACGAGGTACAACGGTCCAGGTCAAAAACATCATTCAATACTGAATAACTTTTTGATGTGGAGCTCATCTATGAGCAAAATAACTTGTTTTATGCTCTATTTTTCCCTTTAGAGATCCTCAATCTAAAAAGTATAATACGACCTGAAAAGATCACCTAATCATAAGGTTGTACAGAGCTTAACACTGAAGCATAATAAAATTGAACCCAACAAGGGATTATGTAAATGACAAAAACTTTGGGAAAATATACATTATTCCTAAAGTTAAATGAAGTCTCAGCTGAAAATACTTATGAAGATCCATCCAAAATGTGAATGCGTGTACATTTGAAGTAAATTTAAATGAAGTAAATGTAAGTAGTTACTCCCCACCTCTGTGCAAAAGGTAAAATCAAATAGAGTTATATGAATACAAAAAAAGTCGGCAAAATGTTTTAAGTGAATATACTGTTACGTATATCCTAAATGTCCAAAATCAATACAGTGTCATGTTTAAAGTTGAGCATATTTATGTTTTTTTTTTATATATACAGTGGGGCAAAAAAGTATTTAGTCAGCCACCGATTGTGCAAGTTCTCCCACTTAAAATGATGGCAG
>JBBKCR010000018.1:9106830-9142363 GCA_037577295.1 Ladigesia roloffi
ACACACACACACACACACACACACACACACACACACACACACACACACACACACACACACACACACACACAAAATTAAACCCATGTGTGACATCTGTATCAGAGTGAAACAGAGAAACAGCCATGCATGCAAATATAGGCACACATACCCATGGGGGAGGACACACACACACACACACACACACACACAAACTCCCTGTTTAATGGTCTCCTTTAATGAATATGTCATGTTTTCAGGCCAAAGCAGATGACTTTTCTTTGGCCAGGATGCATTATTACTTACAGGAAGAAGGGTCACACCATCTATCACCTCAAGCCATACCCCCAACAGCTACAGACCTGTCTAATCACTTCTAACCTTCAACTTCAAAGGCAGACACACACACATACACTTACACATACACATATGCACACACACCCTCCACTACCTTGCTGCTGTGGCGTTTTTTGTTGACAGAGGGGGACCCAGGCTGGCCGGGGCTGGGCACTGCGCTGGAGGCACCAGACCCTGTGGCTGAATGCAGGTGTCCAGCCTTCTCCAGAGCAGCCAACACAGAGGCAGGGGCCTGTTGCTGCGACACCTTCTGCAGCTCCGCAGCCAGCTGATTAGGGTCAACACCCGGGGAACGCTGCCGATCAGCTACAAGAGGAAAACATATTTCATAATTAGAATAAAAAACATATACAGTATGGCAAGTTTCTAGTCATTAAAAATGTTTAGAACTTTAGGACTTTTAATCATTTATTTCAACATTTGAAATGCTAGCGTCTTTACATTGTGTGGACATTTCATAATCAATAAATAAAACATTGTATCTCCATTTTGCCACCGTTCTTTTTTTACATCATTTTCACAAACCACTTGCTACGCATGCTGTGTCAATATTTGACGATGATTGGCCAAATAGAAATGGTTCAAAATACAAATTTGACTCTACTGACATATATTAAAAGTGAAGGATCTTTTGAAAATACAAGGGTTTGTTCTTAATGGAACTGTGTGAGGGTCCACATACAAATATCTTTCAATATTTATTCAATAATACATTTTAATATTAATAGTACATAATTAATAATTATTTATGGGGTTGTAAGTGTGTGTGAGTGTGTGTGGGATGGTGTGATAGCAACAATCTATCTTCTATTACACCTTCCCCTGACGTTATTATCATTGTGCTGATCTGCTCCCAGTGCCTTTGCTGCAGTATCGCACTACAAGAGCGGAAATAACTTTTAAGATGAACAGCAGATGTAGTAGCAATCTAAAAGCAGATCAGAGCTCGCATATGGCAGAGACAAAATAAATAACATATTGAAAGTCTACTGTGCACTGAATAGGAAATGATAACGTCTCAAAATGCGGTAGGATTTTCCCTGACTCTGCTGAATTAATCTGGACATCTGTGCTCAGCCACACTGAAGAAAGACTAACCAGCCTTTAGCTGAGACTGCAGCTCCAGCTGCTGTGGATGCTCTGAGTCCGAGAGCATGTTCAGGTCTCTGGAAAACATCACAGAGAAACAACATCAGTTAAGATACATTCCGAAGCAAAAGGTTGCTTACTTTGCTGAAATTATAGATAATTATTTGTTAAAAATTGCAGTATCATTCTGAGATGTGGCATATTTGGTACATCTCAACAATGCTAGTGACATCACTGTGGTTCCTTTAACCAAGGTACCATCCTCACACAATTTCCCTGGGTGCCCCTAGTTGGTGGCAGCCCACTGCTTCACTTGGTGAATGAGTAACATGCAGTGAAAAAAATTATAATTGTTCAAACTGTGTGCTGTGTTGTGGTGAAGGGGCCACTTCCCTTTATTGTACTTTAGTATAACAGTTTAAAGAAAACCACAAAATTGCACGAACGGAACAAAACTAAATAAATAATGTATACAAATCTTCTTTCATTTTTCCCGATTGTCTTCCTAATTTAGCTACATTTCACCTATCACCTAGGGCTCCCCTCTTGAAATTTGGTTACTAAAGATAGCAAACGGCCATGCTGGCTAACCCTGGATAGATGGGGGCGAGGGAGGGACATCTGGAGAGAGCGAAGCCAATTGTGCTCCTTTGGACTCCTGGCTATGGGGAACCAAACCTGCAATGTAATGATGATAAGGCCAGTTTTATTTTAGTTTTTTAGAAGTAAGTCTGGATCTTTGTCTGGATGCAGCTTTGCACTTTGCACACTGTTGGCAGCTTCATGATGAGCCTTCTGGGAGGCAAACAAAACTGACAGAGGAACTAAAATGCTGAGAAGGCATTCCAAAATAAATCTGCATTTATGAAGTTTCCATTAGAAATAACTTTTTTTCATCCCAGCCACCACCACCCTTCTTCAGAGGACAACTTTATTTTAAGAGCAGAACAGAATCTGATCCTCACACACCTGCACACACATACCCAAAAAACATATCACATTCAAAAGGTGAAAAATAAAGAGAGGGAAGAGGGGGGAAATGTGCACTGTGAAACCATGAGTAGAATGGGTTGAATATGTATTTTACAGTGGATGGTAGCCAAGCATGACAAGGCAATATATTATTACATAATATGACATATATTATAATATTATGAAGTTAAATTATTGATAAAGTGTTCAAAATATGGTCAATGTCTATTGGTATGTGTTTGCTAGACATGGATAGATTAGGGCGATGGAAAGAAGGCAAACTGATGTATTATTTACATTTACAGCCTTAAGCAGATGCTTTTATCCAAAGTGACTTCCATTCCTTTCATCTGGAGCAACTTGGAGTTAAGGATCTTACTCAGTGGGGGTATGTTGTGGTATTTTTGTGCAGGGTGGACAGATATTGGAAGTGAGAGAGGACATATATATATATTTAAGAGATGGTGTGGTTTGTTTGTGACTGTTTGCATTAAGACAAAGAAAAAGCAACTCACAGGCGCAAACATAGCTCTGCCTCCCCAATGTGCTGCTGACCCATGATGCTCTGAACTTCCTCATAGGTCTTTCCTGTCAGAGGGATTCCGTTCCACTCGAGGACCTGCATTCCTGTAGCAGACGCAATACAGCCAGCGCAGGAGAATAGAAAGACACGCATCCATTAAAACCAGAATTACAGAGCATGCGTAAAAGCCACAGGATACACGCCTTCCAAAGTGCACAAAAGAAGACAGAGGTGAAGTGTGTGGTTAGGGGTGGGTGATACGACAGTGATATCTATATCATGATATTTTGTTTAAGCTGAGACTTAATTTAACATTTTACTGTTTAGAGATCACAAGAACACATCCACACAAAGCAGGTAGTCACAGTGGGGGGGTGCTGGAGCCTATCCCAGCACTCATAGTGTGAAAGGTAAAGAAAAACCCTTTACTGATCGCCATTCCATTGAAAGGCGTGTTTTTTAAAAGTAATATAAATTTTTAGTCATCTAGTAAATGTAGAAGCACACAATGGCATGCACACACATACACACACCCCCCCATTTGCATTCCTTTTAAATTAGCTTACCTAAAAATATGCCCTATTCAATCAGAGCAAACCGTGCGCCAAAACAAGGACAGTTAAATAAGTGGAAGAAAAGGAGCTGAGAAGGAGCACTGCAAACTCAACAACTCCCGAAGCCAAGTCCTCGGCACTTACACAAATGAAAGCGAGTCTTCTGATAGGCCTTTTGCTTACGGAGCTGTTCAGCAGCTGAGACGACACAAGAACATCATTCACATGTCTGCCCCTGATCTAGCCTTTAGGCCTTAATCATTGCTGATTCAGGCAAAATGTTAGACTGCTCTAAGAAATGACACAGCACCTGCAAAATTAGGAATCTATTAAATGTGGATCACGCTTAGTTGTATTTTTTGTAGAACTTGCACAACCTATTTTTCGTTCTCTCACACATTTTCGTTAATATCATTTCATTTAACTGCGTCCAGGTGCCTTAATGTGGAGGTGCTAATTCATTTTGATTAGAGAAATTACATAAAAGATGATAACTGCAACAGATGCTTTAGTCATCTAAAAACAGATCAGTGTTCAAAGACAAAAAGAAAGAACATTGAAATGATACTGAATCAAAAACAGAATTTGACATAAACATATTTGTGGGTCTAAATGACTCTAAATCTGCAATCATTTTGCGCAAAGATTTTATGTGCTGTGGTAGAAAAACCACGTAATCTAAAAATGAAAATGATGACACTAAAGGTGACTCTTGGTGTTGATAAGCCTATAAAATAATAAACGCAAACACCAAGGGCTCTCTATCACTGTCCCGAAGGCCATTGCATGCTCAGTTCAGCCCTGTATCTATAAGACAAACTTATCTAGAGTGACAGGAGATGCTGTGTTAGCCACAGTCCACAAGGAGAACACTGCAATAGTGCACACTAGTCAGAAATGAGAAATGCCTGCTTAAATTAGCTACAATCGTATGAAAAAGGGCTAAAATGTTGCTCAAAGTGTGCTTGCTTTTAGCATTAAAGAACAGAAGTAATAATGGAAAACAATAATATAATCCTATGGTTACCCATCTCCAAATAATACCAAAGAAGCAAAACTATATGTCTAAGCAAAATAATTGCAGTTGTCAGCATGTCGGTCCTGGCCCTGTTCCATCAGCCATGGCACTGTCACATGAATGTAAAAATCTCACCTTCTACAACCTTCCCTGTCCGCTCGGCAGTGCTTCCAGCAGACACTTTAGCGATGTATGCTCCAATCTCTCCATTAGTGCCTGGAATCTCCTTTCCTCCCACAACTCGGAGCCCAAACCCGCTCCCTAGTTAAACACAGCAAACAGCGTGTGCTTTGCCATTTTACAAGAATTACACATGGATTCATTTTAGTAATCTGTGTATATGTGTGAGAACTTTTAGCTTTACTTCCTAGCGCTAAGCTAGGACTACCGTAGAATGACTAGTCCTGTACCTGAGACTGTGTGGTCTTTAGGGTCCCTCTGAAGTTTAAGGCGAGTGTGGGGGAAAGGATAATGCATAGCTTTCACCTGCAACAACACAGCAGTTTTAAATGACTTTTAAAACCTAAGGTAAAAATAACCAAAGCAAATAACAAAGTATACCACAAATAAAAAGACACATACTGTAACTGTACCTTTTCCCCAATTTATTCATGTCCAATATTTTACCCACTAGCTAGAGAGAGAAGACTAGCACATGCTGTTTTTTTCAAGCTTCTTCTAATAAAATCTCATTTGACAGATCAACTTGCTTGAAGGAGAATACTAACTGCCAATTCTGTTGTGTCAACTGACAGACTCCAATGCTGGCTAGCAATGTGCTGGGGGATAAACCTACACTGAGTGAGGTCAGTTGTGCTCTTCCAAGCTCCAAGCCATAAATATGAGTGATATTGTCATAATTTCCAGATATTATGGAGAATACTTAAGCCATTTAAATATCCTAGGTTTTAGGAGCCCAATTGATGTTTATACTAAGGCATGTGTTATAAAAAAAACTTTATTAACTTTGATTGCACCCTTTTATATAGATAATATCAGTCCAAATGAATTTCACAGTTCTTTTGCATTTGGTTAATGACTGAAATAGCTGTTTTTATTTTATGTGCAACCAACACCTCACCTGTCTCCTGTCCTGTCCTGACTGTGGTCCTCCTCGGCCCTCACGAGGTTTATCAAACCAGTCAGTCTCTTCATGCTGCAGATGGTAGGCTTTAAGAGGAACAGGGAGAGAGAGTCACAACTGCACCACTATACTGATTATACTTGGAAGTGTCCCAATGTGTCTCTTTCCACCAGCTTTTCTCCCTAACCACTACCCCTTACCATTTCTCTGGGAAATATTTTAGCTAGAATATCATTAGAATATCATTCTATCTACATAATGCTGGTGCAGGTTAAATTATGTAATATATAAGTTCATCAAATGGACTGACATTTAAGGAAACAGTCACGGTAAGAGGTGTGTGTCACAAGTGCAGTGGACTGAGACACAAATAAAGGTGTACATACAGGGCATGCGTATCTTTGCATGCAAATTGTTTCCCTTACAAGGGGCTTGTCCACACATCATGCACTGATAGTGGGACCGAGA
The DNA here is from genome assembly GCA_037577295.1 of Ladigesia roloffi. Taxonomy (NCBI): domain Eukaryota; kingdom Metazoa; phylum Chordata; class Actinopteri; order Characiformes; family Alestidae; genus Ladigesia; species Ladigesia roloffi. The sequence continues at coordinate 9,112,872 of JBBKCR010000018.1, forward strand.
ACTGCTGTGGCTTCAAACCACAGCAGACACACAAACAACGAGGATGAGATGCCTTATCCACACTTCACTAGATTAGCAAATTGATAAGCTCCAGGACTTCATCACCATTGTGAGCTGGATTTTTACCCACAGGTAATGAGCTGTTCTTAGACAGCCCTGTCTATGAACAAAACACTCTATAGCACCCCATAATGGTAGAAGTACCTGTTTAGTACAGCACTACATACACTGCACCAAATGTATTAGGCAAATACTTACAATGTACTGTTTACTGCTGTAAACACATTTTCTGCAAGTGATCCTGTCCCTTATGCAGGATTATGCATCATGGGTTGTTGGCTCTTATTAATATGAAAGGTAAATAACTTTGTTACATGTGTGTGTATGTAGTTTTATTTATATAAAATTTTGTAAAGCCATTTATTTTTGCAGTAAGTGGTTTTCTGACAACACAAGTTATGATAAGAAGGAATGCAAACAAATAAGAAAGCAGTTCCTGCTTGTTTCTAAAAAAGTAGTTGATTTCTCCTCTATGCCTTTAGTCATTCCACAGACTTGTGAAATTCCACCAGCAGGACATTGATTTAATCTAATTAAGTATTGACTGACCTGGACCAAATGATAGTATTTACAGGGTAATACTGTAAGTAACAACGGGCTTTCATGAGGAGAGGTCTGTATGTAGTTAACCCATTGATTTAAGACAACAATATTTACTGTGTAAATACTATTTGTATTTATTCTGTTCACTTACTGCTAAATCAAACAGCTTTCAAACAGATTCTTCCGAGGTGCATAGGCATTTTACACTGTATTATATAATTTGTAGGGGCAGCTTGACACAACCTAATGTGAGGCAAAATGCAACAATTTATATAGCAAATTAAGTTCAAGCTCTTTTGTTTTGTCATTTTGATATATTCCTATAACATCCATTTTATAGATATTTCTTAAGATACGATTCGTTTGGTAGCATGTCTAGTCACTGTTTCGATGGCAGTAGCAGCACTGCTTTCAAGCATACAACAACACTCAGTCTTTAAAACTACTAACAAGTGAAGAGAGTAACATTGGTTGACTTGTTACACTGGCACCTGTCGGGTGGGCTAGTAAATACTCAGTTCTTGTGCTGGACGCAGAAAAAGTGGGCAAGTGAAGGAATTTTGTGACTTTGAAAGGGCTAAACTGTGGGCTAAACTGTGATCAGAGCATTTCCAAGACTGGTGGGGTGTTCCTGATATGCTTTGGTTAGTACCTACCAAATGTTGTCCAAACAAGGCCAAAATAATGGCTGGAATAATTTGATGACCACCTACCTGAATATTATTGCACACCAAATATGCTCCTTCATGGTTGTAGGTTCGAATTCTACCTTCAGCACGGGGGCGCCGCCGGGGCGGGAAAGGTTAGAACGATTCTAGGGGCCCAGCGCTGACATGGGGCCCTGTTAGGGGCTAGTAATATTATCTTAATAATAATGTTGCCCAAAATTCGAATCTTTCATGGGGCCCAAGATTTCTGGCAGCGCCCCTACCTCAGCATAACACAGTTGGGTACATAAGCAAGACCCTTAACCTCAGGTTGGTCCAGGGAGACTGCCCCCTGTAGTTAGGTAACGGAAGTGGCTTTGGAAAAAAATTCTGTTAAATGCCATAAATGTAAATACATAGAGCCACCATCTTATCATAGCACACCTTCAGAGTCTTTATGGAGTCTGTGCCTCACAGAGTCAGCACTGTTTTGGTGGCACGAGAGAGACAGGTGATAGGCTGGTTTTTTTAATTTTACGGCTCGTCAGTATATAAACATTTCAGTGAGAGATGAGGATATACATAAATACAAAAACATCAGGCTAGCTCATTGGCTTAATGTATGGAATTTGTACGTTCTTCCCATGTCTGCATTGGTTTTGCAGTTCGTGTTTTTGTCTGTCTCCTCTATAATTGAGTGGCTCTACTGGGTGTTTTTCAGCCTCCCCCATTTATCCAACCAAGCCTGGTTAGGATAAGAGGCTTCTTAGGCTGTGCCATACTGTCCCCTACATTAGCTGCAGGTCAAAATTGATTTTGTCTGTCTGCACTATTTCACAGGTGGGTACTTACAATTAATCAGCAACATGCATTCAAGTCAAATCTGAGAGAGTACATTTACTACCTACTTTTACCTAGGTACATTCTTTCATTTGAGCACTGATTTAGCCTCATCTACACATCTCCACTGTGTGGTATGATTATGTTTAATTATTACTATTGAACATAAAAATAATTATTGAGATGAGTTTCTTGAAAACCAAATAACATGAGACGACAGGCATCAGTAGAACCCGTTTGAACTAGTTTTGTAGAAAAGAGTCCCATTAAATCAGGATTATGTTGTATATTCATTCCTTCACTTGCGTGAGGATGTATCAACCATGCTGTGAATGTATGATCCTTCAAATGGACTGAACTTAGACCTCAACACACTGAGATTTGGCATTCCAACACACATGTAGCTATGTAAATATGCATGTGTTCCTGTTAATATGATCACGTCATGTGAGAGTCACCTAGTGCAGCGTATGAAAATGAATACCAGGATGGGGCTGAGGTGCACCACAGAGAAATGCCCATCACTCAAAGACTATGGCACGCATGGGACGAGTTGATTTATGCTTAATGGGATTTTGAATGCCACTGTGCAGTAACTCTCACCTTCTACTTTCCACTTAGGACCTCCTGCTGAGATGCAAACATTGCATTTCAGTATATTTGTAAAAACAAAAATAAAAAAAAGACTATTTTGAAACTTGTGTTACCCAGAGTAAAATATTTGCAGGTGACTGGATAGCTTATACTTTAACAGTACTGTGCTTAATACTGTATTAAAAGACCTTTTGTGTGCATACAGGCAGTGATATTGAATGCCCTACTAGGAACAAATACATGAAAAAGCTTGCTTACAGGGATGTTAAATACATTTTTATTAGAGCTGGCATGACTACAAAACACACAGTTGCCTATTTTGCAGAATCTTACTTGATCAAACTGATGTCCATGCAAATAAACACTAAATGTAGTTTATTTAACTATATTTCAATGTTCCCTAACAAAGCTCAGCAACTTTATAGCACATTGGCATCTAAAACACCAGAGTTTATGCTAAGAATCGTCTGGGATAAACTGTTAAAAGAATTCATGCCAGCTCGTTTTGTTATAGTGTATGTGAAAAAGCCTACTTTGATCCACAGGAATGGTTTCAATAACTGCAAATACATCCTTAAAATGTTTCAAAGAAGTCATACACTGTTAGTTCACAGAGTATTATTAGTTTGCTGATATAATGGGTGGCTTTGGGAAGTTTTAAGCAATGGTAGTAGCGATGACAGTCTATATTATAGTTGCATTCTACATTTAAGCAGGGATGTGAAGGTTGATTTATAGAATACAACTACAGTAATACTCTACCGTATCTGATACTCTCATGATAGAGCCTGGGGTCACTTCTGTGCAAAACCATCAGGGGGACATTTAGTGCTGCAAACCAAAGCATATTTACAGTCTTAAAATTGCTTTGGTTGATATGTATATTGTAGTTTTACCTGTGTATTCTGGCACAAATCTAATTCTATGGCTCAAAAAATCCAATCAAAATGCACAACATTTTATAATCGCATACATATCTATAATGCTTAATGTTGTAGTTAGGCACTCAAAGACCATTACATTTCATTAACTTTTTATACAAGAAGGTCAGTTCTTGGGACACAAGCATAGCATATCTCTATCTAATACAGCATTTCAGTGACAAATTCCTGAATAAATTCCCACATGACTGCTTTTACTCAATATAATTGTTTAGAAATGAATTACAATCTCCTCATAAGGCTAAATGTATTTAAGGGATGATAAAATCATTGTAGTGTGTTTTTGCTATTGAAATGACATTGAACATTATCCTATAATGAAACAGGGCTAACAGAACTATATACTAATCACGCTGTTCTCGAATTGAAGTGTATGTGAACACTAAGAGGCATCATGTACAATATGTACTGTCGGAACTCACATGCAAAAGATTATAAATTACAGCCACAACACAAACCGCAGTCAAAACCCAAAAAGGCAAATGAATGATTATTCAGAAAGCCATGCGGCAAATAGCATGCAATTTTACCTTTATTCCAAAAAGAATTTCATGACCTATTTGCCAGGCACATTCTAATTAAGCTTAGTCTTCTTTTAAATTATACTGTCTACTCAAGTTCTGGATATTACTTTATAGACTAAGCTTAATCAGCATCTAGAAAGCCAGTTCATAATGCATTCATAACAGCATTAACATGCAATGAAAGGAAATAACTGAAGTCAAGATCAGTTGGAAAATTGAAGCAGTAAAATTTTATTTTGGCAAATTAATTGTAGTGCTCACCGACTATTAATCTACAAACAGCTTGGTTCTTAGTTGTGTGCAATGATGCAAGTGTCATGGTCAATAAAATGTTAATGTGTTCATTCTTATTACTCAGGTCATAGTTGATTCTTATATTGAATCAAAAATTTTGTCAGCACATTCATCAATATCAGCACATTTTTAAATTCCTTAGGTTTGTGTGGCTTAACACTGGCCAACCAAGACTGTAGGCTGTTAATGTAGTCTCTTGTATTGCATTTGATACTGTATTACTACAATGCACTACAAACATAACTAATATCTAAAATCTCATAGGGAATTGTAATTGTAAGGAGATAGCATTCCCTTCTGAACATATTCCTGACGATTTATGGAGGCACCTGGTTTAAATCACAGAAAATGATTTATGACCATGTTATTTTAAAGACAGAATCCTATTTGTAAGCAACTACTTGTCAGAAAGAGAAAAAAAGCTAAATGAGCAATGAGAGTAGCATGCAAATTAACAACATTGACTGGGCATTTAAACACAATAGAAATCATTTATACATATATATTATGTATATTATGTATAAGAAAAGTTTTGAGAAACAGAAAATAAAGAGATTTGATCATGCACATGTACAATAATGCACTATGAATATCTAAACAAGTACAAGAAACTCGGTACAGAAAGACAAATGCATATGAAACAAAAATATAACTCACATACTTGAAATCAATCAGAGTCATGCATGAGATACATGTCAACCAAGGCTGTATTTGAAGTAAGTCTCAGATCAAATTTACCTTCGCTGTCAGACATAGCTCCCTGTAGATCATCCATAATAAAGGCTATATCTCGATCATAGCCACGTGTTCGTGATTCCTCTCTCATATGCTGCTGTACCTCAGGTAAAGAGTGACTGGAACCAAACTGGTCCCGAGAGTCAGCAGAGATAGGTGGGAGTGGACCTGCAGATGCCCTTGCCATACCCATGGGTTGCCCAACAGGGCTCAGTGGACTCTCTTCTTCAGAGTTCTGTGCCACAATAGGGATACGGCCCCTGCTCTGACTGATGGGCAAACTAGTTGGCTTTGCCCTTACTGCACCAAACTGGGAATCCATTCCTTCACCCTCTGTCTTTAACCGTAGCGAAGAGCTGGAAAGGTCCCTTTTGATTGATAAGTCAAGTCCATAAACAGAGGAAGGCCTGGAAGAAGGTCTCGATCGAGTACCGCTGGGGTATGTGCCATCATCTTGGAGGGATGACCTCAAGGTTGGGCCAATATTGAGAGATTGACCAAGGTTCAGTGACTGACTCAAGTTAGAACTTAGTGTGGAGCCCAGGTACTTCTGCTGCTCAGCTATGTTCTTCCTCAGACCGAAAGTTATTTCATCTTGTAGGAGCCTTGCCCTGCTAGCGAGTCCTCCCACTGCTGAGCCAGTGGATGCCAAAAGCCCACTATAATCAGGCTCCAGGTCCCTGCTCTCTTGTATTGGGGAAAATTTTGTAATTTTTGGGTCAATTAAAGCTCTCTTATTCTTTAACTGTTTCTGGTAAAGGACTGAAGCCGGAAGCTGTTTAGCAGCTTGTTTCTCAAGAGTGAGCCTCCCAATGCTATATTTCTCAGATTTAGGGAAGTGTCTAAAACCGTCAGTATGGAGGTAGTGAGGCAGACCTGTGAGTTGTTCCAGGCCATCGGTACCCCTCCTGAACTCTTGCTTGATTTGTTGCTTTAGTAGTTTCAACTCATATGGCTCCTCCATTGCATCCTCATCTGGTTTACCGTATGAATGCAGTCTGGAGGCAGCTTGGAGAGGCCCGAGGAAGTCAGTCACATCTGCTGTCCGACGACCTTCAGCAGCCCTGAGAAGTCTGTCAGTTTTGCTGATATCCTTATCGGGAATGTTGAAGCTTGAGGACAAATCTGAAGAGCCTTTGGTCAGCTCCCCAATATCATCGATCATTACATAGTTCCTGGCATTATGATGATCAATATCTGCATAGAAGGATTCTGCTGAAATGCTGGACATGGGGCTGCTGGCCATACTGCCCCTCTCCTCCAGACCCATTCTCAAGTCAAGATTACCATATTTGCCTGCAAGATGTGAGACCCCATAGGCACTCTCTGTGGATGTAGGAACAATTAGAAGGGGCTGATTTCGTATCACCTCATAATTAGTGGTTATCTTTGGTTCCAAGTCGGACAGAGTGGTCTGGCGGGTTTTCTGCTGCATCAGCAGGAGTTGTGAAGCATGGTCATAACTGGTTTGTTGAGATTGTTGATTAAGTGTTGGCACTGAAGAGTACATTGATTGGGACTGGTAAGAGGGCACTTGTTGGTGGTAAATGGATTGCTGTTGGTACAAAGACTGCTGGGAAAAGTGACTTGGGGTCCCAGTTTGGGAGGTATACTGATAATGGGAATATGGACTTCCTAGTTGTGCATACTGAGAATCTGCTTCGGTCTGCGGCGGAATAAACTGGTTAAACTCGGACTGAGGGGCAGTTCGTGGCCGCTCCAGTCCATGGCCATTTCCCCGTGCCTCTCTGATGTTACTAACCTCACTATCAGACATATAGTCACGCTCCTCTGCCACACCTTGCAAGTAAGCCCTTTCCCTCTTCTCCCTTTCTTTCAGTAATGCCTCTTTCCTTCGATTAATGCCCATCTCAAGATACCTTAGTTTAGCATCAATCTCCTTCTCCTCCTCATCTAGCTCTGCTTGCTTCTTTCGCAGTTTAGAAGATTCCCTCTCAACCAAATCAAGTTCTTTATCAATGTCTTGAAGAATTTTGGCTCGAGCCATTGTGGTGTTTCTGCACATTCTTCTTCGAGCAGAACCAGTGCTGTATCCTGAGGGGCCAATGAGAGAATCATCTTCTGGTGGTGGATGGGGAAGAGTGCGTTTTACTTTCTTCTGAGAACCTATGGGGGTACCACTCAGTGAGCTTTTGCTCTGCAGAAAAAAAACATGTATGTTTTAGTTATTCTTTATAAATCTTTACATATTTTATTTAATAACAATTGATTGGCAGGTTCTCTACAGAGGAACTTTATTAGCATTTCACTTATGACAAACTGCTTATAGTTGCTGTAGGAGTAGCCATTAATTATATAAATCCATCATTATCATTAATAAAAATACAGAGCAAAGAAAATCATACATAAAAATGATCTAATTGAATGTAATTGATTCCTGTAGTACTTACAGAATAGGTATCTGCATACTGGTACATGATTCTGTCATCGGTTGTGGGGCTCAGAGACTTGGGATCAGAAAGAGATCTTTGTGAAGCCTTCAGAGATCTTGGGCTACTTGGCTGTCTTGATGGTTCAGCTGTTAACATCTTGTGTGAGGCCTTTCCAGGAGACACAGGTGAGATTTGGGAATACAATACCTTTGGAGATTTGGACAATGATAAAATTCCAACACTGTCTGCTGTTAGGTGTGTGTTAACACCAATTTCAATTGGAGTTGAATGTCTTTTATCTTTGTCAGATGTAACATCTGAGTCACTTTCTGTTTGCCCTCCCCTGTGTAGATCCACCGTTGTATCTATTTGAGCTCGGACTGGGGGCCTCTTTATTGTCCCAGAATGATCTGTCTGAACTGAGATCTCAGCCACAGTTTGGACTGCAATGCTGGACACTTTTGAGCCTTTACCTCGTTCCCCATCAGCATATCTGTTGGAGCGAGATCTACGCCTGCTCCTAACAGGGACATCCCACTCATCCTGATCCTCATCATCAGTTTGCACACAACTATCTACACTTCTCCTACTTCTCCTCCTCCTGCCAGGGTAGGGTTTCTCCACTCCTTCCTCCTCATCTGTCTGAACACCACTTTCTGTTATTTTTCTACTACTTAACCCTACACTTTGCTCATTGGCTTGCTTTGGTATGAAAGACAGTCTTTTGGAATTCTCAATATCTTCTGCTTTAAGCGTATGAGGTCCACCAGATGTAGCAGTGTACCAATCTTCACCAATTAAAGAGTCATGGACAGTAACTGCAGATGATGCAGAGTCATCCTTCACTGGCCAATACTGGCCATTATCTCCTTTAGAATACTGAGAGTCCAAAATAATTCCTGAACTAGTGGGTTGAGTCATTTCTTCATTTGGTTCAAAACCATATGGATACAATTTCTGCTCCACTAGCTGTTGCTGTAGTTGCTGCTGAAGTTGGTGGATTTGCTCAAGCTGTAGTTGCTGCTGGGCAAATGTCTCCTGTTGAAGAATGAAGTGTGCCTTGCGTTCTTCCTCCTGCTGCATTAGGAGTTGATGTTTCATGCTCTGAAGTTCCTCTAATTCCTTTTGGACAATTAGCTGTTCCTGTTCACGGTAGCGCTGTATCTCTTGCCTCTCCCATTCAAGCTCTTCAGCAAGACAAAGCTGCTTTAGCTTCTCTAACTGTAAAAACTCATGCTCAGCGTGGTACTGTTGGCTCTTACTGTCATCCAAGGCAGGAAAACTTGGGGAAACCAGAGCATCCAGTGAGGCTGCAATGGCCTCAAGAGTAGCATCAGAGTACAGTTCTGGAAAGGCTGTTAATGAAGGAAGGAGGTTGGCTAGAGCCGAAGGCAGAATAGCCTTGGATGGATCTGATTCCAAGAATATTGATTGGTTTGATCCAGTGGTATTTATGAAATCATATGGTGAAGGCTGGTTCTGAAGCATTGACAGTGGCTCTGTTATATTGCTGAGACTGTTGTATGTTGTACTGAGTATTGAGCCAGGCTGGGTCGTAATTGCATATGTGGATGGAATGGGTGCAGCAACAGATGAGTATACAACTCCATTTGATGATCTTAGGACACTATTAATTCCTAAGGATGTTTCATTAGTGGCGGTGACCCCAGAAATAGTGCCTTTCTTAGAGTAGTCCAGTGCTTCATCTGTAGTGGTTGGAAAATGTACACTTTAGTCAAATCAACTAGTTGGTCCTGCATGCCCTATACTCTGAGGCCATGCAGTTTCTGAAAAAATGACTATATGAAGGAAACCAAAGAGCATGCAAAAATCTTGTGATTCTTGTCAGACTAGCATGATGCAAAGCCAAAACATTGAGGAACAACACGAAGGCACATGCATGCATCTGTGTAAAGAAAAAAGGAAAAATGTCAAATAATTAAAAATGATCAAATCAAAACAGAAAAAAGAACAGAAAATCAGAAAATCATTTCTTACATAATGAAAGAATACTGCAAATTTTGTAATATACACATGCACTGTAATACTGACCTGATGACATTTTTGCTGATGTCAAATCGATTGCCCCATCAGATGCCCCATTTTGGTAGGTAAATCCATTCTGGTCATAAGGGAATGATCCAGTTTCCAGTTTACTAAGGTCTTCAATTCCGAGGGTAGTGGTACTGTCATGTTGATAGTGATCATCATTAAAGATAAACTGGTTGTCTGGTTGTTTGGTCACTGGAGCCTGTGTTCTGCAGCTGCCAGTGAATGGAAGCCTATAGAGGACATCACAGCACACTGCTCGTCTACCTGCTGTCAGATCAACAGGTGCTGCATCCTCCTCAACAACAGTTGTAACAACTCCAGAGGAGGAAGATAGAGCCACCATGGCTTTCATTGGCTTTGATGTAGTGAGATCTATAGCTTCAACAGCCAATGGGTAAGTGCGGATAGGTACTTCAGCCTTTGTGCAGGCTACTGGCCCCTCCACGACTGGAAAAAATGAAGTTGCAGTTGTTTTAGCAGGCTCACAGGATAGATTCATGGGAATCTCTGTGCTGGTTGTAAATTTTGGCTGTGAATTTACTGGTCTGTACACTATCTGAGCTAGTGGTTCAAATGATTTGTATGCTGTGAGTGACAGAGGCATTGAAGTGGCACTTCCTAAATTGAGAGGCTTGTCAGATATGTTATTATTGTATGTAATTGTAGCAGCACAGGTAACAATAGTGATGTTATCTGTCACAACAGAAAGTGTTGTAGCAGGAGTTATCTCAGCACTTAGGTTTACAATTTCTGGTTGCACAGCAGTTTTCTGTCGATCACTTGAGAACTGTCGATTTGATTCAGGGGCTGTGAGGTCCATTCCTCTGTCAGTCATTGTAACATTTACCTTTAAGGTTGTGAGATCTATGACATCACTATGATAGTGCACTTTTCCATTTTGTATTGGTTGTGTTTGTGTTTTTGTAATTTCAGGCTGGACTATGACTGCCATATTGGCAGGGTCTGGCATAGGTTCTAGAGGTATTCTCTCTTGGACAACTGACACAGTAGTAGTTCTCTGGACTTCTGTTGTGACAACTTGGGTCACAAGATTAGGTACTGTATCAGGATGCTGTTCAGTTGTGGAAATTGCAGAGTACATTTGGCTCATACTTGATACAACTTTATCAGGCCTTCTTATTTCTTGACTTTCCACTGACTTTGTGAACTGAGTATATGTTACTGGTGCAGCTGGCGGAGCCATTGGAGCATACACCTCTGGTTCAAAAATGGATTCATGCTGTTGGATCGGAGTCACTTCAAATGAAGATGGACCTACTGTAGATATAGCCTCTTCTGGAGTAGATACAATTAGTACTTCCTCCATCTCCAGCCCTTGTAATGCCTGGCTATCAGTGGATAATGGGAGTTGGGTAATTGTAATAGGAGTAGGACACACTGTTTGCATGGGTTGTCTCACGGGCTCCTGTCTCAGATCAAAAGAAACTGCTGATTCCATTGGATGTGTTGCTGCAACAGATGCTGTAAAAGCTGTGGATGTCATCTCTGCTGTTGTTTCTGTTGACATTATTGGCAAGGGTACCAATGATTCAGAAACCATGGCTGGTAGTGCTGTAATAGGAGGGGCAGCAAACACTGTTGGTGCAGAGATCACTGACGAAATAGTATTTGTTGCTAATTCTGTGGTGACTGGTACTTCTGCCACAGCTGGTGCCACAAAATATGGTTGTGGTGATGTTACAGTTGGTGCAGGAACTACTACTGGTGCAGTGTATAGACTCACAGGTGGTGCAACATTGATTATCATCTCCTTTGTGGTTGGAGGCTCAGGTTGGACCACAGAAATCACTGCTTGTGCTGCTGAATTTGGTATTGAAACTGCACTTGATACCAGAGCAACTGGGGTAACATCTGATGGTGCTGCTCCCACTGGTAATGTTATCACTGTAGAGACAGTATGCACTGGGGCCTCAATGGTAACTGCTGGTGAGGCACGGACAGTTTGAACTTGAAAAACTGCAGCTGGTGTTGCCATTATTGGTGCTGACATTACATTTGGTGGTGCAGTTACTACAGATGCTGAAACCACAGATAGTGGTGCAGATACTACAGATGGGGAAAACACCCTTGGTGCAACAGCAGGCACCTGTTGCTTAGAAGTTGGGAGTGATGATCTTCGTACTGGAGCTTGAGTTGTAATACTCTCCACTGGTGACCCTGGTTCTGATGGCAATGTTATCACCACATATGTCTCAAGAGTTTTAGCAAATCGAGGTGACAAAGGAGATTTTGGAGATGAAATACTGTGTTTATTATAAACAGGGGCAGCCAAACTGAGTGAAAGGGCATTAGGGGGCTCTCTTGTCCTTGGTAATGTTGCAGAACGACCTGCTTGAACAAATGTGGGTTCAGGAGCAACTGGTGGCTTTACCCCTTCTCTTGATCTGCTAAACACTAGACCAGTTGGTATGCAGACTGGTTTGGGTGGAACTGGGGGTGGTGGTTTATGTACTGAAGGTACAGTTTGTTTTACTGCTACATTTGGTGCTGTGCTGGCCATACTTCTAAAAGACTCAGGGGGAGAAGGCGATACACATGAGGAAATAGGAACTGAATATTCACTAACAGCTGGATGAACTAAATGATGAGGTGGCAAGGCTGGTGGTGAAGCTGCAGGTGGTGGTGGAAATTCAATGATAGGCTTTTCTGCTCTTCCAGGAGTTACAAATATTGAGTGAGGTTCAGGTATTTTTGTCATCAAAGTTGAATCAGTTCCCAAGCCAGCTTTCGGTTCCACACTTGAAACAAACTGAGCAATGTCTGTTCTGGTGTGATGACTTCCTCTTTCTTCAATAGAGGTTGCTGGTGCCAGGGTAGCTTGTGTTTGACTAAAGACAGATGTGTTTTCATCGTTTGGCAAACTGATAACAAAATTATCTTGTCTTGTCGGCACAGCAGGAGCCACAATTTGAGACTGTGATGTAGTTATTCCATAGGCATCTACTCTATGCTGATTGCTCTCAATCTTAGGATGTACATCCAGTACTGATTGAATTGGTTGAGATGGTAATGTTCCAAAGGCAAAAGTTGTTGTCATGGTGGAAGGTGCAGAAGGAACGTCTTCTACAGCAGCATTCTCTGCAAGGGTTTGTATTGGCATAACAACAGGAAGTGCAAAAGTTGAAGCATGGCTTGATACTTGAGAATTGTCCGTACTTGGAATTGGAACGGAGACTGGGTCTTGTGGCATTATTGTACTGTCAGGAGACGGAATAGAGTCTGAAACATATGATAGTGGAACTGAATGCTCATAATGAGAAACTGGTCTTGTTGGTTCTGATATAGGTGGACAAACAAAAGATTGCACCATGGGTTGCTTTGGGATTGATGCTGAAATGGATGCAACCATAGAAACAGGGGCTTGTGGTATTGTTGAACCTGCAGTTGGAATAGAAGTAGGGGGTGGAGCCGGAATTGCATTTGCTGTATGACTTGGAGACTGGGATGGTGAAGCAACTAGGTCTGGCATTTGGACTGGAGCACCTTTTGGAACCTGAGCAATGCTTAGAGATGGATACTCCTCTGTAGAGGGCTTTGGAGTTGAGGTTGACACTAAAGGTAGTACTTGAATTGAATATTCTGATGCAGGAGAGACAAGGTCAGGCATTTGCACAACAGGAGCACTTGGGACTGTAGCTTTCTCTGGAGACACAGAAGCTGATGACATTGAAAAAGCTGGTGCTGTGGACTCTGTAGCTTCAACAAAGGCTTGAGCTGTAACAGAAGTAGGAATTTGCTTATCCAATAAATCTGTAGATGTAGATGTTGATGAAAATGTAGAAGAGTCTAGAGTAGTAGTGGCAGAAACAGGTTCCAGTGTTCCTGTCCTCTGCAAAACTGAATCCATGACAGAAGGAGCTACTTCATCTGGCATTTTAACAATAATGGCTTCTGAGATAGGTAATGGTTTTTGTGCTGGTTTTGGAGCTAATGGTGGTCTAGATGCAGAAACTTCTGCTGGTATCGGAGCTGTGACTGTTTTTGCAGTTAATGGTGTTTTGGTAACAGGAACTTCAGTTGGTACAGATTGTTGAGTTGTTTTTGGACTGAGTGGTGGTTTCAAAACAGGAATTTCAGCTGGCATAGGTGCTGGAGATGGCTTTGGAGTCAATGGTGGTTTAGAAACAGAAATATCTGCTGGAGCAGAAAATATCGTTGGTTTTGGAGCTAGAGGTGGTTTAGAAACAGAGACCTCAGGTGGAGTTGGAGTTACATCTACGACTTCTGCTGAGACTTGGGTAGATGGATCAGACACTAAGTCTGGCATTGAAATGATAACTTGAGTAGTATCAGGCACAACATCCTGTGTACTTTCAACAGTTGGGATTTCTTTAGTTAAGCCTGGGTCTGAACTCAGTGCTCTGTGTGATGGTATACCTGGAACAGGAGATGAATTTTGTGGTGACAGAGGAGATGGTGTTGAATCTTGGAATGAAACAGGGGACATATCTTCTTGAGCCGTTTTTGATTGAGGTACTTCACACACAACAGATATGGGTCCAATCTCTACTGACGCTGGTTCTATAACTTTAGAGTCTTCATACGAACTGTCAAAACTCTGAGTAGAGTCAGCTGAAGTAGGAATGTCATAGTCTTGTGTAATGTTATCTTCATCCTCAGCTTCTTCTTCACCAGAAGAACACTGGGTAATTTTAAGGTCAGGAATAGGATAGAGAACTTTCCTCACAGACAGGTCTTGAGAAGATGACTCAGCAATGTAAGGTTGCATAGCATATTCAATAGCTTCAGTTGCATGTTCTTCCTTAATGTCCTCCTCACCACTTGATGGAATTACTATAACCTCAGGAGAATCATATGAAATCTCACTTGAAGATATTGGGGATACTAGAGACATAGGACTTGACTGTGTAGAACTTGTCCCAGGAGTTAGAACCTCTTTTTGCATCTTCAGCATGTCGTCATTTGAGGGTTCAGCGCTCAGCTGAGATTGTTCATCATATTCTGACATAGTCACATAGCAAGTGTCAGTAACAGCGAGTACAGATGCACCCCCCTGCAGAGCTGTCTGTTCTTTTACCATTAACTCTTTCTTCTTCTGCATCTCCTCATAGGCTTCTTCTGGTGTTCTAAGTTTTCTCACTGTCTCTTGTACAACCACTTTGCTCAGATACTGATCTTCACTCTGTTCATCTCTCATAGCCTGTGTTGGTTCCTCCACCAGTGACTCATAGGCATAGTCCTCAATCAACATGCCTCCATAGAGTGGCTCAATCTCAGGTGGAGTAACTTTCTTTGTCATTGCCGTGACAGCTTTGAGATCTTGGGCTTTCTCCATCATTTCTTCATATGCCTCCTCTGCACTTTTTAATGGTTTCTCTGCTGCCAGCAAGTGGGTATAGGCATTTTCTGGTTCAGACTCAATACTTGGTGAGATGTTAGAGAAAGATGATTCATGCATTTTCATTTCTGATGCTTGCCATTCATCCTCAATTCTAGATATATCTCCTGCTGCAGAGAAATGACTGGGTGCAAAGTCAACATTCCTCAGTCGATAGAAATCATCTTCTTGGGATTTTTGGGAAATCTTTTTAAGTTGCTGTATGGTCTCTTTTTGTTTTTCATGTTCCATAAGCTGAAACCCTTTTTCCTGTGGTTCCTCACCCTCAGAAGAGTCTTCTATAGTTGGAAGGCCTTGGCCTTGTCTGTGTTTCACTTTAATTTGCTGCTTGCCCTCTACATTTGCCTTCTTGTGACTTGGACTGCTATCACTTTCTTCATCAAATGAGGACAAAGATGTAGGTGATGTAGTTCCTGGTGTAAAGCTAGATGCTTGCACACTAGAGGATGCATCACCTTTAGACCTGTCAGAGTCCTCAATCAAACTCTCATCTTCAGTAATCTGCTGGGTAGGCATTGTGTGTTCAGCAGAAATTGGTACAGTTTCTTCGTTTTCACTGTCATTCAAGACCATTATTCTTACTGTTTCATCTAGTGATTCTAAGATAGGAATAACGTGCATGCTCTGCTCCTCAGATTTTAGCTCAGTGTCAGCTGATGTTTCCCTTTCTGCATCTCTAGTCTCATGCGGCTCCTTATCGCTTATCTTCTTCCTAATGGTATATTCCTCATCTTTTGGTGATAAATCCTCATCTTCACCCATTTGCATTAGTTGTATCCTTATGAACTCTTCATCTCCAGAATCTGGGCTGTCCGGTTTAAATTCTTCACTGCTAGAGGATGCAGCACTTAGTTTCCTTCTCCTGTTGAAATGCGGTGATGGTTCACTCTCACTGCTGTTCTCCCCAGAGCCAGAATGCTTTACACTCACAGGTCCTTTGATATGCACCAGACCTGTTGCAGTTTTCTGCAATAAAGACTCATTAGCCCGATGGATCTCTTTAAGCTCTTCTTCAGCAGAGCTGTATGACTCAGGAGAAACTGAAAAAATGTCATGTCCTTGTTGCTCCAACTTCAGGGTCCTAATCTCATCTCCCAACACTTTGGTCTCAGGTTCACAAAGTGAAGTTGGAGAACTTTCAACCTGAACCATAACCTCTTCATTGTGGATAGGCTTAGGTGCTAACTGAATAATTACATCTTGTGTCAGCTCCTCTGAAGCTGTTTTACTGATTTTATCTACTGTCTGTGGACTTTCATTTTTCAGCAAAGGTATTTTGTCCATAGTATCATTTACTGGAGCATCTGTAGCCTGGGCAATAGCAAAAGGAGCAAGAGCAGATTCAGCAGCTAGTGGAGGTGCTTTCAATGGCAATTCTTGTTCTTCAGTTTTAGTGATAATGGACCCTGGGGTGGTTTCAGTGGTCTCAGTTTTGACTTGCTGTGCATTGGGTATAGCTGGGGACTCATTTCTAGACCCAGTGTTTTCCATCTGCCCAGTTAGAGCCCTCCGAGTCTGGCAGTTCAAACACAGCCACTCAGCCTGTGTAAAACATAATTCCACAAATTTAGTTTTGTTTGTAATGTTGATAATAAAATCTGATAGTCTTATGTAATCACCTTTACGTTTTATTTCAAATATTACCAATAAAACCCATCATCCAACTGATCCATATGGTTTCTCACTGCCAAAGCATCAGTTACTGGGATGGTATATCAATAGAGCTAATTATTCTGGCAAAAATACATGCAATTTCAAGTTTCTATCAGAATGGTAGTGACTAAAACAAAGATTAGAAAAGCCTCCTAATTGTCCTTGTCTACATTTCAGTGAAATTCCAGACAACACAACTGGGGTCTGACTGGGTCATTGTGGTGCGTCTCAGTAACGGGTTAAATTTCCATCAGTACACTGTCTCCTGCATACACTTAAACTTTGAACCCTGAACACATTTGATTAACTACTGGGCACCTAATGATTTCTTTCTGTATTATCCCCAAAAATGTAAAGAAATGGAAAAATATCTGAAAGGAACACGGATACGCACATAGATTTCAAAGGTGATAAGTAAGCCACTTATGCTAAATCACAATTTACTGTTACTACCCTAAAATCAAAATGCTGAACAACATTGTTAGTCAGGTCACATCAGTGATAAACATACAGTGTCATACAATGTCAAATGATAGAAAATAGAAGGAAAAACAACATCTTAAAAGGACCAATTTACACATGGATATAGACTACAGAAGTATAATAACAGCTAAACACCTCAGAATATATTGGTTCAGACTGGGAGTTGCTTTGAGGCTGGGAGTTGCTTTGAGACTGGGAGTTGCATGATGCATACCAGCCCAGGGAGAAAAGCCAAAAGCAAATAATTTCTATTAAAACTGCTTCAAATCACTAATTGTTAACTTGGTTAAATTATTAATCACTTTTTTCAAATTAGGTGAATACACAACTAAGAAGATGGCAAACACTGTGGTGTTCTTAGTTTTTGTTGTTGTGGTATGTTATGTTAAAGTATTATCTTTTGACTCATATAAATGTTTAGATGGAGAATAGGTTAACACAGACAGTTGTGAAGTGTAATGTCCAATTTAAAGTTTTTGATGTTTAAATTGCTTTGAACCTATCCTGCATTAGTTCCAGAGTGCCAGAGTGTATTTAAAGTGTTGTTTTTTTGGGGTTTTTTTGCTATATATCGTCTGACCTGCCTAACCCGCTGGGTGGATGTTCCAAGAATTACATGCTAGATGCTAAAAGTACAATATTATTACTAATCACTATCTGACCATCTGCTATGTTGTTAGTGTTCTCACTTTTCCAAATAAATAGCATGTCTCTGCAGCTGGTTCTGAATTATATCTGGCAGAATGCCAAGCCTGTCCCCTTCTATTAGTGGACAACCCATAAGGACCAGCAGGCCTGCGGACAAGTCTCGCAGGGGCTTTCATTCTCCATGATTAACTCCTGTGTAAGATATACTAGCATTCAGCAGCGATAAGCCTTATAATGTCATAGCAATTCAGTGTAGAGCTGGTGACAGAACAAGCTATGTGACATTTGAAAACACTGTGATCTGTTTACACAGGGTGATGGAAAAAGGCTCATTTGAAGCAGGCAATGGATATTTTATCAGGGCAATTTGGAAACGGTTATGGGATCACAAGGCGAGTGGCATCCTAATGATGGCTTGAAGAAGAAACATTTGGCAAATGTACAGGCAGTTACCAGCAGACACCATGTGGAATAGTCCATATGAACAAGAGAGACAGGTCTTACTGACATCTTTCCATTCCATTACAAACGAATCACTTGGGGAACACTCAAACAACTACTATTGCTCTTTATCTTCAAAGAAATTTGAGTATTGCGGAGATTCAAGTTGCCCACATTTATTGGAATCATGCTCATTCTCCAATCTTCTCAAAATGAGTGATGGTGAATGCATACCAACAGCAATCTGGCTTTGACAGCCACAAAGAAGCATGACTCTCATTAAAAGCACATTCAACCCTGACGCATCCTGTCTTTGCATAATGTTCTTAGATATATCCTAGCACCTTCCAAACAGAAGAAAGCACCTGCCTACATTATATCTCTGCTCTTTTGTCAGTGGGTCTGTGCAACAGAACCGTGGGCCAATTTACAATGAGCATCTCTTGAGTTGTAAATGGAATGAATGCCTACACTGTACTGTATATCAGAATCTGTAGCCTTGCAGAACCCTGCCTGGTATCTTATCGATTTCCTGGCAGCTGCCTTTGGCAGCAGATGTAGCTGGCTAATACAGTGCGCTTGAACAGCCCCCACAGTGGCACGCTTTCTATAAATCAGACCCAATGATAATAAAGGGTCTTGACCTACTAATTTGAAATGAGCAGAGTTATCAGCTGCTTGGATTCAGAATCCATTCCCTCCACTCTGACAAACAGCAGAGACAGAAGCAAATTCTTTTCAAACCTAATGATTCTCTACTCATGTGATAACACTTCAGAAGAAAGTGGGATGTTAAAAATACTACGCTGGAGACAATCTTTAATTCTCTTTCAAATGCAGAATGCTAGATGAGATTAAATGTTCCCTGCAGACACTAAAGACACTAAGATTTTTATGCAGCATGTATAAACACATTAAAACATTATACTCACTTGAATGTTCTTGTCAAAAACCAGCAGAGTTAGAACTTATCTTCTTATTCGCATTTGCCAGGTGCATTCACAATTAAGTTATAAGAAGCATTATAGTTTACATTGAATAGAGTGGCACAGTCAATCCTGAGATTCAAACCCACAGCCTTCTGATCACACCACCAGGTCACAAGCTTTTTATTTTTTTTTTACTATAAAAGTCTGGTGAGAACACTCCTTATATGACACAAACTGCAGGCTATGTTTATGTTATTCATGTTGAAACATATAATTTTGTAAAAGGTGAGGCTCCTAAGTGTATCATGGCTTGGACAAGGTTAGTAGTGGTTATGGATGTGTAAGGAAATACTTGCAACTATTTTGTACATCAAGTCTGTAAATTATAACTTTAGTGCAGACAGCACTTGACTGTTCTTGACTTCCACTTTTTATTCTAAGCTGTTTTGAAGGTGGGTTTTTTGTAGGTTTACTCATTGTGAAATTTTCACACAATGTGGTATATGGAGGCAGCTGGTGGACTAGTGGTTAGGAGCAAATTTCCCACTTGTGGGAATAATAAAGGTTTATCTTATCTAGGACATTGATCCTGTGATCAGAAAGTCATGGGTTCGAATTCCAAGATTGCTAGTGGTACCCTAAGCAAGATACTGTCCCCACACCCTGCTCACTCGGTGCTGTGTTCCTGACAGCACGCTGCTTCACTTGGTGAACGGATTAAATTCAAAAGGAGAATGGTGGGCTGTGGCGTGTTCACATATGGCAGAATGGTCACTTTATACACTTTAAATGGAAATATATAATTTGTGACCGATCTGCCACAATGAGTAGGAAGTTCCATTTATTTAGGGCCGAATATTTTGAAAAACAAAAATGTGGATTTTTTTTTTTGGTCTTATATGAAAGAAAACGTCTTCAAAATTAATCTCCCAATCATGGAAATAACTGTGAAAATGTACTTAAATGGGTATTTAATTTGAATTGCAGCTCTCAAATCTTGAAAAAGAACATCCAAAGTAAATGCTGTTTTCGCTCGTTTCAACCGAGGATTTCCCTGTGATCCAAATATGGTGTTAAACGTCAATTCCTGATCTCAGTAGACCTATTAAAATGTTTAAATCACGGTTCAGCCCTGCACATACCCAGGCTCAAACTCACGTCTCAGCAGAATCACGGAAAATCTTTAAATGCGATTTTCTAATTTTTTCAGTTGGAAATGGTGCTGCGATACCATAATTTTTGACAACCGTTTAAGACATAGCTTTGATCAAGGTATCATTTTAAATCTTATTTTCTCATCTTTTCAGTGATACAAAAACCTAAATTTTTGAATTTTGGGTCGCTTCGACTCATTTTGACAGAGTGGGTCAAATTTTCATCTGGCAGCACCGATAAAAATATGGCCACAAGTGCCAGCTGCATAAGAATTAGTCACACATCTGTCTTTTCCTCTCCTACCCAAACACTTCACTGTCTCCCACTCAGTGTATTCAGACTTGCATGAGGCTATTTATACACCCACTGTCTCCATTACAGGACTTTTCCTTATCTCCCCTGCAACAGTTGTCGTTTGTATACACGGGCGTGAAATGTCTGTGCACTTCATACAGGTCTCGGTAAATGAACGTAATCTTAGATGCTGGGAAATGGGCTTCAAATGTCATTAAGACCAAAATGTGACAACTGCAGTAGCTGCAGGTTAAAGATTAGGATTCCATGCAATGAAGTCCCAGCTTCATATCTCTTATTACAAGGCAATACAGAATGACGCCTGTAGGAAGAGCACACTCACAGCTGACCTTAAGGGTTATTAGAGAGCATACAGAGTTTTACTAAATTATTTTGAACTCTGTACACTCTCAGAACACTTTAGTAGTTGCTCAGGTTAATGATACTACATTAGCCAGCACTCAGTTTCTCCCCATCAAACACACTCATTATTTATGAGCTAGCCTACACTCCTCTCATTACAACTGCACAGTACACTGTGATGATCACATTACAGCACCAAAAACAAGAAAGTATTGCAAACACATAAACATAAGAAAACTCAGGAAGATACTACAGAACAGTCTGGCATAAATGGACTATTTAGCCACTGGCAACAGACACAGTCCGATTAGATCTCTCAAAAAATATCCATTAAGTGGTTTGTTGTGGTCTGCAGAAAAGACAAGGCTTTTAGGTGCTGCAAATGAATAAAATATGATATGATATGTCAGCTGCAACCAGCTAACATCTTAATAACAGCATTTATACTAATGAAGATATTTTAGAATATATTAAGGGTGAAACAATATATTTTCATTTATGTTAATTCTAGTCACATGGTAAGAGTAACTTGATATTTGATCTTTGACCATTTGTGATCTGGACCAAGATAGACAGCAATGGAGCAATAAACATGCCTTAAGGGGGTTTAACTAAGCAACTGATCTGTTTATGATAAGGACAGGGGATGAAGGAGGGGGTCAGGGAACAGATGTTAGATGAAAAGAGTGACCCTAACTTAAGAGCAGACAATGAGTTACCTGAGAAGGGGGTGGACATTTATAAACATCCCACTTACTGTCTATTAGCTGATGGAGTGAATAATTAAGTGATGTATGTGGAAATGGGGTTTTGCTATGGAAGTGGTATAAGAGTGACCGGAAGTCTTTGAAGGTATGTAAATAAAGCGGTAAAAGCTGAATCTCTCCCCGACTGCAGCTGATTATTTAAATTAATGTTAGATTAGGCATTTGTTTCATTTTTAGCTCCGACAATACCACAATTAGATAATGGGAATTCTGAAAATATTGGAAATTTTTGTTATAAATTAGAGTTGCACCTATGGCAGATTTTTGGAAGTGTTTTTTTTTTTCTGAACTTCTGAAGTTTAAACTGTGTAGACGAAATGACTGGTGGAAACACAGTCATAGTACTCTCCATTAGCGAAAGTCACAACAGCTTGTGCTAAAATGGGCCAAACTGCCATTTTAGAAACACAAATCAAAGAATGAGGCAACTGGCTATTTGTCATGCATACTTTGAGTCATGCATAACAATGTTATGACATTTTGGCATAAGTGTAGCAGCAGCATTCAAATACATTATGAGTGCTATTACTTCATTATTTATCTCATTTAGCTGTAAAAATAAATCCTAATATAAATGGCCACATATTGATAAACTGGCTGATTTCTAACAGAGTTGGAATGTGCCAATTCCAGTCTTGTGCTGTGGTGACTGTGTGCCTGTAGTATAAATATGAAAATGTACATATTTTAGGGTAAATATACCTTGTAATTAGAAGACTGTGTATTGTTAGAAAGTAGTTGAATTACAAAGAATGATCCAAATATAGACACAATTCTCTTGAGACTGATGACAGCTCCCTCCAAGCCCATACTGAGATGCTTGCTGGGGTAGATTAAATCAGCTGCTATTTTTGGCTAGCGGTGTGCCGGATAATGTGAACACAGCACATCACATTTGTATCTCAGCAGCAAACACTGGCCTTTGAAGTTAGGCCTCCAGCTATTGTGGCAGTGATATGTGGAAACACGTTGTCATTTAAAGGTCCGCTGCTTCACCTCACTGTCCCATCAACATTACAAGTACAGTGTCTTTTTACTGAGTAAAAACAGCAGATCAAAAAAATGCCAAGACCCTTTGTAGGTCAAAGATGCCTGTGCTGTTAGGGAAGAAAAATGCAGTGCATCTCCTCAAAAGAAATCCATTGCTGTTTCTACAAACGACTGCATGATGTGGGACCAAGGCTGATTTCACAAGCGTGACTTCTTTTTAGGGATTGCGCAGCGCAGTCCCTTCGGGTCAACTGGATCCAGATAAAAGGGGAAAGGAAAGTGCTCTTGATTTAGCCCAGTTTATCCCTCAGGGAGGACGAAGATGGATGTGGATGGAAGAAGAACCAAAATCAATAGAGGCTCGAGCACTCTGAAAGTGTGTGTTAAGACTTTACAAGGCTACATATCTGTAAATCAAGTCTGTAAATTATTACATATGTTACATATCTGTAAAAAACTGACATCAGTTTTTATACCATCAATGACATCAGTTTTTAATCCTTTATCTGTTTGTGTATTTATTAGATCTACATAAAAAATAAAATGATGTATTTTGATCCATGACATAATGGTCCTACAACAGGCTGTGAACTGCTTAAAAGAATTACTTGGCACTGTAGGTTTTCATGCACAATGTATTATTTAATAAGGCCTGTTTTCAAAAACTCAAACATGATGGTGTAAAAGTGTTAAAACTACATTAAAATTGGAAGACCACTCTTTGTTTGGATATTCTTCTATTCGTTTAACCCACACGTTAACAGAGCTCTATATACATGAAAGGAATCACAAGGCACTACTCATTGTAGTATTACTATTCCTTTGTGAGTACTGCAACCTTCAGCTTAAAACCATTACTTGGCTGCACACTTTCATGCACAGCACTGAATAAAATATGTATTATAATCTTGTACAGGGCAGATGCATTAGCCAGTAATTTCGCTTTCCTACATTTGATGGATCATCTTGTAAAGGAAGCAGCTAAACTGATAAAGCAGCCTGCTATCTCTGTTTGTCTCCATTGTTCAGCTTGTAGTACCTAAACCTAAAGTACCTTTTATACCTGATTGTCAAACTAGAGAGAAACAATTGAATTTGTATTTGGCTATTTCTCTTTGTTTAAATGTTTGTTTTAAAATGTTGTCAGCCTTTAGCAAATGGTACCTGGATATGACATGATTTTAATGACCTAATTTCACAGACATCATTAATAACAATTTACTATTATTCTTCTGGTAGAGCTTTGATTATTGTGTGGTTTTAACTTGAAAGACCTTGTATAAAGTTAACTGTATTTGTGTATAAATATTCAATACAATATTTAAATAGTTATAAAAAATATATAGTTTTATTTCATGACTTTCCTTTCACAGGAAACCAAATGGAAAACCAAATATTTTAGAGCAAACAAGACTAGCTAAAAACACAATAGAACCAAATTTCCCTTGAACATCTGTGTGTTTGTGTCCGTTTACTGTGTGTGTGACTGACAGAATAGGGTGGATGTGGCTGTGGCTGACGAAGAACAGGTTGTTGTGCAAGCTGCAAGCAGATGGGGCAGGGGCTTTATTCCAACAGTTCACACTCATTTAAAAACACAAACACACACACGCATGCACAATTCAAAGACACACACATACACAAGAGAGAGCAAGAGAGAGATCCCTGATTACTCAACCTCACTTCCGCTTTCTGGCGTATCATACAGCCCTCACCCCCCAGTCACTGCAGATCCTATCGCATTAATGCTGTTGCACAACCCTCAATCACTTTAATAGCCAGTCTCTCTCTCTCTCTCTCTCTCTCTCTCACACACACTCTCTCTCTCTCTCTCTCTGTCTTTATCTCTCGCTCTCTCTCTCTCACTCTCTCTTTCTCTATCTCTCACCCCCTCTTTCTCTCTCTCTCTCTCTATCCCTTATTCTCTCTCTCTCTCACACACACTCTCTCTCACTCTCTCTCTCTCTTTCTCTCTCTCTCTCTCTCACACACACTCTAACTCTCTCTCTGCAGCAGCTGTGGCCATCTTTGCATAGCCTGTTATGTAATGCCACCTTTAGTCCAAAACTATGGACTACCATAGTCCGCATTCGAAAAATGCAAGACAATAATGCTCTCTCTTAGACACAAATCACACAGATTAGACACTGCCTCCACACTTCTGAAGTGTTGGCTCAGGTTCTGCACTGCTCAACAAATGAATGTCTGTCTACACTCCAAAAGAATGAAATCCATCTACTTTATTATCCTGATTTGAAAGCATAATAGTATATAAATAATTTCTGGAAAACCATTGTCAACTTCCCACCTGACTTTGGAGCTTCAAAATCACTTGACTGCCTCCCAGGATTCTGTTGACAGCCTTGACACTGGCTGCTATTGACTGCACTTGAAAGAATGCCAATCTCTCAGGCATTCCTGCTGACCACTAATGTATTTATTGGCCCCCTGCCCTTACCATAAGCTTTTGTGAAGTCCTAAGTAAAGCCACAGAGCCATCTGGGGTGTGAGTGGGCATAATGGAGGTTATGAGCTGCACAAGGGAAAAATCCAGCAGTCCATATTTTCTGGCAGGCAGTGCAATAAACCTGAAGAAGTCGAAACATCTACCTCTTAGTCATTATGACATACTCCAGATCTTAAGTTCCTACAGATAAAGCAATACATCAGTCACTCAAGGCTGTTTTCACTCAAAAAGTCTTTCCTGGCTCCAAAAGGCCACTAAAAAGATCTAACAACCAAAGTAAATAAACAAAATAAAACAACCCACCGGTCAGTATTATGAACAATGACAACAGTAAAACAAATGAAAAAATTAAATGCAGTCATATTCACTGCATTTCTGCAATTAAACTGTTTAAGAAATTGCACTCAAAATCATTAAGTAGCAACCATTCAAGGCACTTACCTCTGCAAGGTGTGGCATGGGGTTAAATCCACATAGGTTACACACCACATTATTGCACTCAGTGCAGGTGTTGTAGTTGGGTGGTTCTTTAAGGCCCACTTTAAGTTCCACATTACAGAGTGGGCAGACGGATGGGACTGCATTAGAAGGAGTTTTAGGGGTTGTGGTCACTTTATCAGGCTCTAAACTAGCTTTCTGCTTTGTAGTAACTGGCAGAGCCTTGGTCAGTTGAGGCTCTTCTGTCTTTTCTTTTTTCTCATCTAGTTTCCTTGATACAGGAGCTTTCGACTCTTCAGGAGGCATCTTGAAGGTCTGGGAGGTAGAAGATCCCTTACGAGAAATAGGTGGCGTAGACGTTTTACCAGAGGACTGGGATGCTGTAGAACCTTTGCGGGAGGTTTTTGGAGATGATGAAGGCTCATCCTGAACAGCTGATGAAATCAGATTAGATGCAGAGCTAAAGATGGAGGATCCAAAACCCAAAACCTTGCCAGAGACATTAGACACAGATTGTGGCGAGGGTGACCGTGATCTGGCTGTCTCAGTTAATCCTCCGAAGCCAAATATCTTTCCAGTTGTAGAATCAGATGTTTTAGCAGGAGTAGGTTGAGATTTACCAAAACCGAAACCAAAAAATCCTGATTCCTGCTTTGGGGTTTCAGCCTGTGGTGGTGGAGCAGATTTGATTGGTGGAGCAGGACCTTTGGTCATTTCTGGCTGAGGTTTTGAGGTTTGTGCTGGGGCCTTTTGCTGGGGCAACTCTTTACTTGGTGGGATCACATCCGTACTTGTTTTTTCCTGAGTGCTTGGACTTGGCATATCTTTCATTGATTGTACTGCGACTGGGGCATTCTTTTCACTTACAGCTGCAGATATTTTATCACAGGGTTTGGGTTCAGTTAACGTGGGTACTGAAGGTGGTGTTTGAATATCTTTTCCAGAAGGTGATGGTATCTGCACAGAAGTTTCTGGTGGTTCTCTTGCTCCTATCGGTTGCTGCATCTGGCAATTCAGGCAAAGCCATTCTTTAACCTGTAATAAGTTTAAAGAAATTAAGGATCTGCAATTAAGGATCTGATGTTATTCCTTTATCCAGGTCGCTAAAACAAAACAGATAAAAAAATTCAATACATTTTGGAATGACCTGTATTTTATTTATTTTTTATGTTAATGGTATGCTTGCTCATACTACATAGACTAGTAACAATTAAAACTGTTGGTAATCTGAGTGCACTTGACTATCTCAGTGCCTATCATGAAATGCACTTAAAGTGCACAAGCACAGTGACGGAAAAAGAGGATTTATGTGAGCACTTTAATGTTGGGATGTCCAATATTTAATTATTTTTCTATGTAAATAGCACATGCATTTCAGTTTCTTAGGGATTTAAATGCTTATGTTATGTGGGATATGTATTAGGTAATTTCTCACCTTTGTCTGATGAGGCATCGGATCAAACCCACACTGACTGCACACGGTTTTCTTGCATTCAGTACAGATGCTGAAATTTGGTGGGTCTGTAGAACCCATGTTTAGCTCCACTTTGCAAATAGGACAGCTGGACTGGGTTGGTTTAGGAGCTGGCTGCAATGAACTAGGCAGCTTGGCAGTTTCTGGTGTCCCATCTAACATAACCTCTAACTTCTGATCTGCTTTGTTTTCATCTAATTTCTGTGTAGCAGGTTTTTCAGTATCTCCAGCAGGAGGCATTTTTAGGGAAGCCTGGGAAATTGCAGAACCCTTGCGTGAAGTAGGTGGTGTTGTGATAGAGGTTTGGGAAACTGCAGAACCTTTACGAGAAGCAGGTGGGGTAGGACTTTTGATAGATGTCTGAGAAACTGCAGAACCTTTACGAGAAGCAGGTGGGGTAGGACTTTTGATAGATGTCTGAGAAACTGCAGAACCTTTGCGAGAAGCAGGTGGTGTTTTCGAAGGCTCATCCTGAACAGCTGATGAGATCAGATTCGATGCCGAGCTAAAGATGGAGGACCCAAAACCTAGAACCTTCCCAGAAACTGCAGTGACAGACTGTGCTGGGGGTGTTTCTGTCAATCCACCAAGACCAAAGAGCTTTCCAGTACTCGTGTCAGAAGGCTTGGATGGTGCAGACTGAGGTTTATTACCACCAAATCCAAACCCAAAGAAGCCTGACTCTTGCTTTGGGGTATCTGGCGCTTGTGATGAGGGCTTGGCTGTAGATTTCTCAGGCTTTTCCAGAAGTGTGCCCATTTTTTCTTTATTATCTGTTGGTTGGCCAGCAGTGTCCTGGTCAATTACAGGTTTCTGAGGACCAGGAGACTTTTGATCCTCCATGGCAGTCATTGTTTCAGAAGAAACCTTTGTTTCTTTCTTCTCAGTTCTTATTTTAAGTTCCTCATTGGGTATGGCCTCTTCTACTTCGGATGTGTCTGTAATTGATTTTTTCTCTTTTTGGAGAGGAGGTGTAACTGAGGTTTTAAATTCATCTGTACCAGATATGACTTTAGCATCTGCCTGGACCAGAGGAAGCTCCTTCTTACTGGTTTCCTGAGCATTGGTCTCTGTTTTGGGTGTTACACTTCTTGGAGGTATTGAGGTAGTGACAATATCTGGTTTGGACTGTGGCTTTGTAACCAGAGGTTCCATTTCCTTTAATGCTCTCTGTGTTTGACAGTTTAGGCATAACCATTCACAAACCTGTAATATTTGAGAAATGACATATCTCTGATTAAAATCTTTGCCTAACTGGAAGCATATAAAATATAAAACTTGAATATTCAATGAGCATTTCAATGTGCATTTTTGTGCAAACAGTACTCAGTTCAGTGTCCTGAAACATTATTCAGTATTTAAAAAGAAAGGCAAATGTCTTACCTCAGTTTGATGTGGAACAGGGTTGAATCCACACTGGTTACACACAATGTTCTGACAGTCTGTGCATGTATTATAGTTGGGCACTTTATCTGAGTCCACATTAAGCTCCTGCTTACAGAGTGGACATGCTGAATGCTGTGCTTTAGAAGGAGCCACAGCTTTTTTAGGTTCACCTGCTATCTTTTCATCTAGTTTCTTCTCCTCCTGTTTCTTTTCAGTTAGAGGCTTTGTCTCAGCAGTTGACATTTTGGTTTCTGCACCTAGTGGGCTATTTTCAGGCTCTCCAGATCTATTCTGAGAAGCAGAAGAGCTTGGTGCCTGTTTCATAGATGCTGTAGAACCCTTACGAGGAGTCGGTGGTGTTGTAGATGGCTCATCATGAACAGCTGAAGAGATCAGATTAGATGCAGAGCTAAGGAATGATGAGCCAAAGCCCAAAACCTTCCCAGAAACAGCAGAAGCAGCAGGCTGAGGAGATGACGGTCGAGACCGTGGACCACCAATACCAAAACCAAAGAAACTTGAACCTTCCTTTGATGTTTCTGATTTTGGTGGTACAGTGGATTCAGTAGTAGGTGTAGTTGGTTTGGAAATAGGTTTCTTGGTGTCTATTGTACTAGGTGTTATTTCTGACTTCTCAGCAGGAGACATCTCTTTCTTTTGTGGTGATGTTGGTGGAGGCACTTTGTTAGTCTCTTGCTGAGGCTGTGCAGGGGAAATACTTTCAGCTCGCTTCACTTGACAATTCAAACACAACCACTCTTTCACCTGTAAGTCCACAAAATAGGAATTTATGTAAATGAGAAATCATAAAAGTCACTAATGCAAATCTGACATCTTTTCTTTTCCTATGACAGGAAACCCATTACTGTGATGAAATGTATGTATAATATGGTTAATCTTACCTCAGTTTGTTGAGGCATGGGACTGAATCCACAAAGGTTACACACAGTGCTCTGGCATTCAGTGCAGGTGTTGTAATTAGGTGGATCCTTCTTAAGTTG
>JBBKCR010000018.1:9154541-9166304 GCA_037577295.1 Ladigesia roloffi
AAGTCTTCTCACCTCTGTTTGGTGTGGAGTGGGATTGAATCCACACTGTATGCACACAATATTTTTGCATCGAGTGCAGGTGTTGTAGTTCGGTGGCGCTTTTTTGATCTCAACTTTGCAGAGCAGACAGTCTTTTGGAATGGCCTGACCGAATTCCTTTGATTTTGCTGGCTCTGCCTTTGATTCAGCTCCTTGAGCGAACTCCTTTCTCTGATGAGTAACTGGCTTTATCTTCTCTTGTCCTTTGTCTCCTTGGTTCTGTTCAGTCTGTGATTTAATATTACTTAATTGTTTTTTCAGTGCATCATCAGATTCAGATCCTTTCTGTGAAGTTGGGGCTAGTATGGTGGTTTTGAGAGATGCTTGAGAAACAGCAGAGCCTTTGCGGGAGGAAGGAGGGGTGGTCGTCTTAATGGAACTCTGAGAGACCTGAGAGCCCTTACGAGAAGACGGTGGTGTTTTTGAAGGCTCGTCCTGAACGGCTGATGAGATCATATTAGACGCAGAGCTAAACAAAGAGGAGCCAAAACCAAGAACCTTTCCAGAAACAGCAGACACGGAGGGTTGAGGAGATGGTGATCGAGATCGAGCACCACCAAAGCCAAAGAAACCTGAGCTTTCTTGAGAAGGTTCAGGCTTGGCAGGAGAGGGGCCACTTTTTGATGTCTGATCGTGAGGCTTTTCAGCATCCTGTTGTCTGTTTGGCAGCTGCTGACTGAGCTGTTGCGTGGGAGTAGGATTTTGTTGCTTCTCCTCTACTGCAGCAGATGTGACCAGTGGCTGTTTTACTGCAACAGTTTCATGGATTTTTTTCATGGTTTCATCAGGGAGACCTTTCTTCTTCTGAGGGCTTTGTGAAGTGGCAACCTCTTTTTTATGAGGAGATGATGGAGGAGGAAATTTGTCAGCCAGTTGTTGAGATAATGCTCCTGATGCTCGCTGTGTCTGGCAGTTCAGGCAGAGCCACTCCTTTACCTACAGTTAAAACAAAATGATTTAGTGTTTTTTTACTTATATATAATAACAATGATCAAAAGTATAAGAACGTGACAGCTGTAGTGTCAAATATTTTACATAGTAAAAAAAAAATCAGGCACAGACAGAATGTCTGATGTAAGATGAACCCTGTAATATTTGGCAGATGTAAGGCCATAATAATGTAATCTGTCGGACCGGTTTTATCATGTTTCAGCTGTAACTAAGTTATTTAGGTGTTCTGGGAGCCTGAGGAAAAGGTAGAATGGAGCAGCATGACGTGATTGTCTAGATAGGGATTCAAACTCTAGTCTGGTGTATTAGAGAGCAGTGCAACTCGCCAGGCTACACCAACCACTTCACTGTATTTTTATGTAATTGTCAAAATAAATTGACTAAAAAGTTACTTTACCTCTGTCTGATGTGGCACTGGATTGAATCCACAGTGGTTGCATACTGTCTTCTTGCATTCAGTGCAGGTGCTGTAGTTTGGAGGTTCTTTCTTGATCTCTGTTTTACAAAGTGGACAGGTTTTAGGCAGATGCAGAGATGATCTGTCCACTGCTGCAGGGCCAGTTGATCCCGATGTAGGTTCAGAATTGGAAGGTGTCTGTGAAGAACCCTTGCGAGATGTGGGTGGTGTTGCTTTGGATGAAATTTGGGAAACTGTTGAACCCTTTCGAGAAGTTGGTGGTGTTGTGGAAGGCTCATCTTGAACGGCCGATGAGATCAGATTAGATGCTGAGCTGAGGAAGGATGAGCCAAAGCCTAGAACTTTCCCTGATACAGCAGAGACTGTAGGCTGAGGAGATGGTGATCGAGATCGAGCACCACCAAAACCTAAACCAAAGAATCCAGATTCCTCCTGGCCCTCTGATTTGACTGTCTTCACTACGTCTGCCTGAGATTTCTCTGTTTCTTGCTTCTGTGGTTTGTGGACAGGAGGTGTTCCATTTGGGGCTTTAGTGTGCTGGTCTTGCAATTTCTGAATGACTTTCTTGTCTTCTTCTGGAGCGGTTGCTTTAGTATGAGCTATTTTCTTTGCTGTGTCCAATGTGTCCATCTTTGCTGAAGACTGTGGTTGCCCAGAAGCACCACTAAGAGCTCTCTGGGTTTGACAGTTTAGGCAAAGCCATTCTACTACCTGGAAAAACATAAAATATGGTCAAATGAATATATTGATACCAAATATTACAAATGAACAGTAATTTATTAGGGAAAGCATTTTCTGTACAAAATCATCCATTTCCAAAATCAGCCAATATATGTTTCTTTGGCTCACATTGGAATAGTACAGCTGTAAATGCAAAACATATGCATTTGTGCAAGTATACTTCTTGATGTGGCTTTGAAAAAAAGCATCAGCTTAATTAAACTGTATCAAGTAATATTACCTGTGTTTGATGAGGCATTGGATTGAATCCACAAAGGTTACAAACAGTCTTTTTGCATTCGGTGCAGATGTTGTAATTGGGAGGATCTTTCTTGATCTCTGCTTTGCAGAGTGGGCAAGCCTTGGGAAGTGGGTGAGCATCTGCTTTTGGCATATGTGAG
Organism: Ladigesia roloffi; assembly: GCA_037577295.1. NCBI lineage: Eukaryota > Metazoa > Chordata > Actinopteri > Characiformes > Alestidae > Ladigesia > Ladigesia roloffi. The sequence goes on from JBBKCR010000018.1 coordinate 9,157,071, forward strand.
GAGATTTCTGACTTCTTTGATTGTGATAAAGGTGCCTTGTCCTTCTGATCATTTAGCTGTCCTGTCATCTTCTCTTTCTGTTCAGTTGTTTTTTTCTCTGTGCCTGTGAAGGATACTTTGGCAGCTGATGCTGCAGGAGTTTTGTGTGATGCAGGAGGTGTACTGGTTGCACTGGCAGAGCTTTGGGACACTGTTGACCCTTTACGAGAGGTTGGTGGTGTCTTGGAAGGCTCGTCCTGAACTGTTGATGAGATTAGATTTGACGCTGAGCTGAATAAGGAGGAGCCAAAGCCTAAAACCTTCCCTGAAACAGCAGAGACAGCAGGCTGAGGAGATGGTGATCGTGATCGAGCACCACCAAAACCAAAACCAAAGAATTTTGGCTCGTCGTGAGGTTCTTCCTTTGGAAGTGGTTCAGGCTTGGAAACAGCAGGGATTTTTCCTATCAGCTGATCAGGTTTTTGCTGATGAATCTGTTTTGCTTCTGCTGAACCAGGCTGTATTTTAAGGGGTTCTTCTTTCTGAGAAACAGTCTGGTTGATAGAACTCGGTTTTGTAGGTTGACCTTTAGACTGAACCATCATAGAGTCTTTCTTTTGTGTCGTGGCATCACTGGATTGCTGTGGAGATTTTATTAATGGAGGTCCTTGAGGTTTATCTGGTATCAGTGCTCTTTGCGTCTGGCAGTTTAAACAAACCCATTGCTTTCCCTGTAAAAGCACAAAGACACAACAGAATTAAGGAAATTCTGTTTTTACGACCGCAATAAAATGTAGCCTTTTCAAAACGTGTTTGCTATTTGAATCAGAAAAAAATAAAACTGAAAATCACTATATTCGAATTTATATTTTTGAGCAGATGTGCTCTTTAAAAGTTAACTGTGCAGCATTTTAGAATATGCTAGGTCTTTGAAAATGTGTAACTATTGTATAAGCTGCATACCAGAAATAGCATCACTAAAGTGCCTCAAAAAATCGACTGGATTGGTAGTCATATATTTTATAAACAAATTATTAGCATCGGACAGAGGTTTAGATCTGATCATTCAGGGCAATGTTTTATAGTATATTAACTGTTCTCTAGCAAAGCAGATCATTTTGAAGATACTCAATAACTGCATTAAAATAATATTCATTTTAAAACATTTGTAGTCACAAAAACATACATTTTCTTTCTTCTGTAATAGTATTTCAATTAAGGCCTAATACTGGCATCAGCCTAAAATAACTGTGTATCCTTTAATACAAACAAATGTGGAAACAAATGTTTGCTCTCTACTTCCATGTGTGCTGCATGAATCAGCCAAATTCTCTTAACTAAATTCCACATTTATTTACTCAAAAATGACACCCTGTCCCTCTCATTTCTCCCCATGTTGTTCAATCTGAATTACTTATTTTATTATCCTTGTCTGATCTAGACGTTTGTTTTGTTATAGTGATGTAGGAAGCTTGTGTGATTCACTGAATTTTTAATTATACAGTCATACTTGTTGCTTAAATTGAACTTAATTCATCTTATTTTAAACATGTTTGTGACAGAACTTCATGTTACTACTAGATTAGGAGCCCAATAGATTATATACACATATACTGTCCAAAAAATGGTACTGTATAAGTACAGTTTTGTTTACCATGCCACAATTATTTTGAATGTACCCTCTGATACAACAGTGATTTTAGTGTCCATTTAATACCATAGAAACTCTACTACTACTTTTAAAAGTTCATTCCATTCACTTCAGCATGAGGAAAGAGCCATATTTGGACTGTTTTTTTCCCTCTCTGACTAAAAATGCCCTAGAGGCTATCTCCCCAGGGAGGTGAGGTGTAGTACCCCTTGACATTTTTTTCCCTAAAAGTGTAATCTACTGCTTGCAGGAAATCTCTATATAACCTACAATATTGTGTTTTTGTTTTGTTGCACCCAGCCAGTAATATTGATTAAAACCCTTTAGAGCCAAGCTTTAAATAATTTCCTCAGCATGTCTGGATTTGTTTTTTTATATTTGTGCAAGATCCCAAGAGAGCAGCTTAGCCACCTTGAAGAAAGCTGGCTGCCATGTTTGCAAACTCTTTATGAGGTGTTATGAGAGAGTTGAAATGCGTAGCGTTTCAGTTTTTATCTGAAACAGAGCAGTATATCTTTTAAATACCAAGAAAGATGAAGTATTAAATATGATTTATTTTAGGTATGTTCAAACATTAATTCTGAATAATTTGTCATTATCTCACACTTCTGGCTGTGTTGTACTGCCATTACTCCAATGTGTTTGATTACAGAATGCAGATCCTGATAGAGGGAGAGAACGTACATAAACAGAAGCCAATAAAGGTCAAATCTATACCAATCCCCTGAATTTGAAAGACTTTTACAGCAATATGGGAGTAATGTGTACAATATATGTTTTAATCGCTTTTAGAAAAGCTTTGCTATTCATAGATTGTGTGGGGTTACTAAATGATCCTCTGCCTGCCTCGTCCACACTGATCACCAGAGTCTGCACATGTGATCAAATAGCCTTGGAGTGTCCTTTGCCAAGCTGCACCCATAACCTGAGAATTCAGTTACAGCATCAAGTGTCAACTCTTTTGTGCTCCGGACTCCCTAAAATACGAAACAGCCATTTAAGGTCCAGCCCAACATGCTCTAGCCTGCCAGATGATGACTCTGTCGGTGCTGAGGGCTCCCCCAGGGTGCTTCTATCTCCACAGCACATTTTGCACAAATGCCAAGCACGTGCCACTGCCCCTTCCCCAAAATTAACGCTCATTATTACTACTGGACAAGCATCCACTTTTAGTATATAAAGGAAGATGGAAAAAATATACATTGATCAAAATATATTGCAAATAGTATTCAATTAAGGAAACAACCAAAACTACACAGTAACATGATGGCCTCTTCTGTTGTTTTGATAACAGTACACCTACTACGAGTTATCTAACAACAGAAAAAGCTTCTCTTTTTACATTTGACTCACAGAAAAAACATATATTGTGAGGAACAGTAGACCCAGTGTTCCTGTTAGTAACAACCAGAATTTGATAAATATACTACAAATATCACATGTTTTTACTATCCATTCATCCATTTCATTAACTGCAAAGGTTTTTTTGTTAAGCATTTAAAAGTTGTTCAATGAGCAATTATTGTGAAAATGTCAAATAAAACAAGAATCTTTATAACATGTAACAGTTGCATGTCTGGCATTCTAACAACTGGTCATGAAATGATGACAGGGTGTTATTCTAGGATATTCTTCAACTTTAAATGCACTTGTTAACCGTTTCATCTCACTGGTTGTCACAATATTTAAATATCTAGCAGTTATCTGGTTAGCCACATTATCAGTCACATAAGGGAGCCTGGCCCACCGCCTACTCTGCCTCTAAATGGCTAACTATGGACATTTACTAAATATATGCCAATCATCACATTCTCAGTTAGGCCACGTGTACAAATACACCAATCATCATCCCTGGTTATGTGTCCCGCCCCGGCCCCGAACACACTCACACACACACACACACTACAGAGAAATGGCTGCGAGATGCTGCTCGCAGGAAAACTGCATCAGTGTTCTCAGCTACAGTAACGTGCATTTTATTGTCAGTAACGGTAACGGTGTTGTAATGGGAGAAACAGAAATTGGTTTGATTACTTGTTACTGAAAAAAGTATCGCCATTAGTAACGCCGTTTATTTATAGCGCCGTTATTCCCATCACTGACATTTAGTAAATATTAAATGAGTAACATTTAACAATTATCCAGGGTGCAGTGGCTATGTTTAAAAGACTGATGTATACTGTGTGTTTATTCAGCATTTTATTTAGTTTTACCGTATTTCTTGTCCTCATATCCGCAGGTTTGGTAGTTTATGTTTGGGACGTTGGGAATCATGTTCCAGACTTAGTTTTTAATGTTTCAATAGAACCAACAGTATCAAACAAAAGTATGCAGTGGAACCCAAAAAAGCAAGCCCATCATGTGCCACTGCCCAACATTCGGCTCGCGAACATCTATGGACAACAAGCTGAACAATCTCAGAGCAAGTGTGACTTCCCAGCAGGACATGAGCAACATTCTGTGCTTCCCTGGGACATGGCTGTCTCTTTGCGCTGGACCAAGCACAGGCTCCATTGGACTGTTCCCTGTGTTCCGCATGGCAGAGGTTATCAAATGTAAAGGTAGGGGAATCTGTTTCATGTTGAACATGAAGTGGCATGAGGCATTTCTGTTCTCTCTTGCTCTTGCTCACTTCATCCGGATCAAGAACCATCCATTCTATGTGCCTCATGAAGTCAGCTTGATTGTGACCACGGTAGTAAACTTCCCACCTCATGTCAGGCTTTATCAAAATTACAAAAAGAGCTTGGCTTGACTTAAAGCAACCACCCAGTCCTGTTGTATTTGGGGACATTTACCAACATGCCATATATCCAAACAGGGGAGCTAACACACTGGATCACTGTTACATTCCGTTCAAGCAGGGCTACAAAGCTATTTCACAACCAGTGTTTGGGAGATCAAACTATGATGCTTTCTTCATGCTGGAATAAAACAAATAGGAAACACCGGCCACAAGGGAGGTACTCATTCAGAAAGGATGTGCCGGGTTAGATAGACTGGGATGTTTTCTGCTCATGTGCAAATGGCATCAGTGGGTTTATGGATGTAGTGATTAATTTTGTTAGCTTGCTCCCAAAATACATCATCCTTAAAGCCACTGAATTTCCGACCAAAAAAACATGGGTGGATGGAACCACCCGTGAAGCAGTAAATGCACATACTGCTATGTATAATGCAGGACTCTCCTCTAGAGTTTTGAGCTCTTACACAATTGCGTCATATGGGCTACATTGGACAATGAGGGATGCAAAACTCCAGTACTGAGAGTGAGAGGCACTTCCACCAGTGCAACAAGCCCCCAATGTGTCACAGACCATGCACAATAAGTGACTTTAAAACAATCTAACCCTGCTGTGAGCATCAACTCTGTGTCTGCTTGCAAAATCAATGTGTTCTATACAAATTTTAAGGCTAATTGTCATTATGTTAATTAAATTTGTGACAATTGCACTCTGCTAAAAGAGTGCGGTGACGTCAAAGTCCTGGGGCCAGACGCCGATCACTACCTAAAAAGATCCATTATTGTTCCGGTCCCAAAGAACAATAAACCCTCATGCCTGAATGATTACCGGCCTTTTGCAGTACTGTCAGCAGTCCTGAAGGTTTTTAAGATTAAATACCACATCACAGTATTGCCTCAGATCCACTCCAGTTCACCTACCATCCAAATAAATCAGGAGGGAATGCACACCACACCACCGCCAGCCATGTGGACAAGAGACATGAGACTACTGTTTATTGGCTACACTTTCAATACAATACTCCCTTGTCGAGTGTTCACCAAGCTGAAAGACCTGGGAACAGCTACCCGTGTGCCTGGGCTTTCAACTTACTCACATGCAGGCCACAGTTTGTGAGAGTTGGTGTCTCCGGCACTATCACACATAAAACAGGAGGCTGTGTATTCATCCCTCTACTCTACACCCCTAAACACACACTCCAACTCCATTTTCAAAATGTCTGAGCCTCATCGGCTACAATGATGAGACAGCATTAACAGAGAAGTTGGAGAACATGACATTGTCAGTAGTACTGCCTCAAACTGGATGTCTGCAAAAGCAAGGAGCTTATGGTGGACTTAAGGAGGAGGCAGCGGTAGTCCTACAACATCAAGGGTACTGAAGTGGAGAAGGTAAGCAGCTTCAAATATCTGGGTGTTCATATATCTGAGGATTTGACACGGACTTAAAATTTCCTGACTCAGAACACCCTAGTTTGGGAGCAGCTCTTTACAGGACATTAAGGGACTACGTAGGGTGATCCTGGCAGTGGAATGCTACACCTGCTCAACTCTACTGTCAATGCACAACATTTATACCAGGAGATGCAGAACAAGAGGAACTACGATCATCAGAGCCTAAGTCTCACCCCAGTAACATTTTGAACTGGGTAAATCAGCCAGATGCTTCAGGAGTATTATGGACAGAACAGAGAGGCTCCTAAGGAGAGGCCTCCTAGGTCTCCTTAACCAGGACAAGCCACAACAATTTTAAACTCTTCAGTACAGTAACCAAGTACTCTAACTCACTGTATCTAACCTGCTATGTTATTAATGCATAAATATATCAACAAAACCTAGCACACTGTACTTTATATTACATACTGTATTCTTTATGTTTGCACAACTTGCAAATGTGTGTTTACATTTGTAATGTTCATGTGAACATTTTTTCTACATATTAGTATTAGCCTTTAGCCTTTTATGTTGTTTTAGTTTATTGTAACTATATTGCACAACCTCTCAGACATTTCAGGGGCACATTTCACTCCACTCTGTACTTGTATAACTGTATGTGACAAATAAAGAATCTTTAATGTTGAGCCTTGGAATGCAGAAAATCTGAGTGTGCCAAGACTTTACAGAATCACTACTTTAGAAGTGTGTGTTTCAGGCCGGCCATAACATTAAAAACACCTGTCTATTGAGTTTATTGTATATATCCCCTCAAGCCACCAAACATCTTTGAATGTCTGCTGTGGTGTCTGGTTCCCATTCGCTAGCAGCACAACATTTACTAGCTGTGAATTGTGAGCTGGAACCTCTGTGGACCAGTATTGTCTGTCCAGCTCATCCAATAGACGATCAATTAGACTAAGATCTGGAGAATTTGGAGACCAAGTCAACATCCTGAACTCCTTGTTATGTTGATTCAACCATTCCTGAACTATTTTTGCAGTATGTGCATTATTCTGTTGCAAGAGGCCACTGTCATTTAGGAATATCAGGGATGTACTTGGTCTGCATGTTTAAATTGGTGGTATGTGTCAAATGATCCCAATCAGAATTCATTTGTCTATTTCTGAAGTGTATTTCAGCACAAATGAAATGCAGTGAAATGAAAATACACCAAAATTGCAAACTCCTTTTCTCTTCTCTGAATGCCACTACTGAATTATTACTGTTGTTCTGGATGGAAGATAAAAATAACAACAGGGAGAATTATCTGCTTAACTTCATGATGTATCCTAAAATGAGATATGACTTGTTTACAAACAGCCTCAGACTACAGATGTAAAGTACAACTCTGCAATCATCTTGTATAGATAACTCCAAAATGACTCCACAAAGCAACAATCCACATAGCTAGCAATAACAGCATATTGCAATCATTACCAAGCTAAGCCGGTACACGATATTATCTAATAACACTACTTGACATTCTACAAAAGGAATGACATTGCTGTGCACATAACCATTTGATGAGCTTTTATATGTTCAATTTCCCTTAAACTCAAATTATAAAACTAATTTGTGTTCATTTTCAAAAAACTATGTAACAATATTTACACATTTTTATACAAAAAGAAGGGGGCTAACTCTGAAGATATTCATCAAGTCCTCAAGGGCCATAAAAGGTGGTTTTGACCTACAAGATCTGTGGCAGTAAAGGTTATGACATCTATTTGTAACATTTGATTTCTTGTTGGCACATTTTTTGTGAAAAAAAGGTGATGTTAACAATATACTGGCAAACAAAGCTTCACTCTTAAGATACAATGTTGAAGACTGGCAGGGTGAAAAGTGGGACTAAATTACCAGCGCCCAAAGTGGGCGTTGTAGGTAGTTGTGAACCTCGAGCTTACAGGGGCCACTGCTTGTGTATAGGGCCCAGAATTTGGTGCTATGCCCCCGAAGACTAGTATATGCACCTCAATTTTCCACAGTTCGATTCATATATTGTCAGAAATTATAGCAAGTATAACAGACTGATATATAAACTGTGTATTAATGACAACAGTTACAATGGTCATGTTACTGTTAAAAAGCTTGACAATTCAATTCAAAAGTCTATTGTATGTCACCTGGTACTGCAAGCTAGCTGTTCTAATGCAGCAAGACAGTCGATTACATGTTCATATGAACACATGTTCACACACACATCAGAGAGAATAATTGAAAATCAAGGCACATTCCCCCCAAACTGCCATTTCTAGCCAGCCTTCACCCTCTGCATGTCAATCAAAATGTAAATTCACCCAACATAATATAACTTAAAGACTAGCTAGCAGATAATGTAGTTTCTTGTAACAGCCCTGCTACACAACTCAGCTGTAGGAATAGTAATGTGGACTTACAGGTACACAATGCAATCTGTCCGCTTCACTTACCTCTGACTGATGAGGCATTGGGTTGAAACCACACTGATTACAAACAGTGCTTTTGCACTCAGTGCAGGCACTGTAGTTTGGAGGGTCTTTCTTGAGGTCCACCTTGCAGATTGGGCAAGCTTTGGGAAGGGTGTTAGGGCTGACAGGATTTACTTTTGGAGGCTGAGAAGAGGCGGATTGATTCTTTGTTTGGGCTAGAGCTGCTTTGGTTGGCTGATTTTCTCCACGTTTATTTTGCTCTGGTTTCTTCTCTTCTTGTTTTTGAGGCTGAAGAGAATCCTTAGAAGGTTCCGATCCTTTCCGTGATGCAGGAGGTGTGGTGACATTCTTGGCAGAGGTTTGGGAAACAGCTGAGCCTTTCCGTGATGTTGGAGGTGTTCTCGAAGTCTCATCCTGAACAGCTGATGATATCAGGTTAGATGCTGAGCTGAGAAATGAGGAGCCAAAGCCCAAAACCCTGTCAGAGACAGCGGGCTGGGGAGATGGTGATCGAGATCGTGCACCACCAAAGCCAAAACCAAAGAAACCAGACTCAGAAGGTTCAGCCTTTGGTGGCGGTTCAGACTTGGCAGGGGAGGCGCTACCTTTTGCTATCTGCTGCTGAGATGGTTTTAATTGTGAAGGTGCAGCTGCACTGGCTTGTTTTACTGCAGTTGAATTGGATTGCTCTGAAGGTTTGGTTTGCTGATTGGCAGATGGGCTTGACCCTTTAGGCTGTGGAGTGTCCTTCTTGGGTGCTGGGGAAAGACTTCCTGTTCCAGGGGGATGAGATGGTGTGGGTGCTTTGCTGGGTTGAGATGGTGGATTCATAATAGGGTGTCCAGGAGGTTCTGCTCCTCCAAGAGCTCTTTGCATCTGGCAGTTCAGGCAAAGCCACTCCCTAGCCTGCAAAAATAATACATACATTACATCTACATTTTGACATCACTTTTGAAGCAAAGTATGGCATAAATGCAGAAACATGTAGCTTGATCACAATTCTGAGAATATTT
>JBBKCR010000018.1:9188661-9202337 GCA_037577295.1 Ladigesia roloffi
AAAACACTTTGCAATGATAGGAGTGAGTGCAACTGGTCTGTAGTCATTCAGGCATGTGACTGGGGTTTTCTTGGGGACGGGGACAATGCTTGTAGTTGTGGGAACAACGCCCTGGCTGAGGGAACGATTGAAGATAGAGGTGAGAACATCAGCCAGCTCATTAGCACATGCTTTAAGGGCTCGTCTAGGGATGTTGTCTGGTCCTGCTGCCTTACGGGGGTTGATCTTTTTCAGGGCTTTGTGTACTTGGTCTGCTGAAACTGCAGTGGAGGGTTGGGAGTTCTGGGGGTTCGAGAGGGTCTGGGTGTTCTGGAGGGTCTTGGAGTTCTGGAGGGTCTGGAAGGTCTGGAGTGTCTGGGAGATCTGGGAGTTCTGGAGGGTCTGGGAGGTCTGGAGTGTCTGGGAGATCTGGGAGTTCTGGAGGGTCTGGGAGTTCTGGAGGGTCTGGGAGGTCTGGAGTGTCTGGGAGATCTGGGAGTTCTGGAGGGCCTGGGAGGTCTGGAGGGTCTGGGAGGTCTCAAAGCGGATGTAAAACATGTTGAGATCATCCAGCAGACTGCCTGAAGAGCTGCTGGTGCTGCTGGTGGCCCTATAGTCTGTGATGTCTCATTGCCTGATCTGACAGCAAGAGAGCGGGTACGCAGCATGACTCGTACCTGTCATGAATTGCACTTGTAATAAAATCTCAATTTGCCAGGCTTCACTGAATCAGCCCTATTGTGGAAAATAGATCAAACTAAATTATTTTATTTAAAACATAGTACTTTCATATTTTAAAAAAGATAATGGTTTTACCTATGACTATAAAAAATGTCCCTATCTTGTCTAATGTTTAGGTCTCAAACTAAAATACCATACAGTTGGAAAGTCACCTAGGAATCGGGTTTTTCCTGGGTTATGAACCGGCAGCTTGAAAAAACAAACTAAATATTGCATCCTCACTATTGAAGTAATACATTTTACTTTGGTTTACAAACACTGATTCCTGGTGAACATCTGAATGATGGCATACTGAGGAGAGATCTGAGTTTGGCAGGTAGTTTTTCATTCTGAACTTGGGAATCGTGCTTTTAGTTTAGCCTGAAACTCACAGTTCAACACGGCGCCCAGAAAAAAATGGGAAGTCATGCAGAAAGGGCAGAGAGAACTCCACACCAATCACTCAGTGCTGACATCCACATGCTTCCCAACATCGGCTAAAAATAACTGTTTAAGGAAGACAGAATAGCCCAAAGTGACAAATGTGATGTGATAAGGCTATGGGAGACAGCGGAGGACGTAATCTGACAGGATTTTGGAATGTGTTTTCATACCATATGCAACTACAAACAGATGAAGGGGATTCTTAGATATAGAGGATTTCCATCTGAAAATGAATGCAGTACTGCAGAATAAGGTTACACCTACATTAGCATACAAAGGAAATTGTTAAGTCAAATTATGAAAAGTACTATGCAAAATAACTTCAGCCGGCTGTTGCAAGTTCAGATTAAAGGCACTGGGCATGTGGGTTTGTTTACTACACATGCCACAAGTCAACAGAACCAATGTGAGCCACTTTAGTGTAACCAATGCCATGGTTGTGGTAAAATTATGATTTTGTAATGAGTGGGGATCAAGGCAAACAGGATGTACACTCAAGATTCACAAATGTTTACTACCTAAAACAAGATACAACACAAAGAAACGAAGGATACTGGGTAAAAAAAAAGAACATGGCAAAAAACAAGGGTAAGTTAAAAAAGAACAAAACTAAAAGGACTACCTTAACCACGAGAGACTAGAAAATTGGACAAAGTCAAAAACACTTAGGCAGGGGAGAATACAGAAACAGTAGGGCTATGCTAGGACCAAAACAACAGACTCATATGGAAATAAGACTCAGAAGTAAACAAAGGCGCATGAGAACAGAAACATCAGCATAGATAAAAACACAAAAAATAAAAAAGACACAAGAAATACAAGGAATGACTTATTTTAATGTTAGGTTAAGTATGTTCTAAAACATCATATACTGTACAATGCATCTAAAAATGCATTGCCACTGTCAATAGAAACAGAATTATAAGGAATGCAGTGCTCATCACATGATCAATATTGTCTTTTAATCTATGCATTAAATTACTCTTTAAAAGAGTGGGATATTCTTCATTACAATGAATTATCAACACAGCCTCAGGAGGTGGAATGCGCTGGCAGGTTATGTTGAGGCATAATCCTTGATCCGCTTGGGTGAATGTTCCCCTTGAAATGACAAATATTACTTTCAGTATAGGCAAGCATTCATATTGCTCATTAAGCAATCATTCACAGTAGAGTAGAGGCAGAGGAAGGTAAAACTGAATCTACTTAGCAGTCCCTGACAGACTCAGACTTGAATATTAACCAGGGATGCATGAGGATACTGGAATCCTATAGCCATATTACCAGATACATAAAAACCATAATAAATACAGAACATTCTGACTATTATTTTACTTGAGTCGTAGATAAAAGTTCAATTCTAATCCATGTCATTCTATTCTGACCAATCATCACACCAATCAGCCATAAAAGAACAGCAGTGAGAGACAAAGTGAATAACTTAGATTTTTTCATTATAATGCCCAAATCAAGAAACAGTCTATTTTACATGCTTTACATGAACAAGCTTAACCATCTGAGTGACTTTGAAAAGGGCCAAATTGTGATGGCTAGACAACTGGGTCTCCAAAACAGAAGGTCCTGTCGTGTTTCTCGTATGCAGTATTTAGTACCTGCCAAAATTTGTCCAAAGAATGACAACCAGTGAACCAATGACAGGGTCATTGGTGCAGAAGGCTCAGTGATGCATGCTGAAAGCAAAGGCTAACCCGCCTTGTCTGGTCCAGAGAAAAAACACAGTAGCACAAATTGCTACAAAATAGATACTGCTTGCTTCAACAGCAAGGTGTCAGAACCTGCAGTGGATCTCAGCATGTCCATGAGAACTGGACCATGGAAGGTAAAAAAAGGTATAGCCTGGAGTGATGAATCCTGTTTCTTTTTGCTTACATGTGCATGTCTTGTGTGTGTCTCTTATCTGGGAAGGAGGTGGAACCAGAATGCATTATGGGTTGAAGGCAAGCAGAGGCAGAGGCACTGTTAAGCTTTAGGCAATATTAATCAGGTGGTTTAAATGCATTGCATGAAAATGATCAAATATTGTAGAGGAATTTATGTTCAAAAAAGCTTCAACATACATAAACTCAGGATAGGTCTTCAGATTCATACTTGTATTTTAACACAGTATTTGTGCAGCCGAGGGAATGGAGCATGGTAGATGGAACCACTCACAGGAGCAGATATTGATCTTATAAACATCGTTTAAAATGCCTTGGGGCCCTGACACGGGCCATTTCTACAACTTACTCATTGCATGCAGCTGAAATGCCCGTTACTTGGAGAATTCAGGCATGTTCTTTCACTATAGAAACAATCAAGTTGCAAACGTTGAGTATAAACCTTGGCCAAGCCTGCAAAGTTTCACTTGCTCCACAGCCTGAGGGAAGACATACATAAACTTGCATAATTTTATCCTCTGGCAGCTTGAGTTCTATGTCTAAGGATAATATCATTAGAGCATTCACAGGCTGAAAAGGATGGAGTTTAAGGAAGAATCTGGATTACAAACCAATACCTTGGTAGACCAAAATGTACTGTGTTTTTTAATAGGTTTAGTCATACACAACTGAGGCTAGTTTAACAGACTCAGATTAGTTCTAGGCCTTTACTAAGGAGAATTTCCAATGTTGTTTCACAACAGGGATTGTAACTTAAGATATGCTTAATTCATGCAATGAGAACCCCACTTTCTAGTTGGTGAATTAAAGTGCACATCATGCTAATGCCACAGGGATGAGAAAGCTATTTAATATTGGGTTGTGGAGCGGCAGATCTCCTTTATCTGGTGTGAAAGATTTCCCAATCCTTCTGTTGGAATGAAGTTTCAGAGCTAATTATCCAAAATCAGGACCTGATCTCGCTAATGCTCTTGTGGCTGAATGCAATCAAATTCTTATAGTAATTTTCCAATATTAGTGTAAAACCTACCCAGAAGTGCAGAGGTCGTTACTAGCAAATGGGCAGCAGATTTTCTATTACTTTCAGTGGTGCATGGATCCAATTTTCACTATCTTTATTGGTCCAATAGGAGCTAAATTCTATGTATCAGATATCAAAAAGCCAATATTTGATTAGCAAAGTAAGATGCCATAAAGGAAGATATATAACTGGGTTGTAAAACTGCATTATTTCCCATCTTCTCCCTCTCTCCCTTTTTCTCCCTGTATTTTCTTAATTATGAACAGCTGTTTTTCTTGTTTGTTCTCTTTGCCTCTCTTATATACCTAATATCTCAGTTCAGCTGGTTACTTAGTCATGAGTTTCTATCTCTCAAGTCTCTAATCTTGTTTGCTTGTCTTGTTTGTTTTCTCAGCCTCTCTTTCTCTCACCCTTAGCACTGATGCCTTTTCTCTCTTAAGCTGTCTACTGTGGTTCACTGGAATCCACAATGTGTAGATAGAGTTTGAGGCCCACGTCCATACAAATGTATTATTAAGGGCATGGTTGGTTAAGAGGAACAATTGAATGAGCATGTGTCCACAAAATGTTATCCCTCCTTGCCAGTCATCTGGTCAGATGTAAGTGGTGCTTATTAAGAATGATTAGTTTCTTCTTGAAACCTGTTTAAAAGGACTTAAAGCAGAGAATAATATCTCCCACTACATGAGAGATCAACAGTAGTCCAAAGCTAGAAAAATGAAGAAAATATCCATTCAGTTGGTAAAATGTTGATTGGAGTGTTATCTTGGTTTGGCTGCAGGCCAAGTCTGTCTGCACTTTATAAACAATAGAGATACACTTACAAAATATAAAATCTCAATGGACCAAGCTCTAATATTATGTACATTTTCCTGATGCAACTACTTGATGTTCCTACAGATTGGTGTATTTCAAAATTCAGTTACACCCAGATGAGAACCAGTCACAATTGATTTTACACTTACACACTCTACACAAAACATGTTTGAGTGACGCTAGCAATCCCCACCCTTTATCACAATATCATGAAATCCACAGGAGGGTGGTTGAAGAAATCATCTTTCCTAAACATCTCTTCCTTATCCTTCTTCGTAAAAGGTCTCCACACTGCAGTATTGTCAAACGTGCTTCTCAGTAACTGCTTTTTTTCTTTCGCAGGTGACCAGAGCTGACCTTTTCCCATATTACACAAGACATTACACTCTGTCTCTGCAAATGGCCTTGTATCTGGTGTGTAGAGTACCTGTAAGATGGGATGTCTGTTCTTCTGTTACTCCTCTCAAGTTCGGTTCAGCTGAAGGGGCCAGTCTGCAGGTAACAGAGGGAAGAGGAAAATGAACAATTTCTTCATGGGTAGTTTAAAAGAAACACCAAACACTCAAGCTGTAAATATATAAACTGATCAGCGCTAAAATGCCTAAAATTATGTAGGTCTATGTCATGCCTATGACACTAAAACAGCTCTGATCCACAGAAGCATGGACTCCATAAGACCTTTGAATTATTACTATGTTATGTGCCACCAAGATATCAATTTAAAAATGGCTCAAACTAGTTTGTCAGTCACATCCAACAGATGCTCAAGGTTTCCCCACTTAGCCCAGAGCATTAAATTGCCTTCCAGAAGAAGGCAAGCAGTGTAAAGTGCCTGTTACAAACCTTCCGTATAGGTTGTTTCATGTTAATTTCCTGATTTTTTTAGCTACTAGTGACACTGAATCCAGTGAGATTTTATGTGATGATTTGCAGGCCAGTGCGAAGTCCATGTTTAATAAACCAATACAAAAACAAAACAGTTATACTTATGATTTGAATTATGAAGAGTGTTGAAGAAATGTAAATTCTGTTTATATAGATTTTGCCATTGTAATACTCTATTACATTGTATTATTTTGCTCTGATGTCATGCGATGTTTGTTTTGACAGGATGCTATACTCCATCCTGAATTCCCCCTTCCTTATATTTCATTTGGCATGTGACCCCCAGTTACAATGTTTTTTTTGTTTGCCATATTCATGTTTCATCCCCTGACATCTGATTAGTCCTTTTTGGTGGCAGGTTTATTTTTGTACTCAGTTCAGATCTCTCTTTGTGGATGCAGCCAGCTTTGTGTTACCTCTCTTGGAAGCTCAGCCCTGAGCTCTCCTCATGAATCCAGCCTGCTTCACACCTCCCCTATTGGAAAACAGAGTGTATGACCGTTGTGCACCACAAGTTGGATTAGTGGTGCTGAATTCATCCTCGCATGTGGAGGGATGCAATCTGCTCTGTCCATGGGGGCATGCATGCAGTTTGTGTTTAATTTTTGAGAGCTCGGACTGAGTGTGTGCTCCTGTTATGTCCTGCTTTCATGTTATTGAGAAAACCAGTTTCTCCTGCAGGTGAATCTTTCTTTCCTGCCCCACAACACCCCATGTGACCAGCGTCAACCAGTGTCAGGAGAAATTCAAGATCACTTGGTGAATAAAACCTTACACACAATATAAATCTAAAACGCAAGCAACCGATGATCAGAATTTTTGATTAGAGTTTAAGTGAATAGGTGATTGAGTGAGTGAGCATGTGCTGACCATGCTTGTGTGTTTGCATGTACGCAACCTTGTGAAGTGGTTGGATGTTGAAAATGGCATGTGTTTGACTTATAAATAGGGAACATGTTAATGAGATCAGCTCAGCATTTTAGTGGTTTGTAGAGGCTGAGTTGACTTCAGGAAATGACCTCAGGCTTATGATAAAACTAATGGTGATTGGCTTTATAAACACAAGCCCCTGTGGTTAGAAAGGGGATCAAAGAAACCTATCAACATGCACAAACGATGTCTTCAAACAGTCAATATATGATACATTCGCTAAAGTTAAACAATCACAATATATGTTCTGGAGGTAAGATGTGCTATTGCCAGATAAAGTTCAACCACACGTGATTTGATACTTTTGCAAGTATGTAAAGTTCGGTCTATCACCTACACACTGTGGCAGTTCTCAGAGAAGGACAGGGTCACTGTCACAAATTCAGCAGAAATAGCTGTTGCAAACTTAACTTTATTGATGGCTTGTTGCAATGTTGATCAGACATCTAAGCTAAATTTAAGCTCCTTTCTGAAACTTACACTTGTTAATTTGTTCCCTCTTTGGAACAAAGTAGGTGAGTTTGTCTTCTTACGGACAAAAGATGGTGGCCAGTCTTGCAAGGTCTGACTTTAATGGCAAACCCTGCAGAGAGGAAGTTGTGGCGTGTGTCAACTGATTTTTTATAAACTATTGGACAGACTCCACCCCTATGCTTTTATTCTGGATTTCCGTTGACTTCGCCACCTGTTGGACAGCATGGCTCCCTTCACTGAGTGTAGTACTGATGGTCTCAAGACAACACTGATGATTTTGATGAAGGTCCCAGGACAATAATGACTTTGAAGAGGTTCTCAGGAAAAAAAACACGATTTACATTGATGAGCTTAAGAAAGCATTTAATTTTGATGATAATTATTAATTCAGGGTGATTATGGACTGAAAACTATACACATGATCACATTATGTTTGACAAATGTTTCCTAAAATAAGAAAAGATAATTTAGCAGAAAAATTAAGAAATGTACCTAGCATAAAATACAACATTTTGGAAGGTCAGTCTTTCTTTTGAATTGGATTTGGAAAGTAGCCGCTGCTGGTGTCGTAAATGGTAGTATTGTCGCATTACCAAGTAACCATTTAACCATGTAAATAGATATACTAGATTAAAGTTTTGTAAAGGGTATTACTAATACACACATATTCTGATTGTGTGTAATTTGACTTGAATTCTGGTTAAATGACCAACTCATCTGCCAACTTCCTAAGGTGTGACAACAGATTCAGAATTAGATTAGAGTTAATACACTCCTCCAGAGTCTCACTAATTAGGCTACAGGTCAGATGTTATCTTATGAACATTAAGTAATTAATTATTTTTGTGTATTTGTGAAAATGTACTAATTAATATATTTAAGGTTAACTGCTCAACAAAATTCGGCTACTGTAAAAAATGTCATTTCAAATAGCAGAACACTAAAACTCGTAGTTGCAAAAAACTATTTAAACATTTAATGAAGACTGCATGGAACCCAATGTACAGCATTACTAGTATGGATCACTCATTAGCTACAAATTCACTCAAAAAAACATGGCCTACTAACCAGAGCGTATTAATTGATTTAAAGATTGAAAGATTGAATCACAACCAAAGCTGAGTACTTATAAGTTGCTGTTGTTGAGCACTCAGGAACTAAGGTTACTGGGAGAATGAGTATAATCCAAACAAGAAAAAATCGTGGATGAAGGCAAGAATCCGCCTGAACAGTGCCTCATATTCCTCTGTGTAAAATGAAATTTCAAATATCTTTTCTTGGTTCTAACTGATTTAACTCCTTTAATTTAGCACATTTATGAGTAAGTGTGAGATGAATTACATCTGAAGTGAGGGAAGAATATTGGCACTCCTTAGGCCACAGTCATTTTTAGAAGACTTCAATAGTTATTCACATCCACATGCTATGCATATTTGGGGCAATGTATTCAGTAAGGCCGTGGGCTTCAGAACTGTAGCTGCACAACCCTTGATTTGCCCTGGGTTAATATTACAAACAAATGAAACAGCAAATGAAGTTTTTTTGTTGTTTTGTTATGTTATTAGTGCTGCATGACTAAATGTCCTCATGGGGTAATAAAATATGTTACTGTTTGTTTAACTGAATATTGAATGCTGACTTCAAGTTAATTTGACAGATGTATTATATCTGAGGGAAAGGAAGACTGCTGGCACTCTATTTGGGCCTCTGTACATTTTAGGATTTTCTACCTTAACATGGTTTTCCCCATGGCAATTACAGAAATAATGTGCTTTCCTAAACTTGCTAGAAAGTTTAATGTTTACCTATTCTAGTATGCCAGAGTTATACTATATGGACAAAATGTGTTTCACAGGGTTTGGGCTAGGCCCTTTACTGCCAGTGAAGGGCAAACTTCATGCTTCAGCAGACCAAGACATTTTGAACAACACTGCTTCCAACTTTGTGGATGCAGTTTAAGAAAAAAAACATTTCTATTCCAGCATGACTGTGTCCCAGTGCACAAAGCAAGCCCATAAAGACATGGTTGGAGGAGTTTGGTGTGGAAGAACTTGACTGGCCCACACAGAGCCCTGACCTCAACCCCATCCAACACCATTGGGATGAACTGGAACAGAGATTGGAAATCCCATTCAACATCAGTGCCTGACCTCATAAATGCTCAACAGGATGAATGGGCATAAATTCCCCCAAAATCTTGCAGAAAGCTAAGAAGAGTGGAAGTGATTATGGCTGCAAAATGTGTGTCCATCTCCATAATAATGTCCCTGTTGGTGTGATGGAACCCAATACTTTGAACATATTGTGTCTTCTTTAGGAATATTGGATAACACCGGATTGTGTAGTGCAGGGCTATACAGAACATTAGCATGGCCCATGGAAAGCACAAGCTAATCATGTAGTAAGAAAAATGAGAACATCAAACACATTGACAGACAATTAATGAGCAAACAATTAATATTCTCAAAGATGCCATGACAGATTGCTTTATAATGTGTCCTTAAATCTATCATATGGACATGAATGGCTGGGTCCTTACAAACATGTAGGTGTTTTTAGGAGCTTCTGGGACAGAGAATAAAAGAAAGGAACAAACAAAAAATACCCAAACAAATTCACAGTGCAGATCCAGATTCCAGATGTCCCTAAAGAATTTATATTAGCCTGGCTCATCAAGGCTATTCAATGTGTTACTGATTGCACGTGGGAAAAAGTGCCGGACTTGATTACAAACAAAGACGCCTACACAAGTACTTAAGGCTTTTATTGGACTATTCTTATTTATTGGATTTCTACATTGATATCCATCTCCAAAGAGTATAATACACTGCACTTACATTAGCATGGAGGTCATAATATGATTCATGATGAAGACAGGTTTTTCATTTCAGTGGTCCATTGGGAATCCTTTTTTTTCCCAATTAAAGAGCTTACAGTCTGTAGATTTGTCCTTAATGCTGAATGCAAGAACACCCAGGGAGCATCATTACACTCAGTGATCTGAAACCCTTAAAACACTACACACAAACAGTAACATATTTCCAGTTCAAACTAACAAGTCACCTAAACCACTAACGTACACCAACTACAATAATTTAATATAAAATAAAAATGATAAATAATTGATGTGCGCAGAACTATGCCTCCCTCTTTTGGGATCTTGAAGACGAGGAGTGCTTGCTGTTTTTAAAGTGATGAGTCACCCTATTCAGGAGAAAGGGATTGTTCTGAAATCCCCAGTTCAGGCTGTCAAGCTAAGAAAGGTTATTCTGGAACTTCTAACCTGACAGCTCACGTCGTTGCAAATGAAAGCATGGCATGCTCATGTTTGTCCCTGCATGAAATGAATCGCTGTGGTCACTTTGTTTCTTTTTAAAAATCTCATCTCAGAATGCCACCCAACTGCATCCACTGGAAAAAAGCTATATGTCACTGTGTAAGCAACCTCAGCATAACTGTAATGTTCCACACTTTACCACCATGCACAAAGATACACACAGACATCAATTTGTCCAACTTCTACAGTCTAGCACATTCCAAACCAAACAAAGAGGACAAGATTTCCAGACACTGTCAAGTCCCAGGCTTAAAAGAAAGAATCCCTGTTGACTCTGTGGTTTAGCAAAAGAGATCATTCTTCATTTTTAAAGCTTCCGAAATGGCTCTTAGCCTGGATTTACAGTTTTAGAAAAACAACAAAAAAGAACCTTTATATTGTGTAGTTTTTTAAAGGTCAAAAAGGTTCTTCACATTCATGTTTCTACATTTTTTTAAATCAGACTCGATTCTTTTTGGAACCATAAGTGGTTATTCTATGGCACTGTTCTGAAGAACCTTTGTTTTTAAGAGCGTGGGATTCCTTTGTGCCTGGAAAACCATCCTGACATGGGACCACTAACACATGACTCAATCGCATTTACATTTCATTATTCATGTTTCAATTGAATGGCCAGAACAGAGGTGAATATTAGCTGAAAGCTTGAATGCAACCCTGTGGTCTGTAGAATCAGTTCAGGGTATTTGTGTGTTCTCACACGATCCTCAGTGGTCTAGTGTGTGTCTGGGCGCCCGAGCTCTCCCTTGCCGCTCGGCTCCATGGGAGTAGCGCCACTTTGCTGGCAGACCTTTCAGCTTCTTCCTCTTTCTTTCAGAAGCGCACCACACCCTCTCACAGTACTGCTCCACTCGCTGAAAATTACTGTAGCCAATCAGCTGCATGAAGTCTTTGTACCAGAGCTTGGTGGCAGACGATGCTGACGGCAGGCTGGGGAAGGGGCAAGGCTGCGATCTAAACTGGGCCTCTCTCTCACCATATTCTCCCCGATGGAACAGACTCTCCACCCGCTCCTCCTCCAGTACCTCCAGGGTGACCCTCGCAATGGTCTGAATGAAGCCATGTTCTTCTGACTGGCACATGTACACACCGGCATCAGATTTCTTCGTTGTCAAAAACAAGAGACCGTGAGGTGTCTGAATAATGTGCTCGTCATCTTTTACCTGAAAGACAGAGAATGAGAGGAAGAGAGGAATTAATAACAATAATAAACATATTTGACTCCCATTACACCTTTACAAGCACCTTGTAGACCTACTAATTGAAAAAGCTCATCTTTTACCATGAATAATTTGTGCTAGTACCCTTTCTATGGCCAGTTTTTGACAACAGAGCCACTGCAGGCTAGATATTTTTGCACCGCAGACTATTCTCGACCTAGCAGTGATAGTGAAGTGCCTTGAACTCTTTGTAATGTTCCTCAAAATATTCCTGAAAAGTTATTAGAACATGGATGGTCACATTATCCTGCAGAAAGAGGCCACTGTCTTTAGGGACTACTGTTGCCATGAAGGGATAGACTTGGCCTGCAACTATGTTTAGAGAGGTGGAACATGCTGAAGTAACATCAGTGTGAATTCCAGGACTCACACAGCAGAACACAGCCCAGAGATTCACACTCCCTCCATGGACCTGCTGTCTTAGCATGGTGCATCCTGGTGACCTCTCCTCCCGTTATAAGTGACCAATTGGCAGGTTTATCTTTTGTTGAAGTTTGGAATGTACTTAACAGTGTGGAACACCTAATCTGTTTTAGAGATGCACTGATTTAGTCATCATAAATCCTCCCTTGTGAAAGTATTCAAATACTTATGCCTGCCCCTTTTCCCTGCTTCCAAACATTCACGTCAAGAGCTGACTCATGAGAGATTCAATGTCATTCACTTTTCCTGTCAGTCATGTTGGTGTTTTGACTTTGAGTATTTGTGTGCGCATCCAATTTTCCATACCTCTTCCATGTCCAGACCTTTCAATAGGTACCAAGTGAGTAAAGCCTGCATAGATCGGGGTCTACACTCTAATAGAGTGCTATTCTTCTCCACACCATACACCAATTTCTCTGACACGCTCTGAGCCTCTGTAACACACACACACACATATAAATGCATGAGAATTCTGCAAGCTGAGCAATGAAATAAATGTCTGGCAGAATGTCTCCCCCGCATGCATTATTAGTCATTTTATGACTTGTATTAATAGAGTCTGTGGGCAAAATGGGCTTCAGTTCTCTCAACTTCAGCTGCTTCACTGATCAATAGAGCAACCTCTAGCACAAACCATTCAGCTGGAGACCATTACACTGCTGAACAGCATTGCCGTGACGGACATCCTGCCTTCTGAAGCGCCTGGAGAGAGACAGAGAGACAGAGAAAAAGTAAAGAAAAGTGGTAAGAACTCCCTCAGCTTAACAGAACTCAACTTTTCTGTCTGACACATTTCATAACACCCTGTTATTGACTGCAGCGTGAAAGAGGCAAACATTGGAGAGAGAGTTAGAGACGAGAAAGAACCTCAAAACAAAAAAGGAGAAAAATAAGAAAAAACGGAATGAGAAAAAAAGGAGGAGAGAGAAATAGGGTGAAGAAGGATAAAGAAAGAGAAATAAGCACTGAGCATGAGACAGGGAGAGAATAAGACAGTGAGAAGCCAGAGAGAGTGAAATGAGGAGAGAAAGAGACACAGAGAGAAGAGAGAGGTGCAGAGAGAGGGAGAGAGAGAGGGAGGTGAGGAACAGAGTGCTAGAAAATGAGAGATTTGGAGAGAAAGAGACAGGCAGAGACAAATAAGGAGAGAGAGCGTGAGGGTCCCTCCCTTCACTGCTGTTTCATCTCAGAGAGAAACCATTTGAGAGCAGCTAATCTATTTTGTCATCATCCCAACCGTGATTGCTCTGACTGGCACTCTGTGCTGATTATTCGTGATTCCTTCGTCTGGATACAGAATGAGTGTGTGATAGACATTAATATGAGTGGGAAGTGTTAGCATAAAGTGCTAATGGGTTCAAGCCGATAGCCATGCAGAAAGAACTGAAAGCGCTTTGGGTTTGATTAGGGAAACACTGGCAGTCACCTCTCACTCTGATAAGGAGCGCAAATCCAACACAGATACACACACACACACACACACACACACACACACACACACACACACACACACACACACACACACACACACA
>JBBKCR010000018.1:9224172-9235827 GCA_037577295.1 Ladigesia roloffi
AGATAGATAGATAGATAGATAGATAGATAGATAGATAGATAGATAGATAGATAGATAGATAGATACATAGATAGATAAATAGATAGATAGAT
This sequence comes from Ladigesia roloffi, assembly GCA_037577295.1. Classification (NCBI taxonomy): domain Eukaryota; kingdom Metazoa; phylum Chordata; class Actinopteri; order Characiformes; family Alestidae; genus Ladigesia; species Ladigesia roloffi. The sequence goes on from JBBKCR010000018.1 coordinate 9,224,265, forward strand.
CGATAGATCGATAGATCGATAGATCGAAAGATCGATAGATAGATAGAAGGCTTTTTTATTGTTCTTTTATTTATTTATATCTGCTTATGTTTATCAGATTTATACTTATCTCTAAGGGAGTTAAAAGTAATTCCATGACAATGCAACAAATGGAGAAAATGAAATGATAAACCTTAATAAAAGTGTAGAAAGAAAGATGAAAATATATTTGTAGATGTGTATAGATATCTGTGAGATTGATATACTTCATGGTGCGCATGTGATGTGAATATATGGTAATTCTATTTAAAATGGGTTTTAGTGCAAGCTGTTACAAATTACAGTCACCCCACTGTTTAAGCTTTAACCTCTAAACCTTCTCCACCCTGGCCCTGCAGCGGGAAAGCTCTCTGATGAAGCGGCGGGTAAAAACCTGACACTTCATCAGGCTCGAGAAATTAAGGTTAATAGAGGAGAGGCCCGAGATATTGAGGTTAATAGATTTTACCTTAAGCTAAATGCACAGAGAAGATTACCAGTTCATCGGCAATGTGAGAAGAACCACAGGGAGTTTTGCTGTTCATTCATTCTGATTAATCGGCATTTTCTGCTTTGATGCTGGTGTCCTATTGATGTTTATTTGATCTGTCATTTGTTTTATTTATACTGAGTGCATAATGCATGGTGCACATCCCCAAGGGACTGTCATCCCTTTAATGGCCTTACGATGCCTGCGATTACTCATGGTAAATCTACTTGTTTGACCTCATCTGTGCGGTTTCAATGGAGCACAGCACAGTAATTTAAACCAGATAAATTGGAAAGACTCGGTATCAGACACTTTAGATGGTCATCCAGGCCTAACTGACCTGCAGTGTTGTGTTGCATTAATCAGCTCAAGTCATGATGAGGAGGCTTGTGGGTCGTTATTGTTTACGAAGGGGCTGCACGGCCAGAACAAACATAAAATTACAAATGTCCCACCGCAACTCGAAAGCAAAACTTCAAAATCCCCCTAAGGCAATGGGCATTTGAACCTCTCCATAACATTAGCTCCCTGAGAGCCCCCGACCTGGGCAAGGGTCATGCCATTAGGTGCTCCATGGGAGGGGCAGAGTAAGTTGAAATTTAAAAGGAAATCCAACACCATTCATTAACATCAGCATCAAGGCCAAAGCGCTCGAAGTAGATGTGACCTTTTGCAGAAAGTTGAAGGCATTTAGTAAAAGGTAGTAAAAATCTTTAGCCGAATGCTTCCAAGACAATTTACCCCACAATTACTATGTTTAAAGGTCTTGGACTACCTGAAATAATTGTTTATAAATATTATTCTGGGCAGGAATCATGTTTTGCTTGGAAAAACTCTATATAACAGCAGATACAGATATATATTAATACAATAAAGGTACCAAGAATTTATTGTTTTCAGTATAACTTCTAGTGTGATGGTTTAAAAGAACATAGATTCAGGGTTTAATTAAATAAGCCCCAAACATGGTACTACAAACATGGGACTTCCTCAAGGAGATGTCTGGAAATGGTTAAGCTAACACACACACACATATTAAATTACTATATATGGTAATAAAGGCTCACTGTCCGTTTCTTATGTGTTTCAATGTGAGAAAAACAAATTGGACAGAATCATTAGCTTTAATAGCTTTAAATGACTTCAGAAACATAGCAACTCTTCACAATCATCTTTGATCTATTGCATTGCTCTGTGCTGACAGCAGAAATGTTTCTTGTCATTTGGACCTACACTTGTACTCAATGTTTCTTGTCATACTGTCATTTTTGTTGTTTCTGGTTTCCGTCATCAAGCTTTATGCATGAGCTTATTTCAAAGAAACCCCATTGCTCACATTCTCTGTCAGTCTAATAACTGTATAACCGAATAAAAACACCTGCACTGAAGCCAATGAGTCGAGCATCTCAACATTACTATAAATACAGGAAATACATATCTAATGGAATATAGATTGCAATGGAAATGAACCAATGCTTCCCACAAATCACCATCCACATGTGCAGACCAGGCTCTTTTTCTTGCTCTCTTGCTCATTCTAGCTCTCTCTGTTGAACTAAAGATCCATTTCCTCCATCTAAGTCGTCCATGTGGGAAGAGTGAAAAGCGTGAGTCACTCTAAAGGCCGGAAAACTGGCCGGATCTCCCTGAAGAGGCTTTGGTGGACGGAAGAGTCCAGATTTAGGGAGGTTGAAGATAGACTGATTGAAGAAGTGGATGTATACACCCCTCACTGAGGGGCTATTGGTTATCAGAGATAGGGAAGTGCTTTCATCCCAGAGAGGAAACAAAGTACTCTCTTTTATCTGTCACTTTGAATTCAAATCGTCTGTCCACCTAACAGGAAAGGCCATACAGTACATCCTATATTAAATGTCCTTTTGCGCTGCACAATGTCGGTGCATGTAAAGAAACTGCATACATAGTGCCTCAATAAAGATGAATGTAATACAAGAGAGCACACTAAAAACACACTAATTACACCCAATCAAATGGACTGATTGAAAACCTAGATTATTTTGTACCCCAGGTGGCCGACACTCATTACTCTGCAGGAGAAGTTGAAAAAGGTAAAGACCCTGCTGGAGAGCAAGCCTTCTTTAAAGTAGCATATTGACTTTGTTAACCCACTCACCTTAGTAATTATCATAAGGTTGATCCTGCATTTGGAAATTTGATCACAGACTGAATGTCTGGCTTGTGCAACCTTCCCAGGCTAGCTAATAACTCTCTACGGGAAGACAGCAAAGAAATCTACATTTCTGTCCAGAGTGCCATTAAAAAAATCTTTGGGAACATTTTGTAACAGGCACTCTGTGTTTTCAGAATGCTCTGCACTATAGAAGCATAATTAAGTTTGTAGCTTGAATGTAATATATATTTTTGGTAAAATGAGATCATTAATTTATTACATTGTACATTAATATATAATTTTAAATGTGCATAGATATCCCATAACATTTAGATGTGTGTGTGTGTATGAAGCAATGTTTTGTACTCACAAAGCAGTGATTATGTTTCATGCAGTCATATAAATGATGTCAGCCTCCTAATCAATACCAAGTAGTCACACTGCATCGGTTTTTTACTTAGACTCTCATCTACCATTGAGGCAAGGACTTATTTGCCTGATACCTCGGCAAACTGTATCTATTTAAGATAGAATATCGGCTTAGGAAAAGGTAAAAATATCTGCTGTTATTTCTATGGGAATTCTAATAGTATTTGTGCTGCTATTAGTATTAGCACTAAGCTAAAACTAGTGCTTTAGCTTATTTGATACATTACTGCACATATAAATGAATCATTAATATTTGAAGCTTTAAAAAGACAACATTGGTTTACAAAGTATGCAGCAGGTATACAGCAGCTGCTTCAGTAAAGAGCCCTAGTACAGAGATCCTGCTGTTTTCCAGTTCTAAGAACTGCCACTCATATTCAGCGGGATGTATTTATCATTTCCAGGGGTATAAACCCCTTCTAGTAGAAGCAGAGTGACAAAATTGGAAATCATTAAAACATTTCCAGCTGATTCTTCTATCAGATCTCTTAGTTTTCTGTCCAGCTCTTGGTGTATGTAATGTGACACTTGCAATACTATAATGCAGAGTTTAAATATAGCAAAACATTTTAATTTTACAATTTTAATTTTGTAAACTAAAAAAATAAATGCAGTAACAAATAACAAACTAAACAACACATTTTTTTAAATAAACATCATTAAATCTTGAAGGTCTAAATGGGGTTCCCTACTTCAAAATGGGCAAAAAAAATAAGTGTGAAACTGGTGATATCTGTTTGACGATCTTTTGTTTTTGCACTTCATTAAGACCTGCATGTTCATTCTCAGCCTAAGACAAGGACACACTCCGTGAGCATTGCCTACACACACACCCCTGAAAAATGTTCCCCTAATCAAACTCAACAGCATGATAAACAGTATGTGTGATTCTCTCTCTGCAGGTCGGGTGAGGTGAAGGCCCTTTGCTCTGAAGTGAAGCCCAGAGGAGAGCACTTCCTGTGGGCTGACTGGTCCAGGCATCTCACTGGTCTGGAGCCCAGATGGCAAGACAACATTGAGGAGAGGATGCCTCTGGGGCTTTTATTGCACCCCTCACTGCCTTCTGTACAGCCAGTATGTTTCTCTATGACTGGTGTTATTTGTACTGTCTGCCCGTGCCAAATTACAGCCGTCATGTCTCCCAGACCTCCCCCTCTCTCTGTAGGACAGAGGAAATTACTCCAGCCCGAGCCAGTCAATCTACTCCTCTCCTCTATAATACTTCAAGACAGAATGTGGCACTTCAAAATTAAAAAAGCACTGTCCTGTGTGTGCTCCTCAGTGTCTGTATTGGAGTCAGCTTACCACTATCTTGCTTTTTTAATAAGACACATTCACGTAGTATGTAGGCAAAAAAAAAAATATCCCATTCCATGCAGACTATACAGGAAAATTATGCTGCTTTGTATTTTTTTGTGTCACCAAACATGAATTCCTTCTAATATATCTGCTGTTCAGATTACAGTAATTTTTATATAAACACACATACGTGGGATGCATGTGTATCCATACTGGACATTGCAGAGTGTTTTTGCATGTGGAGCTAGAGCTGTGTGTTTTTTTTTTTCTATTTGTATATAAAAAAATACAATACTAACTTTATTTCTGGGTGTTTTAATGGATAAGCACACATTGCTAAGTCCTTTCTATTGATTTGTTTCATTGTAAAACCAAGAAAAGGCGACTGAAGAGCAAAGTATATTCCTTTCCCTGTGTCTCCTTTAAAGTGGTAGTTTTGGACACAGAACACATATGTAGCCATTTTGGTCTTTATTGCAGAAAGAAAAGGCCTTACCAACTTTTACAACACAGTGCAACTCTCTTACACTGTACATTTTCAGGGAGAGACAAAAAACTTCCTTTGTGTCTAATATAAAACATACCTTTCCAACTGATGTAAAAAAGGAGACTTTTGGACAGTCATAATTTACTCTGACTGTGAAGATAAGAAATGTACAAAGGCAGGAGTATATTTTCTGCGGTGGGTTTGTGACGTGCCCAGAGTGAGTCCTTGCCCTGCACTCCCCAACCCCAGAATAGGCTCTGAATACCCACAACCCTAGTGAGGATTATGCGGTTACAGATATTTTGAGAGATGAGGAGTACTTATTAAAATGTACACTTTTCCACAGCATTTAAACGGTTATAGAAGGATTTAAGTCAATCATAGTTTTACTGTGACTGACACAGTGATTACGTATTTAGTTAATTCCGGCTTTACTGAAAAGTCAAGGGCAGGACTGAAGCTTCAACAGTAGTATGAATTTATATTATTTTCCAAAATCATGCCAAAGAATATTGAATTTTCTCTTCAAAAGCTCAGGAACTGAACATGGTCTCATAACTGAAATTATTCAAATAAGAATGGAGCAATCATCAGATCACTTTCAGTATCTGAACTTTTGAAGGGAAAGTTCTATTTTTAGGGTTTAAGATACAAAAAGCATATCTGTCCTCTTTGAACCAAAAACCTTCCAACATGGAAGAATTTCATGGAAAACATCTGAGCTATTTCTGCAGTCTGCTCTCACTGCCATGATGGAAAAGTGTCTGTCGACAGATCCCCAGCATGGCACACTGAGGTGTTTAGTCTTTGTATCATGGAAAACCCTGATGCAGGGTGTGAGATTAAAACCATTACGGTCTCTTTTAAGATAACAGTAGCACCGACGAAGAATAGACTCCACACACTGATATCACACACAGTTATGGGGAGTGATAGGAGGACAAGCAGATAAAGAATGAGAGATGCAGGGTTTGGTGAGGGAAGATTGAGGTGCATGACACCATCAGTGGGGCTGAGGCAACACACTAACTTTATAACTCTCTGTCTGGTCTTACTGCATCAACGTTATTAGCTAAAAGGCTTGCCACACAACTCTATTAATCTTTAGAACCATACACATAATGTTTCTCAACATGGAGATTAGCAACCTAACCATTGAAATGTCATGGTATATCACTGACTGTACTAAATACTAATCTGAAAGTAGGGGAAATAGATGGTAAAATAAAAACATAAATGCATAAAAATACATAAAAATTTTAAGTGTACACCCTTATGAACTGACCCATCCATGCTGCTTCCAAAAAATGCATCCTTTCATAGTCACTCTTGATCAAGCTCTACTGAACTGTGACAAAAATTCCATTAAAATCAATGAATTATAGTTTAAATTCACTACAGAACATGCAGTTACCTTCCACATGATTGACAAAAAATTCTCTTTTGATATTTACGCACTGAATTAGATTTTTAACAGTTTTATGCAAAGTTTCAAACCATGTCCACAGTTGCTAATAAAGGATGCATTTGTGAGTGGATCGATAGGTCAGTTGCACAGGAAAGACGAAAAAGAGAAGAAATCACTATTTGTTCTAAAGTTCCCTGCCTTACTGATTCCCACTGGTAATAAAATATTCTGTGCTGCATCCTTTTACATAATCTCTTCACGGACAGCTCTGATGCATTATACAGAATTTCATTACTTGGCAAACAGATCAAAAATGCATTATCTGCACACACGGCCCCTCACTTGACTTCGTTCCTCTGACTTGCCACTCATGCTAATGAAGATAGACATATGGACTGATATTCTATGTTCAACCACCATAACTCACCTACTGTTCTATAATGGCTACAGGATAGACCTGAATTACCCGCTGTTCAGATACACGGCTAAGCCAGTTGACTGACAGATGCACAAACACACACTGCATGTGTGCCTACTCCAGAAACAGGAGGCATGTGTCAATCAAAATGTCACGATTTGCAGTATGGGGGGGAAAGGGGGAGGGGTGAAAGTTGGGGAGTGAGAGAGAGAGAAAGAACAAAAAACAGACGGAGACCAGGTCTAACAAATGAAACATAACGTGGAATGTGTGTATTCTGAAACACTGCAGGACCTGACTTGCCATGCAGTGGAAATGTCTGCATATACGTGGAACTACATATAATTACATTAGATTTTTTTTTACATGGCATGCTTTTCCAAAGATGGAACGCTTTCTGACAATCTAAATCCCCACATGCAAGTAACAGTTCCCATAGAGAATGTGCTTTATGAAAAAATATGTGGCGCATAACAAGAACAAAGTACCTTCAGAATCACTGCATGTTTTTTTCTTAAATATGGTAACGATTTCAGCCTGGAATCTACACAAGGACTGTATTTTAAAGCGATACTTCCATATGTTTTTTATGCCCGTGATAATAGAGAAAGGACACAGAAATGGCAATTGAAGGTCATTTTTTATTATATGTCATTGTCATAAAAACGTTACTTACCTTTGAATTTATGATAGGAAATTATTCTGTAAATGTCATCATCACAAATTGCAACATCCATTTGGGTGATGGCTGATTCCTTTTAATTTGATCATTTTGCTCCTAATTCATTTTATTTTTGTGTCGGGTTCAGGAACATGCGTTCAGTACCACAGCTGGAAGTAACATAGGCTATATAAAAGGTATAATATGTCAATTCTGCTGGTTTCTACCATTTAGACATCAAGACATCTGGACTATATGAAATCGTACATACAGTAAAGAACCTGAGTTTTTGGTCTCAATGAATGTTTCCACTTACAGCCATATTCAGTGCTCATACATTTGTAGAATGGCATGCTTTGAAGCTATGTTGAGGGAATTTCCTCTGTTTAATTCCCTATCATTTTCTCCACCTGGGAAAGACTAAGTGTTCCCTATAAGCTCTGAGGCACAGGCAGAGTCCGCAATGTTTAAAACAAATGGCTATGGAAGCACTGCGGTCTGCTGCTCACCCACTTCAAATGGAACACAGAAAAAAAGGAGACATTCAACACGTAGGATTGAGGTGTTGAAGGATGCCATAGGAGAATCGGCTTCATAAAATAAAAATAAACTATTTAATCTCACACATAACTCGGAGAGGAAAGTCCTGGGAATATGACACAATGACAAAGAGGGGAGCAGTAGAGAGGGGCTGGGACAACAAAGTGAAGCTCTAAATTAAAATTAGTTATTGATTTTAGAACACTAAGACCATATTGTAAATCTTCGCTAGTCATCAGGAAAATTGCCCTTCACCAAGAGGATTAATGACACACTGTAATTCACTCACAGACATAAAGATTATTAGTTTTACTTGAGAACCATCCCAGGAGAAATGCCACTTGTAAATAGAGAGGACAGCTGGAAAGGAACTTAACCCTGTTTACACTATTAAAATGCATTTTGGGCAACTGGATCACAAGTGGACAGCATTTAAACGAGCATAAACAAGATTAAGCAATAAGGCTTACGATGTAAGTAAATAAAAAGTAAATATAGCTAAAATCTAGTTCATTTCAAACCTCAGCAAGCTTTTAACCCATTTTGAATTACTCCAATAGGGAGAAACATGTAGCCTGAAATGTGGACATTTACTGGCCCGGCATATGCCTCTGGGGAGGGAGGCAGATTGGAGGCTCCCCAGAGTGAAAGACAATTACTCCATCTTCCTTATGGCCTTGTGTTGTGTAAAGTGTTTGTCCATGATGTCAGCACCCAAATGAATGCCACATGAACGAGTGAGGAGACAAAGGGAGGGGAACTGTCAACAATAAGAAGAGAAACTGATGGAAATAGGAGCTGAGGGGAAGACTGACCTGTCCATTTACCATACAAAGAACATGGATAGGTCATATATGTTAAAGGTTACCCTGATAGCATAGGTTCAGATAAGCAGCCTTATAGCCGTTTAATGCTAGCGCCTGTAGCAAATTCAGTTTGACTAGTCTGAGTATTTATAATGAATCAAATTGGTTCCTATTATTCCAGATGTACAGAGGCCAGCCTGTTTGGATCCCAGGTTTAGCCACTTTACTTTAGAACTGGATCTGGAAAGATAACAATGCTAACAAACACAAACACCTGGTGGTTAGGGAGTTGCCCCTGCGATCAGAAGTCCAAATCCCAGGACTGCTAGTGGCAACACTGAGGTACACTTAAGCAAGGTACCATCCCCACACTCTGCTCCCCGGACACTGTGCAGAGAAGAATTTTACACCTTTCACACTGTATGTTGCCCTTGGGTGTGTTCACATGTGACAAAAAATGTCAATTTACCTACTTTACACTTGAAGTCAAGAGTCAAACAAAACAAATCCAAAACATCTTCTCTTAAATCACTCAAACAGCATCAACAACTTCATTTCAGTGAAGCAGATTTGTAGATGTGGTATAGAACACAGAATGACTGAGAACAAAACTTTACTGTGAAGGTGGACATTGTTTTTGTCACAAAGATAAATATGGAGGAATCTGATATTAGGTCAAGTCTCCGATGTGAATACTAGCATGGGTGTTACTGAAATGGTTGAGAAAACACCGACGGGACAAGTGTGCACCACCTTAAAGATCTGGATAGAGTTTGAGAGCGTTGAGAGAAGCCTCCGGGATCCATTTCTATCGAAACAGTTTGGGTGACTTTTGACTTCTTATGTTTGTTTGCAATGTTGGCCTACAGCACTCTAAAAAATTTGGTCCTGACTGATCGAATACATCTGGATAAACTAGGACCGCTCCTTTACATTGGAACCGCCACTTACAAAGAAAATAATAGATTTATTAGGCTGATTGGAATTTCTGACATTCTGTAAAGCCCTTCCAGCCTTTCAAGTATTCTTGCAAAAGGATACTTTGTGTTTTTTTTTATTTGGGTAAATCTTAGATATGGGACAAATAGAGGACAGTGACGAGAAACAGAATAGAACAACTTTCATGGCTGAGTTCTGCACTGTTATAGAAATTGACTTTGAAACCCATACTGAGCCACTGTACCCTGTGGACCATGCCCATTGTCCTCCTTTTATAGTTGCTAGGGGTGTTTGACGTGAACAGCTTAACTAAGGATAAAGGGCCATTTAAACATGCAATGTTGTTGCTCAGATGAAAGGTTTTCGCAGTTTAATGCAGAACACGCTTTTGCTTCAAGCAGAATGTGTTCTTTGAGCCCATGTGTGTGGGTCCATTTTGTCCCCTACTGATTGCACTGGCTGCGATGTTTATTACAAACTAGTGGGCCCTCCCTTCTCTCTCTCTCTCTCTCACCTTCTCTCTCTGTCTCTCTCTCTCTCACCTTCTCTCTCTCTCTCTCTCTTTCTCTCTCGAGAAGCTGTCTCCATGACGACCCCTCAGCTCCCATGTTTGAAAAGAAGTGATGGTTTATTGGGTAAATAGACCTCTCTCAGCTCTCAGGAGAAAAGCTAAGGAAAGGAAAGGGGGTGGTGTGATGACAGAGGAAGAGAACGAGTGAGCGGGATCTGTTGGATCTTCTGGATGTCTCATCTTGCGGTTCCAAGTATATGAGGTCAATGCTACAGTCGGAACAATCTCCTCTATTATCCACAGTGCTTCATTATTGATCTAAAGATGAATAGACCTGCTAGGAGCACACATGACCTGACCGTTGTCAGGAAACAACTTAGAAAGCAGACAGGAGCCCCCTATAAATCCTCCTACTTTCATGTGCTGGCTGAGAGAGGACATGTGGAAATGGGCGTTTAGAATGAAAAATAGCAAAACTGTTATACTGATTACAATGGAACGCACCCCACCATCGGCCTGCCTCCATTGTTAACTGAGGCAATCAAAGGCGTCTATTATCTAAACTTTATATGACCCTTTAAATGTTTAATATAAGGGAAAATGATGCACGTCATAGTAAAACACTTTCACTGGGCGGGCATTCCCCTCTCAACCCTCTTTTAAGAAAATGACCCAGAGCAAAATCATTTAAAGCCATCAGGAGCATAGATACTCTCTTTCTTCTGCTCAAAGGCAGGTTTAAAATTACAGCTCAGACAGGGGTGGCACACCAGCAATTACAACTTGAACCTACTTGCAACCTGACCTGGCTTTTGGGCTGTTACACTATCAATTTAAAACAGACTATAAAATGAAACACAGGCCTCAGTGCTACCGTCTAGCATCGACATTACAGCCAGGAGCTCTGTGAAACAAAACCTGAGGGTGGATTTTGGGACTTAAGCTTCATGTTCTTTAGCAGCAGGTGGTGCAGCACAAATGAAACAGATCATATGCAGTCATTCAAGTAGAAAGGTAATATTAGATAAGCCAGTTATTAGAAATGAGAGGTGTGATTTTTCTTATCTGATAAGGATTCCGATATCTGCATTACGGGTATCAGTTGATACAAAGACAAAGTTCTATGTTACATATATATTTATAAAAAATGCCTGTGAAATGGCATATCTTTGGCGTACTATGTAGATTAAGAAATGGGGGAAAAAGGTCTTACTACAACAGACTTCACAGTAACTAAAATATACGGTGCCTATATGGCTTTGTTATGCTTGATTGATACATACTTTGGTCACTGTCTGGTTAGACAAACAAAAATCATTCCTCAGGGACTGAAGTAAAAATTATTGACTTTGGGAAGCCAGGAGAAAGATCCTCAAGATTATGTTAGGCAAACAGAAGCACACACACACACACACACACACACACT
>JBBKCR010000018.1:9241908-9252471 GCA_037577295.1 Ladigesia roloffi
GCAGCCCGCTGACCTGTACCACGTGACCCATGGCCCGGTACCGGTCCACGGCCCAGGGGTTGGGGACCGCTGTTCTAGAAGACAAACAGCACGGGGACCTGCAGAACCTGCAAGTTGGTGTGAAAGTGCAGGAAAAGTGCTGATGTTCTGCAAATTTTTAAAATAAGGGAAAAATTCAGTACTTTTACCTCTTAATCAGACTTAATCTGTGCACTTTTCCACTTAATTTTCCTTACTTTCCTTAAGGGGTAAAAAGTAAGGGGTTTGGTTTCGTAGTGCATGGGCGGGCACTATCGGACGTGGACTGGGGTTGGGGGAAAAAATCAGCCAGCAAGCGGCAAAAACCATATCCCCGTTGGCGTGGCACTGGAAAGGAGTATCTATTCCCGAACGTGAGCCTGTGACGTGTTCTGGGGGGCGTGGTTTCCCAAATACAAATATTTTTAAAAGTATTTGTCCGAATACAATATTCGGGAAAAAACACGTTATTTGTGCCAATCTGAATACCGTATTTGTATTTGTCTCCACCCCTAATATATATATATATATAACAATTAAAAGATTTATCTGTCAGTACCACTGAATTTTTTTCCGACAGTTAAAGCCGAGTCAACAGTATGGAGCCTGGTCATCCAGCCAGTGGTGTGTAGTTTGGCCATCATCCAAAAAATGTTAATTAGTTGGAGGTTTGCTTCTTCAGCTTTACTCCACTGAAGCTATGAGGCTGTTGTAGCTATCAAGTAATGGAAACTCATACCCCACACCCGAAAATCAGCATTGTGCAACTGCATGCCTAAATCATCACACACCTCAGACAGCATTGGACTGTTAAGCAAACTTGACCAGATGTGGTTTCAAGTACTGGATGACATGGTGGTATCTATGTATAAACAAAATTCAGTGTGTTTACAGATTTCTGATGTCCAATTTACAGGTAATGGGTAGTATGACACATAGTGTCTTCATGAGGTTACTTAACAGCTCCACTTGGTCTAGGTAAGGGTGTGATAATTTCAGGCATGCAGCTTACACAATTTTTATCTGGTTGTGAATGAGCTTCCATTACTAGCTCTAGTGCAAAACACCAAATGCGCATAGACTTATTTATTGGTTTAGTAATCCTCAGCCAGGTCCTGATCCTGAATGCCTGTAGTACGACTCACGCCTGAACTAGTAATGCTGATTTTTTGCTTGGTGGAGTGAATGCATCACTAACAGTAAACACTTGAAAGCAATGTATTGCAGCTCAAAGGCAGATCATTCACAAACAAACTTTCAACACGGCAGGGTTTCTGCTCCCTGATGCATTGAGGTCACATAACGAAGCATCTCCCCATCTGTTACTACTGTTAATATTTGTATCTGCCAATGCTGCAGTCATTAAAGTGACTCTGCACTAAACCACAGGCTGTTAGAGGATGCACCATTAAACTCAGCTGTATTTCTCTCTCTCTTTTCTGTTTCCCACTTTCTTCCATCCGCCTCCTCCCTTTAACCCTGTCTGGTCCACGTGTGTCTTTGTTCTAAGTCTTTTGAGACTGCAGTCTCAGTTTTGATAGCCGAGGTTGTGCCTGGGGCAGCTGGCTGTGTTACTGGAGCAGTTTGGCTAACACACACTCAGAATATGAGCCACTAGCCTGCGGCCACAATCACAGCACTGAAAAAGATTATCGCTCCCTGCTTCAAGTGTCCTAGAATGTCACCTGATCCAGTTTTCATATAGGATGGGAGTAAGTAAATGTGATGATGACAGAAACAGCACTGTGACATTTTCTAAGCTGACGACCACTGAGCTTATTCTAATATGACCTCATTCAGATGCAGTATTATGGCAGACTGGCCTTGCTTGCTGAGCTGATGCTTTCTGTAAGTAAAGAAATTGTTTTAAAACCAAAAACCTATGACACAGTATTCTTTTAATGGCCATTTGTAAATGTATATAAAGCTCATAGCTGGCACAAAAAAAAATCAAACACTTCAGTATCAGTTTACATAATTCTTTTTTAATATACTCTCATTTTAATTTGCTCTGCTATATCGGCTCAGGTAAAGTGGACACAAAGGGAGGAGTTAACTAAATTTCCCGACTGACTTTAACGACGGAACATGGCAACACAAATCACATGAAGATTATTTCTCTCAGAACCACATGAAGGTAGCTCGTTCAGCAGCTAATGGACCTTCTGTCAACTGACATGGTCCCAATAATTGAATCATTCCACCACAGGAGCCATGAGGAGCACTAGGGTTGGATTGAACCTATGAGCACTTTACCCTTGCTGGTTAATCTAAGAAAAGCCAAGTCAATACACAGCCAGGTCAATACCCCATCCGATAGTTTCAGAATACAAGAAGACAGGAACACAAGGACCAATGACAGGAGACAAACACTTCTCACAAGACACCGTCAAACATGAGGAAAACTGCTGTATTCGTTTTGTTTTTTATATTCCATTTTTTATCTTTTACACATCTATTTTTGCAAAGATGCAGAGAGAAATACTATGGTATGCAAGTTAACGTTAAAGGGAACCTATTATGCAAAACTCAGTTTATTAAAAAACAAGTAATAATAGGCCCATTGGCTATACAAAACATGTACATGAAGTTCTTTGCACAAAATCACTCTCACAAAAAGAGATGTCACCTTCTAAATTCTTGACAGTTTCAGCCCCTTTCAAAAGGAGCCATTTTGAGGCTTTGTCCCTTTTTTGAAAATAAGCTGTGGCTGGTAACGCCCCACCCATCCCATTTTACGCATTTTATGCCATGATTTTTTCATTTCTGTAATATTGATTTATGTGCTATGAACTTCATGAACATGTTTTGTGTAGCCCATAGACCTAAAGTGAGTTTTGCATAAAATCAGAATCAGAATCAGTTTTATTTACTTACTTGCATATACAAGGAATTTGACTTCGGTAGTGTGTTAGCTCTCTGTACACATAACAATAGACATTTAGTAGAATATGTACAGTGAAGGAACCATAGACATATATTGTACAATAAATAAACACAACACACACATGTGGGCATAATGACACAGAGTACAAATAATGCAGCTAATAGTGCAGACGTAGTGGTGCAGGAGTCGTAGTGCAAAAAAAAAGGTCCTCTTTAACATTCTGTCAGTTAAGAATAGAGACTGGCTGAATTTTTCCAGCAATGGTCCATTTTCCAGCAAGTTTACAGAATTAATAGCCAAGTTCCTATTCAGTCACTAACTTAGTGCTCCACATCCGTTGCCAGCATCATGTTGGAATCTGTGCCACATTAAATAATGCAATTGTCAGGACACAACATTGAACATTGAACATTGAAGACAGAACTGAAAGTAAAAAAAACTTCAGTTTTAGAAAATCCTTCACAAATTCAATAACTTAGGAAAGTAAGAGGCCTGGACAGTTATTTGAATGTTTTATGATAGAAGGTCGAATTTAAAACAGTGTTAAATAAGCCTCATATTCAGAAAAAAACTGTTTGGGTCTAAAGGATTAAATAAAGACAGACATCTGGGTTATACAGATGAATACCAACAAGAACTAAAACTCATATATTTAAATTAAAACTTGCCTCTGTAAAAGTATATGTAAAATTAAAGCGCCATATTTCCAAGCAAAGTAGCATTTCTGAACTTTAAGTTTTAAGAGTAAGCAGAAAAAGACTTAAATCTGTCAGCCTGGATTTCAACAAAGAAGTGTATGGGATGTGTGCCCCCTTACTAATGCACAGGAATGGCCAGTGTCCCCTGCCCATAAGTGCACTAAATCCTGTGTGTGACTCCTTTCCATGGCATATATACACAGTCTGAGAATCAAAGCCAGTATAAAGACTCGTGTCTCAGTATCTAAAAGCACCCATCAGCGCGAGGATGTTTATATTGGACAGAGGGACAAAAGGATCCAGACACATACATCTATCCTCCCTGTGGAGTAGCAGCATTATTACTCATTTTCTGCACCTGTGAGTTCCCCACAGTCCTCTATAACCCAAACAACACTGTCTCTCACTGTCAATTAGAGAAAAAATATATATATATGGAGAATACATGACACATGAGGTCACGGTACAGTTGCAAAGCAATGGCACATATAACTCCATGTTAAACTTTTTCAATACAAAGTACAAACTAACAATTGGAAATTGATTCTACCTAAATATTCTTTTCTGCTTGAAGAGTATATGAACCTGGATTTATATTCACAGTTTAGTTCCACCATGAAATTTATCCCACCTACACAATGCATTGTCTGCTAATTGGGGCAGCTGGTGGCCTATTGGTTATTGGTTGCCCCTGAGATCAGAAGGTTGCCGGTTCAAATCCCAGCACCTTTGAGGTACACTTGAGCAAAGTAATGTCCCACATTTTGCTATCGTTGTGTTCCTGGTTGCCTGCAACTTCCCTTGGTGAAGGTATTAAATGCAGAGAAGAAGGGCTCCAATTTGCAAGTGAGCCTCAAATCACTTTTCATTTACTGTGTGCTAGTGACGCACAAAGACATCAGAATTGAACAATGACATTCAATTGTACTGACAAATGATCACCTTTAGACATTCAAGGATGTAATCCTTGCATGCTGATGCTGGGATTCTGAGTCATTACTATAAAATACTATAAAAAATGACTTGCCTTGACTAAAATTTTGGCATTAACTATTTGTAATGCTGCTGTGAGTGAACATCACATGCAAAATGAGTAAACATCTCAAACACTTTGGTCACAGCAATCTTAATTCTATCACATAAGGGTGCACAGTTGTGTTTTTGGTACCTGCGCAAGACATATTGAAGGAGCAATATGTAAAAAGTACAGTTTGCATACTCCTGATGACTGGCTTATCTGGTGTTATAGACCGGAGCAGGACATAAACTGTGGAGGATAGTCCTCAGCAAGCAGGGTTTAGGACCCCTAGAATGGAGCGATGGCAATAGAGGTCTCCAAAACCAAGCTGAATGTCATTACTTGGGTCATGAGGTTTCCACCTAGAGACATCTCATTCCCTCTTGGAGTGCTTCATATTGGTCTGGTCATGTTCCAGGTCTGCCCTGGCACTGTTTTCACATAACTGCCTGCACCTGTGTCCTGTTCTCATCCTGGATAGCTTAAGGACACCATCCCCTTTTCATCCTACTATCTTTGCAAAGGCTGAAACTGTCTTAGTTCAGAGCTGTTGCATTTCTTCTGAGTTTCTGTAATAAATTAGTCATTGGAATCCTGCTCATGTCCCAGTTATCGCAGCCTGAATAATCAGTGTCAATATTCAGGATGATTTTTAAGGAGATGAATGTGAAGCTCAAAATAACCTTGAAAATAATTTTGAAGCTATCCTGGTTTCTTCAGCAATTAACAGAGAAGAAAGCGTTTAAAAGGTATTACAAAAAGGGAAAGTGATGGATTTAATCTCAAAACCACAAACCGTGCACATGTGTGTTATATTTGAACTGGATCAGCATGACCGATGCCTGAACTCAACACAATTCCAAACATCTATAACCAAACATATTTCTTGGTTTTGCAAAGATTGCAGTTTGACTATTTGATTGTTATGTCTGTATCCGAATCTCTTGAATAAGCAGCCTAATCCCCATCTGCAGTGCTGTCGGTTCCACAAACCCTTCATTATCTCTCTTCCCTAATAACAGTGATCTTACATACTGTTACCCTACAATCTCCGAAAGAGAGGAGAGAAAAAGAGATGATTGCTGCACCAGTACTAAGAAACCATAAATTCATTTTGTTTCAACTCATACCAGTCATACCCTGCACCATTTGATCTGGTCATTGTAATGCCGAGAGCTATGAAGACCCAGACAGAATGTGCGGTATGAACAAAATGTCAGTCTTTCTTTGACCACATGTGATTTTTTTATTTGGAATGGTATGAAAATGAAGACACAAGTTTAAAAAATTTCATGTGTCTTGCATAGCATGCATAAGGATATACTTAACATATCACACATTCCTTCATATGTAA
The DNA here is from genome assembly GCA_037577295.1 of Ladigesia roloffi. NCBI lineage: Eukaryota > Metazoa > Chordata > Actinopteri > Characiformes > Alestidae > Ladigesia > Ladigesia roloffi. The sequence goes on from JBBKCR010000018.1 coordinate 9,247,884, forward strand.
TTCCTTGTGTGAATGTGTAGTCTAGCTTTTGATACGTTGTGTTTTAAATCTTCCGTATCCTACATTTTCCTTTTTCTTGTTGACAGCATTTTATTTGTCAAAAATAATTGATCATTTTATCCATAATTTACATCAGTTTTCTTACAATCGAGCATAAGAGTTGTGAGTTCTGAGACATGACCTGAATTTCCAGTCCCGGATTTGCTAACATCTTACTAACAGATTCAGTAATGAGACGCCGGGTTATTGCACAGCAGAAAAGGGGAAACATCATCGGAAATGTTAGTACAGGCTTAAGTTTGTCTTACATTACTGTTTTCCAACCTCTCTTTTTCTTTTAGAATTCAACAGGCCATACAGTATATTCAACAGGCTGATTTGATACATAAAGACAAGCTGTTTAGTACAAATTTAATGAATATATTTTGTGTGTGACTGTGTGTTTGGAGAGTTCCCTTGCTCAAACACACACTTGCTTTAATATATCTGTTATTTGGCAGCTTTAGTGGGTGTCCTTGAGAAGGGGAATTACCAAACTGTGCAGAAAAGCTGCCTTCCAAGACTAGAGGGTTACACCCCTGCTCTGTGTGAACTGTATCGACGGCAGAATAAATGAGTGTTTACACACGACAAACATACTTTAAGCACTTATTCTAAAACAGAGAGGCCTTTAATGCAACCCTTCCCTAACCTGTATTTTTTCATGCTACCTGAACTTGACAAGCGCCATCAAAATACGCCAATGTCAAAGGCCAGTGTCGGGTCTCTGCCCTGTCTTTTCATCACTTGTCAATCATCTCAAAGGCTTTCATACACTCTCTCCTTCTTATGCTGTCTCTCATGAAATTATCTCAGGACAGCCCATCCCTCTACTCTCCATGTGAAAAAAAAACCATCTCCCTCTGGTCCTGACTGGGGAAAGATAGTTTGATTCAGTGTTAATATCTCCGATTTGTTTTAATTTGCTTTGTCTGGCACGGGCCCTTTCATGCTTCTGTACAAGTGAGAAAATATTTTCTATCATGTTAATGCTATGAAAACATCCTCGGCTGGCGGAGAGGTCCGGATTTGAGCGTTCGAAGATGGGAGCTAGCTGAGAAGAACACACAGACCGTGATGGGGTCTCGGGGAGTGGGAATGGCTGTAGCAGCGGGGGGCTTCGTTGTGAAGTCCGACTGAACACCCCTAACAAAAGCCCTGTTCATCCTCTCATGGAGTGCTTCTTTCTTTTCAGCCGGCCCAGTCAGACGCATGCCTGCAGTTTACACAGCTGTCTGTCATATGGCTCTGTGAGCAGCGTGAACATACACACACACAAAGCCGTGTTTACGGTAATGCACAGATGTTGTGTGTTTGCTTGGCTTGCTAATGTCCAGCATGCAAGGTGGCTGTGTTTCTGTCAGAGGAGGAAAGGACACCGAAAGATAAACTAATCAGAAGTCTGATGTAGATGGTAAAAAGCTGTTGAATTAACCGCAATCCTGCTAACCATGTGCAGAGCCAGCTGGAGTGAGAATGAGGTTTCATTACATGGAACTGTGTGTATTTTATACATTTCCGAATGTAGTGTGTGTCACAATGTCTTGACATTCCGTTTCTATTGCTAACAGAAGTGCGGTCACTATCTTACTTTATTCAAACCTAGAACACAGAAACAGCACTATAGAAGACACAGTTTATAATCTAATTAAAAATTCACATAATTTACACACTTCTCCACTTACTGCACATGCAATCAGCCGAGATATGAGTCTAGGCTGGTTATCTAAGGCTGGTGTTGACAATAAACACTAGAATTCAACAGCCATATGAATGTTCTCATAAATATACACCGAAAACTTGCTAAAATGGTCAAACACTTGATTAAGGTTGTACAGATGTGGGTTAGGACACAGTATGATTCACTGTGAGCTATAAAAATGAATGGAAATAAAGGTGTAACTAAACAGTGTTGTCAATGGTTTCAGACAGCAGGGTGTGTTTTCACAAACCATCTCAGCAGTAGGATTGAAGACCCAGACTCTGTTTATGGGATAACATAAATGTGAAGTGGTCTGACCCAAGGTTGGCCCTCTTTACACTTGCTTTTTGATTACCACCTCCGGTGTGGTCTTTTGTTAATTTTTATAGGTGATACTAAGTCATATTGCATCCTAAACCACATGGACCAGTTAGTGCCACCTTGATGAAGAGCTGGACGCGGTTTCAGGGAGCTGAGAGACGTACTGAGGTTGACATCTGGTGTTTGTTAGCGATGTAAGCTTCTTAGCTCCAGATCCATATTAAAGAGGAAGAATTTGAACTCCAGACAAGGCTGTAATTACCATCATGACTGACCAGGATTAAAAGTTGTGGTCATAGTTATGCAATAGTTCTGGAAAAAACAAACGGAGTAGTTTAAAATAAAAATACCAAATACAATAATGCAGTATTATTTATGTTTTTGTGGGCTGCATGCCACATACACAGTACAGATTCTCTGAAGGTAACCCACGCTGGTTTATTAACTCTCTCACTCAGTCATTCACTCTTTTTCTGTAACCACGTATTCCTCACTAGGCTTGCAGGTACCTGGAACCTATCCTGGGGTCAACTGGCATGACTCACCTTGGGTGAACTGCAGGATGAGTATATTAATTAAAGTGAAGAATTACTTTACTATTTCAGTTATAATTTTAGTCATTTCTATTACTTGCCAGTTTAGGATTATGACTTTGGTTAAGACTTTAATCAGACAAAATTCACACAAGCAGGACATTTTTGCTGTCTTTGGTCACAAGGAGACTAAAACTTGGTGTTCTTTAAGATCACAGATTGTGATTCAGTGCTAAAGGATTATTTTGCTGTTTAGACACGCAAACACATTATCATTGCTTAATACATTAAGCTACATTCATCAAGCATACCACTGTAAATTCATCTCCACTAAGAGTTTGAAGCAGGCTCCCTGCCCTCCTTGCCCAGGACTGTTCATTTTATGCCATACTTGACTAGACTGAAGGATTTAAGGGCCGCCAGCACGCTGCCTTCATGGTACAATTCACTCGGAATGAAGCGCAAGTTTCCACCCAGTAGTGAAACAAAAGCGCGCTCAGTAGGAACAGGAGATTAGCAAGAGCAATAGTTCCACCGAAATCCAATTTGACTCCAGCCACTCTCATATGTCACGTGTCTAGACGTTTTTGAATGCAGAGCTTGTTAGGTTTGTCCAGACTCAGGTGCTGAGCCGATTCACATGCTGTTGATCGTGTGTCAAATGCTTGAATATCCAAGGTCTAAACCTCAACACCTTTTAATCAACAGGATCCAGTTGTTTGAATTTCTGCTAAGCAGTCCATATCACTGATAAGATAACCATCACAGTGCTATGCAAAAACATTGACTTACCGTAACTGAGATCTTGCCAAAGGGAGCTCAGAAAGGCTGTATTTTTTGGCTGGAGCGGCTAGGAGAATGCTATGTGCTGTGTGATAGCTGACATGGATGAGGGATAATGCAGATCACACACTTTAAAGGTCTCTGTATTTAGGTGGGGACCATTCTTTAAAGAATCGAAAAGTCCATTCAGACGCAATTAGGGGCACTTCATCAAACGCAGCGTGCTCTGCTACATCAAAATTTTGCCGCAGAGAGCTAAGTATATTTCTTTTTTGTCATCTAAACGGTCCTCTTTTCCATATCTATGAAGACGTACAAAGACACTGAATCATCTAAATCTTTTCATACAGCTGTAGGAGCTCAGGCTTGGAGTGCAGATCGTTTTTAGCAGGCATAGTATATCACAGCTCCAGGAGACACTGTGTCTGTGTTGGTCTGATAATGCTTTTAAGTTCACATGGCTATATTATTGCCTCATATGCAGTGTGCCTCAATCCATATGTGTCAGCGGTGCGATAAACATCTAATCTAAAAGGCCTGATATCAATAATATTTTGCCTCCACCCTCCCATATTAACAAGAATGTTATCTTTTCAGTTATGGAATTGGGACACATTACGATGTCTGCTGATAACTTGAGTAAAACCACATGTCGCCCCAACAGTGAGGGGTTTGCGTGTGTGGGTGTGCATGTGTGTGTGTGTTTCTTTACCTGTCTACAAAAGGTCCCCAAAAATGTTTTGAATGGTCAGTGCCATGGACGAATTAGTGGTTGCATACAGTAAGACTCATTTTTCTTCTCACAGAGCATCAGAGGCCTGCTGTTTTCCCTGAAAGAGCCAAGAGGTCAAAAGAAAATGTGTTATGAGAATTCCAAGCCAGCCATCATTTATTTTAAGCTTTTATGGAGACAGTAAAGTTATAATTACAGCAAAAAATTACCATAGAACAAATCAAATCCAAGGTTTTCTTCATGACCCTACACTTTACTTCTTTACACTTTTCCATGCATAACTTCCACAGCGGTGTTGAATGATATATAAAGATGTTCCTTAATAGAAAAAAGGAGCAAAACACCTGGGTGGATGAAAGAGTGATGTTAATCAGTCAGTTATGCGACCAGTTTTTATGTATAGACATGGATCTGGATCTGCTATCCTTTTCATCAATAATGAAATTGCTCAAAGCTGTTGTTCTATGTTTATGTGAT